>OVBL01000949.1:600000-952259 GCA_900406555.1 Pseudoturritis turrita | reverse complement strand
GTCTCTTTTGAGTTTGTTTTTCCTAAACCTTATAGGTGTATGAACTTGAGGAGTAGAGGACCAACAAACCTCCAGCCCCTTGTTTTGGACATTAGGCGTTTGGAAAGAGAGACGAGAAGAGAAAAGGAACGACAAGATCATTTGAGGAGATTGAATATGGAACCACCAAGAAATGATCAAGAGCGAGAGGCTCATGGAGTTGGATTACAAGGAAATGTGGGAGCTAGAGCGCCCATCCACCAACCGCGAGAACCAAGAAGAATAGTGACTTTGATGAGCCTATAACCAATGGAACAAGGACGGGTATTAGAGCTCCACCTTGCGGGAACAACAATTGGGAGATCAAGTCAAGCTTGATCAACATGGTGCAAAACAATCGTTTCTTTGGTTTGCCCATGGAGCACCCTATAGACATGTGGATAACTTTGAGCGTCTTTGTGCAACGGTTAAGATGAATGGAGTGCCCGAAGATGTCATCAAGTTGACTCTCTTCCCATTTTCTCTTGGAGACAAGGCTTCTCAATGGGAGAAGAGTGTAGTGACGTCTTCCATCACCACATGGGAAGAGTGTAAGAAGCGATTCTTGTCTAAATTCTTCTCAAACCAAAGGACGGCAAAGATTAGAAACGATATCACAAGCTTTCAACAAGGGCCGGATGAAACTTTGTATGAGGCATGGGAAAGGTTGAAGGGATACACACGTTCTTGTCCTCATCACGGAGTTTCTATGGAAGCACTCTTAGGGATATTCCACCGTGGTATTGAGGAAAAGTATCACATCGCCCTAAATACCGCTAGTAATGGAGATTTTGCAAGCTTGACCATAGAGCAAGGTGAACAACTAGTGGAAAATCTCGCTCAAAGCAACCAATGCTATGGAAGAGAATATGATAGGGCTGTGAGAGAGCCTAAGGGAGAAGACACAAGAATCAAAGAGCTTAGTGATAAATTGGACAAGTTAATTCTTGCCAACAAGAGACAAGTCCATTTCGTTGGGGAGTTTGAAGGAAATCAAGAAGGTGCAAAGGAAGTTTGCCAAGATGTTCAAGAAGAGGTGAGCTACATCCAAAACCAAGGAGGCTACTATCAAAAAGCTTTCAATCCAAACTATAGAAGCCACCCCAACTTGTCCTATAGGAGCACAAATGTGGAGAATCCCCAAGATCAAGTCTACCTCAAATCAAGCCTCAAGGACAAGGATTTGTTCCACAACAAGGGTTAGTGGCAAGACCTCAATTCCAACAACAAGGGAACTATCAACCCAATGCTCCATTTGTTCCCAACCAACAAGGTTTTCAACCACAAGGGAATCAAAACTACCAAGGACAAGGTAGTTCCTCTCAACACAACCCAAAATGATGAGACAAATCTTCTTCTCAAGCAAATTCTAGAAGGACAAGGAAAAGGAGCTATTGAGTTGAACAAGGAATGGTGGAGATACACAACAAGGTAGATGGCGCTTACAATGATCTAAATGCCAAGTTTGAGCATCTATCTACCATATGAAGACCTTGGACAACCAAATAGCTCAAGTTGCTTCAACCTCAAAGAGTCCAATAAACACTCTACCGGGTAAGCCCGAGTCAAACCCAAAGTCCTTTTGTAACATGGTCCTCTTGGATGAAAAGAAAGTCTTGGAGACTCACCAAAGACCCATTGGAGACCTACAATTGGATGAGGATGAACATACTTGGAGAAATGATACACAGAGTTTTAACCCTAAAATATCACTACAAGTGCACAGCAACGAAGTAGTATTTAGGGATCGAATCCACGAGAACCAAGTATCACACTACGAATTATTATGAATGAAACTAAGCTAAGATGGCAATATGAATGTTGATAGCAATAATAAATAAAAATAGCAAATTAAACGGTGGGAAATCAATAAAAAGCAAGCGTTAAGTTTAGGGAAATTCCCAGGAATTCAGAGATCATGAACCAAACAATTATTCAGGGAACGATAAAGCGCAGTCTTAAACTTAAATATGAATGTATAACCAATCCACTGTCGTGGTATCAACTACTTTATCTAGCAACCTAAGAATCTAAACTGTCGTTTGATCTTAAAATTCTAGACAAGCATTAACGAGCAGGTTTGATATGTTCACAAATTGCCTTAACATCAGCTTTCGTTGGCTAATGACAATTTGCTCACCTATGTTCTATTAAGCAATCTATAACACTTTTGATGAATAGATTAAACCTAAAATCAGAGATTAAGTGATCAATTTAATCTAAGCAATGAGAACAACGATAGGTGAAGACAATATGATAAAACACTATCTATGTCTGATTCAATGATTCATAAATTCCCTTGAAACCATAAACCTAACTATGAAACTACTAAGACATGGATGCAGAGAAACAAGAAGGAGATGAAGAAAAAATCATAATCAAATAAATAGAAATCCAAAGGGGTTCATAAATCTTCTCAAGAGATGTAGAGTCAGAGCTTCATCTCCCCAAAGAATAAAATAAAGCATGGTCTCCAAGAGGCTAAAAATAAAGAATATATAAGTCTAGGATCAGATTTGGTCGAGTTAGGATGATTCCAGGGCCAAACAGGAAATTCTAGAATTGCCTTTTTCCGTCTGGGTGCTGGCCTGCTCAGGCTAGGTGCTGGCCTGCTCGGGCTGAGATCCCTGCCGCATCGTCAACATTTTTCTACACATGCTTCTTTTGCTCGGCAGACTGACATATTTCCACTAAAACTTGCATAACTTTCGATCGCACCGTTGGAATGACCTTAAATTTCTTTCAAATGAAAGCTAACTCAATGCTCTAACTTGTGCTAAGATTTGAGCTCGATCCTTTGGTGGAAAGTTCCTCGACTAGTGCCAAACTTCTGACCCTTCAACACGATCATGCATCTTCTTATTCCTATTTGCAACCAAAACATCTTGTTTTCCCTCCAAAACTACTTAGAACCTGAAAATACTCTATAGGGACTAAAGAGACTCGATTAAAGCACAAAACACGGTAAAAAAATGGGTTAGATGTATTAAAATGCAACACATCAAGGAACTAGCCAAGCTTCTTGAGTTTTCCAATGATGAACAAGTTGTCAAGATTGATGAGGTTGTTGTGGAAAGTGCTAAAGGAGAAGAGATGGTGTCTAAGAAGAAGGAAAGGGAACGTACCTCTAGAGTTGATCTCCCTAAGGATGAACCTCCTCCCTTTGTACCAAAAGTTCCATTCCCACAATTGGTCTAACTAAGGCTCAAAAGAAAGTCTTCTCAAAGTTTAAAAAGGATATGAGAGATGTTGGAGTGTCTTTGCCCAAGAATGATGACTTGAGTCAAGTCTCAAGCCAAAGAAAGTTCATCAAAGACGTCCTAGCAAATCATGCAAAGGTTATGGACGTGATGAAGACCTATGAGCAACAATATGAGGCACCACTTGAGCCAAGGTTGATCCTTAAGAAGAATGATCCCGGTAAATTCACAATCCCTTGCTCTCTTGTGATTTGAAATTAGATGATGCTTTGTGCGATTCGGGTTCTTGTGTCAATTTAATCTCTCTTGAGATGGTGAAGAGCCTTGGGATAAAGGATTTGAAAAGAAACACTAGCTCAATCTCATTTGCGGATGCATCTTCAAATTGTCCAATTGGCATGCTTGAAGACTACCCATTAAAAGTTGGAAATTGTGTGGTTCCAACGGACTTCATGGTGGTGGAGATGGAAACCATGCGGAAGCTACCCTCATACTTGGAACCCTATTCTTGGCAACCGCGGGAGCAAGCAATAGATTTTGTTAATGAGAGAGCCATACTCTTCAATGTGGACTCTAAGGTATACTATCCCATCACTCCCATCACTACCAATTTGTGTGGAACAATCACTTGCACCAATGAGGATGATTCGACGAGGATTCAAGTGAAGGATGAACCTTCTCAAGTGGTTGATATGTCTCTAAGCCTTGATGGTGAGAAATTTGTGAAGACGTTTTTGATGGAGGTTCCTTGAGCTTACTTTTCGAAGAACCTTTGAAGTTGAGTTTAGAAGTGGAAGCACCAAGAATCACAAAGGAAAATCTTAAGGAGAACAAGAAATTAACATTGGTTGATAATGAGTCTTTCAATTGTTTTGTTTTTTTTTTGCATCTTTGAGTCTCATGCATTGCATTGTACATGACAAAACCTTCAAAAATCATAAAAATTTAAAACTTTTGAAAAATTAAAAAGAAAAAAAATGCATCTAGTTTCACATGTCATCTTGCATAATAGGATTGAGTCTAGAGCATGTACTTTGCATTCATATGCATGGTAATGATGATGAATTTTTCTTGTAAATTTTCATTTTAGGTTTCAATTCAATACCCTCACTAGAACTCTTTCGATGCATCATCAATCTTGAAGTAGAAATTATCCATGCTTTGATCTATCACTTTGAAAGTTCCTACTCATTAGAAACTCGCATGATCTAGAATCAACTCTATTAACTTTAACTTTAATTTTGACTCAATTCTCTCGCTTTTGGACCCTTGATCATAACCGTGGTTAAATACTCAATATTCAAGTCATTTTATCCCGATTGTGCCACTCTTTGATTGACTTGAATGGCCATTCTCACTTTTAGGATGGTACCACACCCGAAATCTCAAACCTTTCCTTGAAACCCTTGCGTTTATTCGTCGAGTGAGGCCTTTTCTAAGTGTTTTATGTGCAAAACCTTGAAAGCATTAGAACGACAAGGACTAGCCTCCATTTCAAGACTAGTTTCTTGCATCTAAGACTAGTCTTTAGGAAGGGAATTCATGAGATTGGTTGTGTTTATTGATATATTTGGGTTAGGGAGGTGAGTGAAAAGAAAGAAGAGTTGTGAAAAGAACGAGACCTTAGGGAAGGAAATAAAGGGAAAATAGCTCCAATTATGCATAAAAAGAAAACTTGCTTAGTCCTCTTTTGAAAAGAAAAATTAAAGAAAGTGTTTAGAGAGGCTAAGTGAAAAATAAGGAAAAGAGAGCAAAAATCAAATGAAAAGAAAAGACTTCCCTAGGACTTAGAAGAAAAAGAAAGAATGAGTGTGGTTTGAAAGTTTCGAAAAGAAAAATATAGCCAAAGTCTTGTGGTGAGTGTAAAAGAGAAAATGAGAAGGAAGAAATGCAAGTGCAACATAAGAGATTGGATAGAAAGTAGATATTAAGAATTGTATGCATTGGTTGTTTCTTTTCTTTCTCGTTTTTGCATAATGAAACACTTGATTGTTTGAGAGTTAGCCACAAAAATGATTTCAAAACCACCTCTTAACATGTTTTCAAGCATTTTCTTTCCAAGCCAAACGGAATTGATCATGTGTCCAATTGCGAGACCGCACCAAACACTTAATTGAATGTCAAAGAGTTGAATTTTAGTTAATTGCGAGAGTTTTTTTAAGTTTCGGGATTAGGAGTACAAGTTTGATTTGTGATGAGTATGGCGAAAGCTTCTTGAGTAGAGTTTGTTGTGCATCGAGTTAGTTCTTCCTAGGACATTCTTTTGAACCCTTTATTGATTCTTTTGGATTTGAGTTCCCGCCTTAAAACCTCTCTCTCGGGTTGTATTTTGTTTTGTATGCTTGAGGACAAGTAAAAGGCAAGTCCGGGGGAGTTGATAATAATATATTTTACCACTTTGGGTCTCATGTTTTCATTCTCTTTCTTCTGTTTATTTTGCTTTTCATGGTGTTTTATTGCATTTAGAGTCCTAATGAGTCTTATTGCATTTTAGATGTCCTAGGTTGTCTTTGTATTCTTTTTGGTTTGTTTTGTGTTCATTTAGGTGCTTTGGAGTGAGTTGGACACAAAGAAGTTAGAAGAATGGATCAAATGGGCAAAAATATCCAGAAGCAGTCCGAATCGGCTCAAATATCATGTCTGTTTAAGGCCTTACCGTAATCGGATTATTCTGAAATTTGGTGGAGAGATAGAAAATTGAGTTAGCTTTCCAATGGAGTGGTTTCAAGTCATTAGGAGCCATATTGCAAAAGTTATTATCGATTTACTGGACGCGTATCAACCAGTAAGAAGCGTCCGGGTTGAAGTGGCCGACCTCGCAGAAGACTCTCCCAACCTGGCCCAGACTCGTCTAAACCCGCCGGGTTGAGCGGCCGACCTCAAAAAACACAACATCCAACCCGGCCACCTTATTTTCTCCTCTTTTCTTAGTTGGATCCGATCCAAGTGTTTCGGGTCGACCCGGTTCCAATTTTATTCACTATATATATATATATATATATATGTATGTATTTTAGACATAAGAATACCCTAATTCTGATTTTGCGCTTGCCTCTTTGACCTCAAACTCTTATCTTATGATTTTGGCTTTGATTTTGTCATCTTATCTGATCTAGCTAGGCGTGGATCAATTATGTGGAAGAGTTTCTCTTGTGAAATTCGATGGTCTCTGAGTCGGAATTCATGAAATTTTTGACTTGGCGGTGGAGAGCGGCGGTGTTGCGATGGAGATGTCGGAGATTTTCAGTGTCGGCTCACTGCTCTATTTTAACCCTAGCTTGACACGTGTGTACACGTGTTGTTCTCTGTATATCGTTATATCTTTATGGGTTAAAGATTGGGTTTTAAAAAAAGGTTTGCACTGGGCCTCGATTTCATTTTGTACTGGGTCGGGTGGCCTTTTATCAATATAATGTTAGACGACAAAAAAAGAAGAAGAAGAGTTTTGTAATGCCAAACCCATTAAAAATTCAATACATATACACACTTAGTTCTCTTATTTGTGAATTAAACAAAGTTTTGGATACACATTTAGGCCCATTTATTTTAAGTGCAAATTTGAAAAAAAAAAATAGTTGTTTATAGAAAATAATAAAATTATATCGGAAGCTGCTCA
This sequence comes from Pseudoturritis turrita, assembly GCA_900406555.1. Classification (NCBI taxonomy): domain Eukaryota; kingdom Viridiplantae; phylum Streptophyta; class Magnoliopsida; order Brassicales; family Brassicaceae; genus Pseudoturritis; species Pseudoturritis turrita. The sequence continues at coordinate 945,425 of OVBL01000949.1, read as the reverse complement.
AATCTATATGATATCTAAATTCATTTGTGGGTTCTTGTTTTCCCTTGTGGGATGTATATACTCCTAGTTGGGTTTACTTTCTCGATTAATATATCAGAGTTGGCGACAAAAAATTTATCGAAATTTTTGAATTGGATCATCTATTCTTGCCAATTCACGGCATGTACAAGTAAGATAGATAATTAAAAAGAAATTGAGAGATGAGCAGTTTTGAAATAGATAATTTGTAGAATGAACAGTTTTTTTTTTTTTTTGCCAACAACTTAATAAAAACAGTTTACTATTTATAATTGGTAAACATGGACTTTTCTTTCGCTATTTGTGTAATGCAAAGCTTATGTTTATAGAAGAGATGAAAATGACAAAGAAGAATGTCTTTTTATTGTTGATTTAATTTATTGTAAATTGTAAAGTTTCTATTAGATGATTCGTCTGTGCTAGTCGCGGGTGTGAGAAATTCATGAATATTTTACAAATTATAATTTAGTAATGTGTTGTTTGAATTTTATTATGCATGATAGATACGGTGTGATAGCATTAGTTATTGTTATATTGCTACATTTAGAATTTAATATAATGACTTTTTTGTTAACTCTAACGGGTTTTTTATATGATGGTTACATGTTTTGGATAATATTGTAGACCGATTCTGGCGGATCCATGTGAAGTTTATTTTTATTTTTTGTCAACATTGGGCCACAACTGGCTGGTCCATTAGCCTAATCCCTAACATTTGCAGGGAGTGGATTCGATCCCAGGTGTTATGGTGCCTGCTTTCAGTGGACTTACAACTGCCACCATGTGAAGTTTATTATTTATATATAAATATAGTTTTGTTTTAAAATTTTATATGGTTTTACTTAAATATGGAAATCTGGTTTACAGTTTGATTTATTTGTTGTTTATCTAGTTTTCGGCTTGATGGTTTTTAAAAGTTTTTATAAGAATAGAAAAAGTCAATTATACTATTCTCAATATTTTTACGGATTTTCTTGTTGAAAATATTGTAATATTCAAGCTATTCTTGATTATTATTTTTGTTATTGTTCTTGTTCTTGGTGCTCTATATGATCATTTCGTTATCATATTTTTCTTCGTCGTCTTTTATTTTTTCTTCTTCATCCTAAGCATCCTCACTGTCTTCATCTTCCTTTTCATATTCATCTTCATCTTCATCATCCTCTTTGTATTTGTTTTCTTCGTCCTCTTCCTCTTCTTCTTCGTCTTGATCTTCATACTCATCCTCATCTTCCCCGTTCTCTTTGTCTTCGTATTCTGATTGTTCTTCATCTTTATCTTCATAATCATAATCATATTCTTCTTCATACTCATATTCACCATCATCGGCATCATCATCTCATTGGTATCCATCTCTGTTGTGGTCTTCATCTACATTTCTCAGCTCTTAAAATCAAAACTAAAAAAAAAAAAAAAATAAGGAACATAATAATAATATAATATCATATTAAGATATTAATAAGTCCCAAAAAACAAAATAAATAACAGCAAAAGATAATCCCTGCAATGGGGTTGCATCAAATCAAAAGCTCAAACATTTAATTTATATGTTTGCATTGATTTGATGTTGAAAAGAAAAAGAACGTATCGTACTATATCAAATTAAAGCATAAGCTCTTAGGCTCGTTGCGACAGTATTTGGCCTTGAGCCACAACAGTGTTAGACAAAACTTCTTCAAAATATTCATAAGTTTTTCAATTTTGCAGTGTATTTAATGGTTAAAAAATTGTTTCTATAGCATTCATACACTAACCATATGTTCTTTTTTTTTAAATTGATAGAGTTCGCAAAACATGGCTAAAACCGAGCATGAAGAACAGTGGTGGGCAGAACAAAAGTCAATGGCAAAACATGTCAAAAGTTGAGAAATGAAGAACAATGATCTTCGTTTGTTATAATCGAATTAAATTTTTTTGAGTCCAAGTCATAATTGACACGCACATTTAATATGAACCCGATTCGATTTTTTGTGTTAAACATTTTTGTCATTTTTATCTTTAATAATTGAATAAACTTTGTTTATTAAATTACTTATTTCCAATGGCATCTCTTGTAATAATTAATAAAATTAAGGTTATTTTTTCAAATGTACTTTCCAATTAATAGTATAGAAATCTTTTTGTTGACAAAACAAATGATAGCAAAGAAACTAGAAAATGAAAAGAAAAGAAAAAAAAATTAAATGTACATATTTACTTTACGTTTACTTTAAGTTACATGAGTTGATCTTATCAATTTTCTAACACATGCGAAGGATATAATATCAATTCAAAATAAATAAAAAAATCCAGTGAGAATAAGTAAAAACATTACAGCATGAAAACATTGTCCCCTAAGAAGTACTCTGAAGTTCATAAGTTACATGTCCCAAATCTTGATGAGTTATTAAGCTACATCACCACTTATCCGTAAGTGCTCCAAGTACTGGATAATGTGGTTATATCGCTTTTAAGTTTCAAAAAAAAAAAAAAAGAGCTCAAGTACAAAGTTTTAAAAAAATGTGTAAAGTGAGATCCAAACACTTGTAAATTCAGCCTAAAGAACCAAGAAATAAAATAAGATTTGACATTACGTGATTATATTTGGTGTAGAAAATTAATTTAAAAAAAAATCGAAAATTTTTAAACTTATGTTTTGTACTAGCTATGTGATCCGGTAAAAACCCCAAGTAAAAGTATTTTTATCCGTCAAATGTTTTGAATTATTGTAGATTCAAACCCAAACACTTCTAGATTTGGTCTAAAAACCATAAAATATAAATAAGATTTGACATTACGTGATTCATCTACATCAAATTTTTTATGGCGCTATACACGATCCGCCTATAATAAATTACATGTGACGCAGAAAATTAATTAAAAAAATCGAAAATTTGTAAACTCATGTTTTGTACTAGACCATGTGATCCGGTAAAAAGCCAAAGTAAAAAATATTTTTATCCATCACATTTTTTGAATTATTGTAGAGTCAAATCCAAACACTTCTAGATTTGGTCTAAAAACCAAAAAATATAAATAAAATTTGACATTACGTGATTCATCTACACCAAAAAATTTATGGCACTATACACGATTTGCCTATAATAAATTACATGTGACGCTGAAAATTAATTAAAAAAATAATTGAAAATTTGTAAACTCATGTTTTGTACTAGACCATGTGATCCGGTAGCTCTGGCAGCTCGGCTTCATGATTTGTAGACTTTACATGGGCTAAAATATTAGGTTTGACTCAAGTAGGGTATATTGCCGATCCTAGACTCAAGTAGGGTATATTGACGAATATTAACATTTACTTTGTGGTTATGATCAGGTTTAGTTATGATCCAAAAATCACTAAGTCGGTGTTGCAAATGATCAAGTCGGATCTGCCAATTTTTTTTCCTAAATATTCTGTTCTTCCCGAGGACATAAAATTACGATGGTTCAAATCATTTGCGGTAAGTCATAGAAATGTGATTATAAATGTGTCAATATTTGAGTGATTTTTTGGTTTTTGGGTTATTGCAGCAAGAATTCAATTGGAATCCCACATTTACAACTCTTGTTCGAAAGAGATACGACATTGTTGCAAAAACCGTATTTACCAACCAAGTATACACGTTGAAAAGAGGCTGGAAAGAAGGGAAGGGACCACCCGAATGGTGGACGAAAGCTGATGTTTGAAATGGATTCATCACTTATTGGAAAGACAAAAAAGCAGAAAAGATATCAAATAAAAACAAAAAGAATCGGAATAGCGAGCGCGAAGGTGACGGCAAAGCCGCACACACCACTGGTTCGAAATCCTACGTTAGGCGTTTTGATGAAATGGTACTATCTACTTTGATATCTTATTTCTATTTTTTGTTGTTTAATATTAACTAACATAATTTCCTAATCTTTGCATAATTACAAGACACAAGAATCTGGATATCCTCCAAACATGGTGGACTTTATGATTGAGACACATAAAAGCAAAAAAACTAATACAATTATCGACAAAAAGGCTGCGCGGATCGTAGAATCGTTGCAGGTAAAGGTGGATGTTAAGCTTTCTCAGGAGACGCAGGATGGATCAGTACACTCTAACTCGCTTTCGCAAGTTGAGATGGACGCACTTTTTCTCGAGGTACACTCTAATATTGTGTTTGTTGCACAATATTTAATTTATTTTCATATACAATTTTTTAATATTTTTGAATAATTTATTTACTTTTCAGGAGATCAAAGGAACCCGTTTCGGGTTCGGGAGTCTTTCAGTTGGCGGATCATCCTCTTCCTCTTTCCCAGATCCCGTAATGCAAGAAGAGTTGCAGATTGCGAAGCTTAAGATCGTAGAGATGGAGAAAGCACAAGCAGAACAAGCCAAAGCGCAGGCTCAGCAAGCAAAGGAACTCGCATATTTTAGGACTATATTTTTGAAGCAATTTCCAAACTCCGATCCTGTGATCGGAGATGATAATTAATAATTATATTTTATTTATGTTTTTATATACATTTTAATATTTTAATATTTAATTTTATTTCAATTATTGTACATTTAAGTTCCATAATTTCCATAGTTAATTTTATTAATTTATAATTTTTCTTAATTAAAAAATAATATTTTAATATTCATATTAATTTCAGATGTTGGTCACAAATTGGTCAAATTTCATTTCGACCACTTTCTTGTGGTCAAGATATTTCGACCAATCGTTTGGTCAGAAATATTTTGACCAGTACGTTTGGTCAGAAATTATTGACCATTTCTTTGGTCAGCAAAATTTGACCACTTTTAGACCAAGCAAATTGGTCAGAAATTTTTGACCATTTTTTGACCAAAACTCATTTTCGACCATCAATTTTTGACCAACGGGATTTGGTCAAAAAATCATCGAAAACAGCTATTTTTACCAATTTTTGATCAAATTCGTGGTCAAAATCTAAATGTTTTCTTGTAGTGAAATTCTAATATAGAAAAATAAAATAAATCACACAACTTTAGCAATTAGAATTAAGAATTCTAAGATAGTACTTAGAAGGAAATAGAAATAATTTAAAACCCAAAATCGTGAACAATACAAGATAACTTAGCATTCTCGTGAACAATACAAGGCAAGAAGAAATAATATATGTTTTAGATCCATGCAATAGATGTGAGGCTGCTAAAATAATTGACCAAAAGTAATGCTGCTTCGTATTACTTAAAACCCACAATTTCATACTCTCTAAAATCTCTCGGTTTGTATTTGATGATTTTATATGCAGAAATGGAGAACTAGGACCAGCACATGAATTAATAACATGTTGATTCCTAAGCGGAGATTACATGTTGATCTTGCAGATGTAATTAATAACATGCTTAAGGCGATTTCAAGAAGATGACAGTAGTCGGCTATATTTGATAAAATATAGAGAGTATTACAACAAGTATTAAGCAAAAGAAAGACGAAAACAACATGATCTACCCATTATATCTGCTAATAAATCCTATAGAATAAATATTATTGAGTTGTTTAATACGAGATGACAACTTATTGATAACATCAACATAAAGTAAAGTTTCTTAATTTAACTCTAATAAAAAATAAATAAAAAATAAAAAAGAGGAAATAAAGCCTCACACTCACACTTGTGTTTTGAACTTCACGGGTTTTACTTCATCGTAGTAATCGACGAATCCTAGTAGTCAGATCATCTTCGTCCCTAGTTATTCTCCGATAATGTTTGCACATTACATAGATCCACGAAACGATGCACGCAAGCATTGAAGCGATAAGTATCAGATTGTGGCTAATGCCTTCAGGAATGACTTCCTCCAACATTGCCACAACAGTTACTGACATGATCGCTGTATATACTAGTTTAAAAAGCACATATCGAATGAAACTGAAAGCAAGGAAAGCCATACATAACCTGCAAAAAGACAATGGTGATTGGTGAATACTAACTATTAGAGACGTGAGTTATGTTTTTAGGAAATAATTGTAAAATTTTGAAAGTTGCGCACCAGAAGTGTTGAGTATAATCATCATGTAGAGATAATGAGCAACCAATAAAAACACATCAAAACAACACAAACAAATTCACGAAGAGATATCCAAGCATCTTCTTCAAAAGGTCCACCACCGTGTTGATACTGGAAACCAATAAAACCATTATCGATTTAGTTTCTAATGCCTAAAAACAAGGAAAAAGGAAACACAGTTTATACCTTCTGTATGAGCTACTTGGGATATATTCCCAAAAACGCCAACATAGAATAGGGAGAGTGGCAATACAGAGACAAGTATACATTATGATCCACGAAAACAATGTTGCTGGTGGATGTTCATCTTTCGCTCGAATCAAAACTACAATGGCTGCAACAATCTGTACCAATATTACAACAAAGTCGATAAAAATCAAAACATTATCTTCTGTGCATGGACCAAACGTTTCATAATCCTCATCGGCTGTCATGTCGACAGTGTGCTCACTCTCGCTCAACAAAGGACCCTCCATTTATCACTTTTGCTTCCTTTCTTTTTCGTCCAGAATCCATATAAATCCGCCTTATAGCACAAAGCATATATACACCTTTTCAAAAAGTTTGGTGCTATTGAGATTATTATTTTAAGACCAATTCTAAAACTCACTTGGTGTGAAATTATAGTTTTTTTTTTTTAAGTCTTTACAATGAAACACATTGACCTTGTAATTGGGGTTAAACTACTATTTTAAGACCAAATATATAGTCCTTTACAATGAAATCATTATGGTGCTATTGAGATTATTATTTTAAGACCAATCGATCTACACCTAGACCAATTTTAAAAGTTACTTGTCTTTAAGACTTTTACCATGAAAAATTTGTTAAACCATTTAGTGCTATATTATACTAATAATCTTTTACAATGAAACACAAAGCGTAGACCTTGGAATTGGTGCTAAACTATTATTTTAAGACCAGATCTAGTCTTTTACAATGAAGTAATTATTAAATTTGGTGTTATAATATATCCCACGACGGAAAAGTGGGAAGAGATTTGAACTAATATATAAAGGATATAGACCAATCTATTCATTGTCATTTGGTTTTGAATTGGAAGTCCATGAAACTTAACATGGTATTAAAGTTCGAACAGACGCTGCTCCACCGAACCAAAATCGATCCAATCCATCAAAAGGACCCGATCAAACTGATCCGAAATTGGTTCGATCCAAATTTAGTCTAGCCGATTTAACCTGAAACTAATCCTATAATGGGATATTGTCGAGATTAATTGTTAGATGGAACATTATCTCGAGGAAGTGTGAAGAATATATCTCACATCAAAAATAAGAAAGAATTTAAACTAATATATAAAACACATAGACTAATTCATTTATTGATTTTTAGTTGGAAACCATAAAATTAATAATCTTCCGCAATGAAACACAAAGCATAGCCCTTTCTAATTCTTTCGTGCTAAACTATTTTTTTAGACTAAATCTACACCAAGACCAATTCTATATTAATTATAGTCTTTTACAATGTATAATAGTTACTAATTATTTGGTGCTAAATTATTGATCGTGAGTGGAAACCAACTGTACTAAATATTTTTGGACAAAAATAGCATCTTTTAAAAAATTTATTCCAAAAATAATATCATTAATTTTTTTTTAAATACCATTAAAAAAATTTATTTTTCAAAAATAGTACAAAACTAAAACTAAACTTTAAATCCTAAACCCTAAATCCAAAATATTAAATCCAAAATACTAAATCCAAACCCAACAATTTAAATTATAAATCCTTAAAAATTATTTTTAATGTTTGTGGTATTTTTGGAAAAAATAACTTTTAGTGGTTTTTAGAAGAAACAAAACTAATAATGGTATATTTATTTTAAAAAAAAATTTGTGGTATTTTAAGAAATTTTTCTATTTGTTAGCTAACGAGAAGCAACATTTTCCCTGTTTGTTAGTATAGAGAACTCAAAAACACACAGTTTTTATGATTTAAAAAGCACTAAATCCAATGTTTTTGTTCATTAGAATTTTTTTAAGCTAACTTTTCAATAGTTATACTTAATCGGAGTTACATAATTTTAAGATCTACTTTAAATTGTCGCCGACCAATATTTAGTCTAACAACGTTCTACTTTAAAGATTTTACAACACATGAATCAATGGAATGAAGACACTCCGCTAAACTTACGGTTGGAAAAATTTTAAACTTTCGACTCTCTCAAATTGCGGTTCTAAGTGTTAAAACGGACCCCTCAACTCTCATGCCTCTTTATAATAAACGGCATAAACCCAAGACTCAGATTCACCTAACTTTTCCTTCAAGTTTATCATTTCCTTAAATCCAAGACTTAGATTCACCTAGCTTTTCCTTCAACTGATTTAATTCTGCCTTAACCTCGGGATTAATGGCTACTTGTTTCTCTTCAATCTGAAAGCCTTCCTCTCCGAGTTTCAATCTGGATATAAAAGTGAGTCTTCAATCTAATTCTGAAACAAATCTAAAAACATATCCTCCAATTTTTCTCTTTTATTTTCTCTGAGTCTGAAAGTGCAACGCAGTTTCTGAGTTCGTTAGCTTATGTTCTCGGATGTTGCAATCAGACTCTCACTCACACTATGATCAATTAAAAAAATAAAGAAAGAGTGTCCGACCTCCGCACAAACCATATGCCGTTCATCGGACATTGGTATCAATTATTGTAATTTATGTCTCTGTTTTGTTATTTCGAATCACAATTATTCAATTTTTCATATCGTAATGCTTCTACACCTAACTAACAAGATATGACATTTTTCTCTCATGTTTCCGTCAACAAATTATTAGACTCAAATGTGTTTTGCAATCTATACATAACTATATATAAATGATAATATATTCTCTTCTTGTGATGGTTCATCGTCTATTCATGACTTAATATTGTACCACATCAATTTTTTCAATTAATGTTTTTTTGTTATTTAAAACCACAATATCCATTATGCCCATTACTTAGAGAGTTTGTAATGCCATTGGTTTTCAAAAAGTTTCTTTCTCTTCTCTCTCTCGGATCTTTTAGAGAGAAAAACTTTTTTTTTTTGTTCATACTTTTCGATCTTAATCGGATCAAGTTTCAGAGTTGTTCGGATAATAATTTACGGATTTCTCTTTCTAATTTGTCTGGATTTATCTTTTGTTGTGTTTTTTCTTCTCTTATATGGGAACTGGTTTTTTCAGGGTTACAGTGATGAAGCCAATATCTTCTGTCGCTGTTCAGAGCTTATTTCCTTTTCGTTTGGTATCGTCCTTTCTGGCTGGGAGTCTTATCTCCCTTAAATCCCCGATGAGAAGCCTTAAGCTAAGGTGGTGGGTGATGTGGCCATGTGTTAGAGATGATCGGTGGTGATTCATAAGGAGGTGAGCAGTTTCTCTGATCTAGCTAGGCGTGGATCAATTATGTGGAAGAGTTTCTCTTGTTAAATTCGATGGTCTCTGAGTCGGAATTCATGAAATTTTCGACTTGTCGGTGGAGAGCGGCGGTGTTGCGATGGAGATGTCGGAGATTTTCAGTGTCGGCTCACTGCTCCATTTTAACCCTAGCTTGACATGTGTGTACACGTGTTGTTCTCTGTATATCGTTATATCTTTATGGGTTAACGATTGGGTTTAAAAAAAAGGTTTGCATTGGGCCTCGATTTCACTTTGTACTGGCCGGTGGCCTTTTATCAATATAATGTTAGTCGACAAAAAAAAAAAAAAAAAGAGATTTTGTAATGCCAAACCCATTAAAAATTCAATACATATACACACTTAGTTCTCTTATTTTTGAATTAAACAAAGTTTTGGATACACATTTAGGCCCATTTATTTTAAGTGCAAATTTGAAAGAAAAAAATAGTTGTTTATAGAAAATAATAAAATTATATCGGAAGCTGCTCAAATCTATATGATAAATTCCAAATTTGATATCTAAATTCATTTGTGGGTTCTTGTTTTCCCTTGTGGGATGTATGTACTCCTAGTTGGGTTTACTTTCTCGATTAATATACCAGAGTTGGCGACAAAAAATTTATCGAAATTTTTGAATTGGATCATCTATTCTTGCCAATTCACGGCATGTACAAGTAAGATAGATAATTAAAAAGGAATCGAGAGATGAGCAGTTTTGATATAGATAATTTGTAGAATGAACAGTTTTTTTTTTTTTTTTGCCAACAACTTAATAAAAACAGTTTACTATTTATAATTGGTAAACATTGACTTTTCTTTCGCTGTTTGTGTAGTGCAAAGCTTATGTTTATAGAAGAGATGAAAATGACAAAGAGGAATGTCTTTTTATTGTTGATTTAATTATTGTAAATTGTAAAGTTTTTACTAGATGATTCGTCTGTGCTAGTCGCGGGTGTGAGAAATTCATGAATATTTTAGAAATTATAATTTAGTAATGTGTTGTTTGAATTTTATTATGCATGATAGATACGGTGTGATAGCATTAGTTATTGTTATATTGTTACATTTAGAATTTAATATAATGACTTTTTGTTAACTCTAACGGGTTTTTGTATGATGGTTACATGTTTTGGACAATATTGTAGACCGATTCTGGCGGATCCATGTGAAGTTTATTTTTATTTTTTGTCAACATTGGGCCACAACTGACTGGCCCATTAGCCTAATCCCTAACATTTGCAGGGAGTGGATTCGATCCCAGGTGTGATGGTGCCTGCTCAGTGGACTTACAACTCCCACCATGTGAAGTTTATTATTTGTATATAAATATAATTTTGTTTTAAAAGTTGATATGGTTTTACTTAAATATGGAAATCTGGTTTACAATTTGATTTATTTGTTGTTTATCTAGTTTTCGGCTTGATGATTTTAAAAAAAAATTATAAGAATAGAAAAAGTCAATTGTACTATTCTCAATATTTTTACGGATTTTCTTGTTGAAAATATTGTAATATTCAAGCTATTCTTGATTATTATTTTTGTTGTTGTTCTTGTTCTTGGTGTTCGATATGATCATTTCGTTATCATATTTTTCTTCGTCGTCTTTTATTTTTTCTTCTTCATCCTAAGCATCCTCACTGTCTTCATCTTCCTTTTCATATTCATCTTCATCATTCTCTTTGTATTTGTTTTCTTCGTCCTCTTCCACTTCTTCTTCGTCTTGCTCTTCATACTCATCCTCATCTTCCCCGTTCTCTTTGTCTTCGTATTCTGATTGTTCTTCATTTTTATCTTCATAATTATAATCATCTTCTTCTTCATACTCATATTCACCATCATCGGTATCATTATCTCATTGGTATCCATCTCCGTTGTGGTCTTCATCTACATTTCTCAGCTCTTAAAATCAAAATTAAAATAATAATAATAATAAGGAACATAATACTAATATAATATCATATTAAGATATTAATAAGTCCCAAGAAACAAAATGAATAACAACAAAAGATAATCCCAATGGGGTTGCATCAAATCAAAAGTTCAAACATTTAATTTATATGTTTACATTGATGTGATGTTGAAAAGAAAAAAAAACGTACCGTACTATATCCAATTAAAGCATAAAGTCTTAGGCTCGTTGCGACAGTATTTGGCCTTGAGCTACAACTGTGTCAGACAAAATTTCCTCAAAATATTCATAAGTTTTTCAATTTTGCAGTGTATTTAATGGTTAAAAAATTATTTCTATAGCATTCATACACTAACCAGATGTTCTTTCTTCTTAAATTGATAGAGTACACAAAACATGGCTAAAACCGAGCATGAAGAACAGTGATGGGCAGAACAAAAACCAATGGCAAAACATGTCAAAAGTTGAGAAATGAAGAACAATGATCTTCGTTTGTTATAATCGAGTTAAATTTTTTTGAGTCCAAGTCATAATTGACACGCACATTCAATATGAACCCAATCCGATTTTTTGTGTTAAACTTTTTTGTCCTTTTTATCTTTAATAATTGAATAAACTTTGTTTATTAAATTACTTATTTCCAATGGCATCTCTTGTAATAATTAATAAAATTAAGGTTATTTTTTCAAATGTACTTTCCAATTAATAGTATAGAAATATTTTTGTTGACAAAACAAATGATAGCAAAAAAACTAGAAAATGAAAAGAAAGAAAAAAAAATTAAATGTACATATTTGCTTTACGTTTGTTTTAAGTTACATGAATTGATCTTATCAATTTTCTAACACATGCGAAGGATATAATATCAATTCAAAATAAATAAAAACATTACAGCATGAAGGCATTGTCTCCTAAAAAGTACTCTGAAATTCATAAGTTAAATGTCTCAAATCTTGATTAAGAACAGGAAAACTGACAATGATGAGTTATTAGGCTACATCACCACTTATCTGTAAGTGCTCCATGTACTGAATAATGTGGTTACATCACTTTTAAGTTTAAAAAAAATAAAAAAAAGAGCTCAAATAAAAAATTTATAAAAAAATTATAAAGTAAGATTTAAACACTTGTAAATTCAGTCTAAAGAACCAAAAAATAAAATAAGATTTGACATTAAGTAATTCATCTACGCCAAATTATATATGGCGCTACACACGATTCTCGTAATAATAAATTATATGTGGCTTTGAATATTAATTAAAAAAAAAAAATTCGAATATTTGTAACCTCATCTAGACCATGTGATCCGGCTCTTGTAGCTCGGCTTCATGATTTGTAGACTTTACATGGGCTAAAATATTAGGCCCGAATTGTCAGTTAATCCTCGCAGTATTATTATGGGCCGAATATTAAGCCTAAATAAACTAAACTGAACTGATATCCTTTTAAGTTCGTCATTAGCTCAAGTGATCTTCGCCGGCGACGGAGATGGCACTGTCTCAGTCGACCTCATCTCCATATCTCCTTAACCCGTTCCACAAACACTATCTCGTCGGAGAATCTCAAAATCCGAGAACAGTTATTCTACCGAGGACGGAAACCCCAAGATATCCTTTGATTTCGTCACTCCATACGGCGCGAAGCAAACCTTGTTCTCCTCTCCGAACCATCAGCTGCGTCGCCTCCGCCGGAGATATCTCGGAAGATGGAACCAGAGAATCGACTCCGATCTCGTCGCTTTTCGTGAAGGGTATTTCTGATTTGATTCCTCAAATTTTCTGAACTATGTTCCTGTACTCATAGGTTTCAGTTTTTCGGGTCAAAAAATAATTGACAGGGCTTCCAGATTCAGTGAGCGAAGGGCGTTTAAGAAAGGTCTTCTCGGAGTTTGGACAAGTTAGCAATGGTGAGTCTCTCTGTCTGTTCTCTGGGAATCACATTGATTAAGTCAATAGGTTACGTTCTAAATCAGTTGCTAATATTTATTGACTTAACCTAGTCTCTTGGATTTGGTCTTTCTCCCTCCTGGACCCCTCCACTGCCACCTTTGTCTTCACTGATTGATGTGATCTTGTTGTAATGGGTTTGAGATGCAGAAGCTGAAACCCCAGACATTTCTGGGTTTTGGCTTTCATGTTTGCATTCGGCTTAAACGAATCCCCGCGATACCTCTCTCGTTTTATAGTGTCTATGGTGTAATCAATGACTTACAAAAGGGCATAAGCATGCAACTCTGCAAATGTAAAGCAATACTCTGTCATCATTTTCCGGTCTTTTCGATTGAATTGTGTTCCCTAGAGCTGATTACACATTCTCGGTTGTACCTTTGCAGTTTCTTGGTGTTTTTCTTTTCCTTTCGGTTGATATAACTGTAAAATATACACTAGTCCCGTTATAGTAAGCAAAGCTTGTGGTTTGTGAGTCAATTTTATGATTTAAATTTGAAACCTACCTGCAGATATAGCATTAAAAGCATTTAGGGTATCATTAGGTTTGCTTGGTTAAGGAATTTGCGATGTAGCATCAGTCAGAAACCAGCAAAATTTTATTATCTCACCGCATAGTACTATTTTTTGGGCAGTGAAAATTATCATAAACGAAAGGACTCGGCAGTCTCTAGGATATGGCTATGTGTGGTTTAACAGCAAAGAGGATGCAGAGTTGGCTGTGGAAGCGATGAACGGAAAGGTATAAAAGCTTCTTTGAAATTCAATAAACATGTTTATTTATCCTCTGCGGTTTTGGGTTTCAAGCTTTGGTGGGTCTTCAAGATCCTTTTGATAAAAGCTTGTAGCTTGATCCCGGGTCTCAAGAACCACGAGAAAGATCCAAAGCTCTCGGAGGGGCCAACAAAACCCGTCCGAGAGTAGCCTCGTGTTCTTGATTCCGGATTGGTTCTGATTATTGAACAAATAACATGAAATTTGTTGTTGATACCGGTTTTGGTTTAGTTCTTTGATGGCAGGTTTATTCTTGTTAAATTTGGTCAGCCTGGATTGTCCGGTCGCCGGAGATCACATTCCGATTTTCGCTTTGTAAATAAATGATCTTTACATTTATGTTTTATAAGCGAATGTAATAAGACTTGGATTCTAATGGTGGTGATTATTAATATCCCATGGAATTCAAAATTTTCCCATATGCGATTTATAAGATTTCTTTTATATACAAATTGCAAATAACAACGAATTAACATTTGATATAAATCGAGAGGACAACAAAAAAAAAAGCATGAAAGCTCTGATAGGGGAAACTTTATGACTTGGTTAGTGTTAAGACTTAAAATGTAATTCCTTCTTCCTTGATTCGTAAGACATAACCAATTCATTCATGTGAATCAGTCTTGGCGAATTAGAGCCAAATACGGAAATTCAATACCACCATCCTATCGATAAGTATTTTCCAGATATATTAAAATTAAAAATCTAAAAGTTACATCACTCACTCAGTCACTCCTCACTATTAGTTTGTGATTTAGAGAGATTGTTTATCAAGGTTGATACCGAATACCAGCGTACTGTCACGGCCCATTTTAGGCCCACGGCCCATTTTAGGCCCAAACGAAATTAGCCCATAAATCTAGAGTTGGTGGGAATGGGTTGGTGGAAATGGGTTGGTGAAGTTGGTGGAAATGGGTTGGTGAAGTTGGTGGGGAGAGTTGGTGAAGTTGGTGGTGAGAGTTGGTGAGAGTTAATCTCCACCGTTAGATCGGTTTAATCTCCACCGTCCGTTTGGGATGTGAAAGTGTATATAAGGGGGTGAGATCCTCATTTGTAAATCATCCAACAATTTATAAAAATACAAACACTTCTCTAAACATTTCTCTCTCTAGAATTCGTGGGTTTATCTCTCTAAGGGTCAAAGTCCGAGTTGGAGTAAGGCTGACTTAGCAACCGCGAAGGGCGGAAAGGTGCTAAGACCGCACGTACCGATTCGGGAGGAATCAGTCCATGACAAGTGGTATCAGAGCGAAGTTCGACCGGGGCTAGAGAGAAGTCTATCCGAGAGAATGGCTAAGGGAAGCAAAGATGTGAGTGCTTCGTCCGACGCCCATGACGAACGTGGAAGAGAAACCACGTCCGGCCAAGCGGGAAGCAAACGGGAAAAGAGCATTTCCAGTGATGCTTTGGGGGTGGCCGTGGGCGAAATGACAGATAACCTTGAAAGAATCGAGCACACCGTCACCGAATTGGAGAATCATGTGTTCGGTGGGCTGGAAGAAGTCAAGCAGAACGCAGCCGATCTAGACACTCGGTTCGTTCGATTGGAGGAACTAGTGACCGAATCCATCCGGGCCTTGCAAGACAACGTCGAGGGGATGAAGGCAAGGTTTGTCGCGGTGGAGGAGGATATGGCGCTATGCAAACGGGCAAGCGCAAATGAAGGAACCGTTGTTGCGGCAGTAGGCGGTCGGGTTGATTTCCCGAGACCGTCGCGGTTCAACGGGGTAAGGGATGCTAAGGAAGTTGAGAATTTCCTTTGGCAGATGGAGCAATACTTCGACAATCTCAATCTTGGGGATGAGACTGCGAAGATTAAAGCCGCGACGTCATACTTGACGGACACGGCGATGTTGTAGTGGCGGAGAAAACATGCAGACATCGAGCGGGGAACTTGCCGGATCGAGACTTGGGAGGAGTTCAAGAAGGAAGTTAAACGGCAGTTCTACCCAGAGAATGTTGTGTATGAAGCCCGCAAGAAGTTAAGGGAACTTCGACAAAAAGGTACAATTTGCGACTATGTTAAAGAGTTTACCACTCTTATGCTACAAATTCCTAACATGTCCGACGAGGATCTCGTCTTCTACTTCACCGACGGGCTGCAAAACTGGGCAAAGCAAGAGCTGCAGCGTAGGGGAGTTCAGTCCGTCGATGAAGCTATTGCGGTGGCTGAGTCATTGACTGACTTTCGTACCCAAGGTCCCTCCGAGTCCTTCAAGAGAAAGGAGAAGATCGTGACCAAAGGTGGGGGAGAAAGACGAGATAGTGGCCGTCCATCCAATTCAAGGCGTTATGAGAAGGGATCAGGACGAGAGGAGTTTGAGGCAAAGAAGAAGACGTTTGTCCCAAAAGGTGGGTGCTTTGTGTGCAAGGGGCCACACCCAATGAGGGAATGTCCAAAGATGGGGTCGTTGTCCGCGATAATGGAGAATCACGAAGGTGAGACCCAAGAGGTGGAGCCGGGCAAGATGGGGTCGTTACAACTCCTTAACGCTCTTAAGGCCGGTCCATCGTCTAAACCAATGAGCAAGGGGCTCATGTACGTGGAGGCCCGTGTTAACGGGAAGTCAACCCGAGTAATGGTGGACACGGGGGCCACTCATAATTTCATGGCTGAAGATGAAGCTGTGAGACTTGGAATAAAGTGGACCAAGAAAGAAGGTTGGATGAAAACTGTGAACGCAAAGGCACAACCCGTCAATGGGGTAGCCCGAGGGATTGAGATGCGGCTGGACAGTTGGAGCGGACCAGTAAACTTCTCGGTCATACCCATGGACGATTTCAAAGTGGTGTTAGGTATGGATTTCATGAGGCAAGTCATGGCAATCCCTCTGCCCGCACTAAGTTCAGTGTGCATCCTCGAGAAAGGATCACAGTGCATGATTCCAACCATAGAGGAGAAGTCCGAGGGGATAAGGCAACTCTCGGCAATGCAGTTCACTAAGGGGGTAAAGAAGGGTGAACCGACGTTTTTGGCCGTGATGAAGGTGGAAGATGAGTTTGGGAGAGCTGAGCCAATTCCACCGGCTATTGAAACAGTCCTTGAGGAGAACAAGGACGTGATGCCCGCAAAGTTACCGGAAATGTTACCCCCAAGGAGGGAAGTGGATCATCAGATCGAGTTGGAACTAGGAGCCAAACCGCCAGCAATGGCGCCTTACCGAATGGCTCCATCCGAGCTGGAGGAGTTACGGAAACAACTCGATGAACTCTTATCCACGGGGAAACTAAGGCCATCCAAAGCACCTTATGGCGCACCGGTATTGTTCCAGAAGAAGCATGATGGGTCATTGCGAATGTGCGTGGACTACCGGGCACTTAATAAGGTAACGATCAAAAATCGCTACCCTATCCCTTTGATCGCGGATCTTTTTGATCGGCTTGGAGGAGCAAAGGTGTACACAAATATGGACTTGCAAAAGGGATATTATCAAGTCCGGATCGCCGAGGGAGATGAGCCAAAGACAGCATGCATCACGCGGTATGGGTCGTTTGAATGGTTGGTTATGCCGTTCGGCCTTACAAACGCCCCAGCCACGTTTTGCACCCTTATGAACCAGATCTTTCAACTATATTTAGATCGGTTCGTGGTGGCTTACTTAGATGATATCGTCGTCTAAAGCAACTCGATGGAGGAACATGTGGAGCACTTGCGGGAATTTTTTCGAGTTCTCCGCGAAAACGAGTTGTTTGTGAAGAAGGAAAAGTGCACCTTTGCAACCGAAGAAGTTCAATTCCTAGGCCACATCATCGGGCACGGGAAGCTTAAGATGGATGACGCCAAGGCGAAGGCGATTATGGAGTGGGAAGCCCCGACTAAGGTAACAGAGTTACGTTCTTTCCTTGGACTGGTGAACTATTATCGACGGTTCATCGAGGGATATTCAAAGAAGGCGGCATCGCTAACGGACCTTCTTAAGAAGGGGAAGCCATGGGATTGGTCCGAGCATTGCCGGGAGGCCTTTGAGAAGCTGAAAATCGCGGTGAGTCGAGAACCTGTCCTTGTCTTACCAAATTTTAGTTTGCCATTCGAGTTACACACCGATGCATCCGACTTTGCTATCGGGGGAGTCTTGATGCAAGAGGGGCATCCGATCGCGTTCGAGAGCCGCAAGCTCAATGATACCGAGAGGCGGTACACGGTGCAAGAGAAAGAAATGATAGCCGTGGTCCATTGCTTACGGGTATGGAGACACTATCTTCTGGGATCACACTTCACGATCAAGACGGATAACGTGGCGACAAGCTACTTCTAAACCCAGAAGAAGTTGTCCCCGAAACAAGCGCGATGGCAAGACTTCCTAGCCGAGTTCGATTACACATTGGAGTATAAGCCGGGGAAGGCGAATGTTGTAGCCGATGCGCTAAGCCGGAAGACGGAGCTAGCAGCCATGAGCCAAGTCGAGGGGAACATTTTGGCTCAGATTCGAGAAGGGCTCGAGCGCGACCCTGTTGCTAAGGAGTTGATGAAGTTAGCAGAAGAGGGTAAGGCACATCGATTTTGGGTCGACAATGGCCTGCTTTATTCAAAGGGTCGACGACTCTATGTTCCGAAGTGGGAGAGTCTCCGCCGACACATCATAAGAGAATGCCACGATACTCGGTGGGCAGGCCATCCAGGACAGAAGAGGACGTTGGCCCTAGTTGAAGCGGGGTATTTTTGGCCACGGATGCGGGATACCGTAGAGCTTTATGTGAAGACTTGTCTTGTGTGCCAACAAGATAAGACGGAGAACAAGCAGTCTGCAGGTTTATTGGAGCCATTACCAATACCCGAGCGACCATGGGACTCGGTCTCGCTAGATTTTATCAGCGCGCTACCAAAGTCGGAAGGGTTTGGATCCATCATGGTGATTGTGGATCGATTCTCTAAGTATGGGACGTTTGTGGCTTGCGATCGGGACTGTACCGCGGAGGAGGCAGCGCGGGCGTTCTTCAAGAACGTGGTGAAGCTTTGGGGATTACCTCGGAACATCGTGAGTGATCGAGATCCTCGCTTCACTGGGCGGTTGTGGACGGAGTTATTTAAGATGCTTGGGACGGACCTGAGTTTCTCAACGAGCTTTCACCCGCAAATAGATGGGCAGACGGAAAGGGTGAATGCCTTGCTTGAGTGTTACCTCTGACACTTCGTAGGTGCAAACCAAAGGGATTGGACTAAGTTGATGGATATTGCCCAGTTCTCGTACAACTTGCAACGAAGCGAATCGACGGGACGGAGTCCGTTCGAACTCGCAACGGGGCAGCAACCTTTGACCCCGCACACGTTGGCTACGCCTGCGACAGAGGGAAGAAGTCCAGGGGCGTTCATAATGGCCAAGCAATGGGAGGAACACGCCGACTTTGCCCGGGTATGCTTGGAGAAGTCCCGGAAACGAATGAAGAAGTGGGCGGATGCGAAGAGACGGCCTTCAGAATACTCTGTGGGTGACTTAGTCTTTGTGAAGCTCCTTCCCCAACAATTCAAAGCATTCCGGAGTCTACACAAAGGCTTAATCCGAAGATACGAAGGACCGTTCGAGATTGTGGTGAAGGTGGGAAAGGTGTCCTACCGATTGGACTTACCGGATACTCTTAAGATTCATCCGGTCTTCCATGTGAGTATGCTTAAGCCATATCATGGTGACGCAGAGGATCAAGACCGAGGCGTTTCAACCCGGGCACGGCCTATCATGACCAAGTCTTACGATAAAGAGATCGAAAAGGTATTGGCGTCCAAGGAAGTGCGGAAACGAGGAGTTCCACGTCAAAATCACTTTCTCATCAAGTGGAAGGGACAGCCAGAGGCAGAGGCAACGTGGGAACTAGAACAAGACTTGTGGCAATTCTGGGAAGACCTCAAGGCGTATACGGCGACGAGGGCGTCATCGAATTAGGTGGGGGAGGATGTCACGGCCCATTTTAGGCCCACGGCCCATTTTAGGCCCACGGCCCGTTTTAGGCCCAAACGAAATTAGCCCATAAATCTAGAGTTGGTGGGAATGGGTTGGTGGAAATGGGTTGGTGAAGTTGGTGGAAATGGGTTGGTGAAGTTGGTGGGGAGAGTTGGTGAAGTTGGTGGTGAGAGTTGGTGAGAGTTAATCTCCACCGTTAGATCGGTTTAATCTCCACCGTCCGTTTGGGATGTGAAAGTGTATATAAGGGGGTGAGATCCTCATTTGTAAATCATCCAACAATTTATAAAAACACAAACACTTCTCTAAACATTTCTCTCTCTAGAATTCGTGGGTTTATCTCTCTAAGGGTCAAAGTCCGAGTTGGAGTAAGGCTGACTTAGCAACCGCGAGGGGCGGAAAGGTGCTAAGGCCGCACGTACCGATTTGGGAGGAATCAGTCCGTGACAGTACGCTCATGATTTTTTAAATGATAAATCCAAATTATACATGTTATATTTCGAATTTATATAAGCTAAAATCATGCTTAAACGTAATAGATAGAATTATACGTGCTAATATTGGATTTGAACATAACACAGTCAGATTTGTACAGGACATAGTCGATTTTAAACATAATATAACCATGTTTATTCCTCTTATAATCGAGTTTATACATGATATCACCGAGTTTGTACTGGTTAGAGTTGGGCTTATTCATCTTATTGTAAAAATTGTAAGTGTATTACCGGATTTGTTATTGATATAATCAATTTTTGCCAATCAAATTTATACATGACATAGTTGGATTTATTCCTGTTATAATTGGGTTTATACACTATATAACTTAATTTATACATGATATGAGCCTCCGCCGCCGAGGAAAAAAAAACCTAGTCACCGGGTTACTCTTTTCATTAAGTAATCTTCTAAAAACTTTAGATATGAAAACTCTAGATTCATAAACGAAACCTCAAAGATTCAGGAAGGAAAATCCTAAAGTACAGAATGGAAAATCCTAATGTTCCAAAAAAGAAATTTGAACTTTCTCGAAATCTAACTTTCTTAAAGTGGAAACCTTACTAAAGCAAAAAATTTCCTAAAATGACATCTTGTTTCGGGAAACGTTAACCGCGTTCACCATTTCTCCGGCACAACTGTAACCGTTTTTATTCAATCATTTTTCAGCAACTATTCATTATCCGCATGCTAAGGTAAGTACGTGATATCCTCAAACATTCAATTTTTCATGTCGTATTCGTATCATGCTCAGTTTAGGAATGTGATATGCGGTGATATCTGATGCACAGTGATTGATGTGTGATGGATGATAGTATGTTAACGTTTGATGATGTGAATGATGTTAAGTGATGTTAATATGATGATGGTAGTCAGGCCTAATTAGCCTTTGCTATAGAACTGTGAATGGGGCAGGCCCGTTGCAAATTGCTTGTTTGGTCTGTATCACGGTAGACAGTAAGCCTGTGTGGTCCATAATGGATGACGAGCGGTGGATAGAATAACTCCTTAAGTGGAGGACTATTCGACGTGGAGAATACAACAAGGGCATGATAGACATGGAAATATGTTATGATGATGTTTGTTAGGACCATGATTGATGTGATTGGGTTTGATGTTGTTGTTAAGATGTGATTGTATGTTTATTTCTCGACTAGGTATTTTCCGTTTATTGGTGTGTTAAGTTGTGTGTTGTGGGTCATGCAGGCATGTATGCTTGACCTCATTAAGTAACTTTGGTTGCTCATCCCTATTTTTTATTTTTTAGTGTATGCATGTGTGTTTACTTGTGGTTCAAATTAGGATACAAGACCTACAGTTCAATGGAACGAGAGATGGGCGTTTCAGTTTTATTTAAGATTATTATATATAAAAATTTCCGACCAATATATATATTTACTAATAGTGAAAGCTCATGTGTTAGTAAAGCGTTGAGGTTTTAATGTTGGAAAATGTTAATTATTATCCAGTTTCATATAATAATCGACTATATATTATTTATGGGATATATATCTTGAATTTAATCTTATTCTATAATTGACAACATATATAACGCATAACGCATGTTTAAGTAACTTTCATTTCAAACATAATTAACAATGAATAATTTAGATATGTTTCTTAGATATTAGATTAAATATTTTTGACAAGAGATTCTACTAACATTTCTCACATAAATTGTAAAATTAAACAAAAAAATTGATAAAGCGGTAATTTATATTCGTTAACAAATATATGAAAAACAAACAAACTAAGTATTATTAGTAAGTAGATGTTCAGGTAAAAATCCGTCTTTCAAAATTGATCGTGAAAGGAAAATTTACGAAAATCTTATGCGGATTGCTATGGGAGACCTTCTAAAATGTGTGTTCATTGCTAAAGAGCAAACGGACCTTACGCTATAGAGAACGGTCAAAAGATCATATATCATACATGTGTTGTGTCTTTATGAGGATATTTCAACGCTCGAGTCAAAATAACATGACTAATCGAAAGGGTTGGAAAACGAAAAAGATGAAGAGAATGTTCGTTCTAAACTGAGCTCTGAAGCAATATGCATTTTAATATGTCGTTTCAAAAGTTGTTTAGGGTAATAATAGTGGATGCAGTTTTCTTGTGAGCTTTCGAGAACTTCTATAAGATGTTTGATCATTTAAATATAAACTCAAAAAGATCATAATTTGAAGGTTTTGAACAAGAGTTCGAATAGATTAAACAAGAGTTAGAAAGAAGATGAACAAGAATTCAAACAGATTGAACAAAAATTCATAAAAAGAAGAAAACTCTGAAAACAAATAAAAAACTTATGAATAAAAGTTTGGATCTTTTTAATGTGTACAGTAAAGAGAGTTTTTAGCGTAATATACCAGGTTGTTGGACTCCGGATCGAATCAATTGTAATATATTTTTGGTAGATGAGATGTGATGGCAATGTCCTTAACATTGTTGGAAAACTCTATGCATCACATTTTGTCTGGTGCATGTGGAATGTCTTTGTACATTGTCTAATGTACCATGCTTGCCAAATTCGGCTGGTAACCAGAAAAATGTCTTGTATGTATAATGACAAATGTTGCTCAAAATCGGGATATCCATATTAAATATTGTTCGGCATCATGTTAGTTCCGCGTTTGATGTATTTGCATATGTTATTCCATAGTCAACGTATGAATTTTTGAAAGCTTGGCTCACATAATCATAGTGGAAAATGTATTACCTTTTGAGATGATATAATTTTTTTAGTTTTCAGAAGCATATCAAATGTTATGGGTTCCCTATGTCATTTTTGTTGTTGTTAAACGTGTTATGTTGTGACTCGCATTTGGTCTTTTTCAAATACGGTAAATTTACTTGATATGCCAATAACTATGATAACCCTATGAAAACACAAAATATTAAGTAAATTATATGATGTCACGGTGGAATAATCAAACTGGAACTTTCGTTAGAAAATTCAAAACGTTTTTTTTCCGTTGGAACAAAATCCAATGATGAATGAACTACGTAAACAAAAATCTAGATTACTTATTGAATGGTGCAAAGAAATTTTGACGTGTTAGTGTTCGAAATTTTAAATTTTTACAATTTGCAAGAGAACAGCGATTCTTTTGTAAAATTTGTATCATTCCATTGGTCGAGCAATGTCGACCATTTTATTCTTGTTTTTTTAATGTCATCTTTATTATATAGAAACCAAGATACATACAGAACTAAAATTTTAAGAACACGATAAAACAAAAAAGTGAATTTTGATATTTTTCTTCGAAAAGTCTTACTCGCTAACAGAGTATCAACTCTGTTATTTTTCTTCCTCAAATTCGCCTTCGATCTAATGTGATCTTCATCTTTAGCTATCAACCATACGATGCAACTCCAAAACTACTTTGCAACATAAACACTTTAAACACCAATTTCTCACGTTGTATCACTTTGGCCAAGTCCCGATTTAGATCTTGAAATGCTCTTCGAAGAATCCAATGTATTGATTTTTCCGATAGAAGTATAATTTGGGGCTGCCAATATTCGATGATTCTTTTTAGATTATATACATTCGGTTACAATCGGTTAACTTGGACTTGGTTTGTTATTTGTTATGTTGTTTGTGTTTAAGGAACAAACTCTCTTTCATTTATTCTTTAATAAAGCTTTTTATAAGATAAGAAAAATTATTAGATTTAAAATGATATCAGAGCATTCCCAGCTCAAGCTTCATTCATTATTCCGTAAAACTCTTTGATTCTCTATTATTTTCTTCTTTTGATTCTTAACATTGATCGATTTCTTTATCTCCGATCGTTTCTCTATCTTTTGATCGGAGATTTTCTTCGATCCATGTTGTTTCTCATATATCGGATTCCATATTTTGGATTCGATCTTCTTCTTCTTTAATTTTCCTTCTATTTTCATAGGATTTAGCTAATTTCATAGCGAAATGGCTTCCGATTCAGCTTAGAATGTTACCGGATCTAATCCTTCACCTGGAATTTCTCCTACACAAGTTATGAGATCATATCCGTATGCGAATCCACTTTTTCTTCATGTTGCGGACAATTCTGGAGTATATCTTGTTGCAGAAAAACTTTTTGGAGTGTCAAATTACCATACATGGCGTATATTGAAGATAAAGTCTCTCAATGCCAAGAATAAGCTTGGTTTCATCTACGGTACTCTACTAAAACCTTCATAAATGCATGTAGACTATGGATCTTGGTCTCGATGCAACGATATGGTGTGTACTTGGATTACGAATTCTGTCTCGCAGGATTACTTTGATGATGTACATTTGGTGTGGTTAAACTTAGAAGGGAGATTTAGGCAAAGCAATTTGTATAAGATTTACAATGTTCAAGATCAATTGGATCATCTATATCAAGGTTCATTAGACCGCAGTGCATATTATACTCGTCTAACCACATTATGGGAAGAATTTTGAGGAGTTGCCTTCATGTACTCATGGAAAATGCACATGTGGATCTAATGATAGTTGGAATCAATTGTATGAGAGAAGGAACATTGTACATTTTCTAATGCGTTTGAATGAGTCATTTGCTCAAGTTAGGAGACAGATTATCATGATGGATCTGTTACCAGAGTTCACCAAGATATACAACTTTGTATCCCAAGATGAGTACTCTCTTCTACACCTGATATTGCTGCTCTTCAGGCAAGTGTATATTAAGGAAAGCCACGTGGAAACTCTACTTATCCGGCAAATTATCAAGAAAAGCCTAAGCCTATATGTTCACATTGTGGTCTCTTTGGACATACAGTTGCTAGATGCTACAAAATCCATGGATATCCTCATGGATATAAAGTGTCAGGCAATACAAAAAGAAAGTTTTCACAAAATAGTGGAATACACATGGTTTACATGCCTCCTAAACAAAGGCAGCAAAAACATACTGTGAATCAACCTCAACCTCAGAACCACATTGTTTCTTACAATGGTACAACTTATGTTTCTATTAAATTTTCTTACAATCAACATGGAATCTCTTCTAATGATCGCAATGTTGGTAATGGGAATTATTCTGTCAATATGGTGAATTCTGGGAAGAACTTGGTTATTGGAAATAACTCACAAGGATCTGAACAGATAACTCAGTTGATTTCTCAGTTGAATAGATAACTCCAAGGTTCACCGTATCAAGTCATAGCTTATGCACCTGCTTCAGGACAGATTGGTTCAATTTCATCTTAAGGTATGTCTTTTATACCTTCTCATTCTATTTCTGTTTTGGAACCAAGCCTTACTTTACCACAAACGGTTTGGATTCTTGATCTGGAGCTAGTTGTCATATCTGATGTGACCTTATGATGTTCTCTAATGTCATTAACACTGAGCATACAACCATTTTTCTACCAAACAACACAACAATTCCTATTCACCTTTCTGGAACAGTTAAGCTTAGTGACAGGCTGATTCTTCATAATGTGTTCAATGTGCCATCTTTTCATTATAATCTTCTTAGTAGGTGTTATTGAATCAATGATTTGAAATCAATTCCATCAGTTTTAAAATCTTCAAAATTTTAATTTTGGATGGAGTCTATGTGTGTGGATTCTAAAATCTCTGCAGTATACCTTGGATTTTGTTTCTAATCATTTGTTCATTAAACTCCATCTACAAGTCATTTCAAATCCATTAAAAAACAAAAAAAATCAGAATCTTTTAACGTTGAATAACACTGGATTTTAATGATGGATTTAAAATCGTTTATTAAATAACACCAGATTTTAAAACCTTTAAGACATGATTTACAAACACCATATCTAATAACACCAGATTTTAAAGTATGATTTAGAATCATTGATTGAATAACAGTGGATTCTGTTTAGATTTAAACTCTATTAAAATCTATCATTGAATAACACCCCCTAAGTGTTAGTTCTTTAACGAAAAACAAAAATATTTCTGTTCATTTTTATCATGATTCTTGGTTTATTCAGGATCATATTCAGAATCGGATGATTGGTCAGGGTGATCAATCTAGTGATCTCTATCTCTTTAGGCAAAATGAATCCTTTAATCATCAACATCATGTTTCATTCATGGTTGCATCATCTGAGCTTTGGCATCAGCGTCTTGGTCACCCTTCCATGTCCAGGGTCCAATATTAATTTGTCTTCGAATTTAAACTTTCCTCATAAACTTTCTGATTTTCATTGTAAAGTTTGTCATTTATCAAAACAAAAACGTTTACCTTTTATATCCAATAATAAAATTCCGAGGAACCTTTCTCTTTGATTCATATTGATGTTTGGGGACCTTTTCATGTCACATCTGTTAATGGATATCGTTATTTTCTCACCATTATTGATGAATGTACCCCTATGACTTAGATTTATTTTCTTACTCAGAAAAGTGATGTTTCCAAGATTTTTCCTGAATTTCTAAAACTCATTTCCACACAATATGGTTTTCAAATCAAAAGCATAAGAACTGATAATGCTCATGAACTTCAATTCAAAGTTTTACTTCAACAACTTGGCATTTTTCATTACCATTTTTGTGCTTATACTCCTCAACAAATCTCCGTGGTTGAAAGAAAACACCAACCTCTTTTGAATATTGCAAGATCTTTGTACTTTCAATCTAATGTTCCTCTTCTTTATGAATGTGTTTCAACTGCAGTGTTTTTAATCATAGAACACCAACACCCATTTTAAATGATAAGACTTTTTTTGAAATCTTAAACAACAAAATTCCAAATTATTCATTTTTAAAAGTGTTTGGTTGTTTGTGTTATGCATCTACTCATCTTAAAGATCGTAACAAATTTACTGAAAGAGCCAGAGAATGTGCATTTCTTGGTTATGAACTTGGTTTCAAAGGTTATAAGGTTTTGGATCTTGAATACAATACAATTTCAATCTCAAAAAAATGTTATTTTCATGAAACTACTTTTCCATTCATTTGATAAACCAATTCAAAAATGCATTTCTTTCTTTGATGATTCTATTTTACCTTCATTTGAAAATCAAAACAAAAAGAATATGTTTTTCTATGATGATTTTTCTGTTACACAATCTGAAGTTTGTCTTGTCACTGAGCATACTCTCTAGATCAAACACCACTTTCACATTCTTTTTCTTTTTCTTTTGATGCCCAGCAACATGATATGGACAACAACCTTAGGCCACGTAGACAGACACGTGCTCCTAGTTATATTTCACAATACCATTGCTCTAATGTTATCATAGAGTCTTCTTCTTCTCTTCATGGTACTTCTCATCCTCTCTCTGCTTACTTGTCCTACGATAAACTCTCTCATGAGTATCGTCTGTTCTGTTTTGCTATTCTTGCTGAAAAAGAACCATAAACTTTTAAAGAAGCAATGATGCTACGACATTGGCTTGATGTCATGAACCTGAAATTGGATGCTCTTGTGAGCACTTCTACTTGGGTTATATGTTCTCTTCCTGAAGGCAAGCATGTCATTGGATGCAAATGGGTTTGCAATATCAAATATAAGTCAGATGGCTCTATTGAGCGATACAAAGCTCATTTGGTAGCAAAAGGACACTCAGCAAAAAGGAATTGATTACTTAGACACTTTCAATCCAGTGGCTAAGCTAACCATAGTCAGAATGGTTATAGCTTTGGCTGCTATTAAAGGATGGAGTATTAACCAAATGGATGTCACCAATGCTTTCTTGTATGGTGATATATATGAAGAGAAATATATATGTGAACCAAGAGATGGGGAGCATTTGCCAGAAAAACCAGTTTGTCGATTCATCAAGTCTCTTTATGGTCTTAAACAAGCATCTTGGCTGTGGTTCCACAAATTTTTAGGTGTCTTATTGACCAATGGATTCACACATTCTTATACTGATCCCACATTGTTTGTTCAAGAATCAAATGATGGTTTTCTGGCTCTTCTAGTGTATGTTGATGACATTCTGTTGGTCGGTGATAAAGTTGTAGCAGTTGATCGTTTAAAACAGCTTTTAGCAAAAAAAATCAAGATCAAAGACTTGGGGACTATGAGATACTTTATGGGATTAGAAATTGCTAGAGCGGAAGTTGGAATCTCTTTATCTCAAAGGAAGTATGCTCTGGAAATGCTAGAAGAGTTTGGTTTCTTAGGTCGTAAACCTGTGGCTACACATGGAGAATTGCTTTCTAATCCTTCTCTTTATAGGAAGCTTATTGGGAAGCTAGTATACTTGACTGTTTCCAGGCCTGATATATGTTTTGTTGTTAATAAACTCAGTCAGTATCTAGCTGCTCCTCGAGACCCTCACTTGTTTGCTGCTCATCGTATTCTGAAGTATTTGAAGAATGATCCAGACCAAGGCATTTTTTACTCAGCAAAATCATCTCTTACACTCAGAGCCTTTGCAAATGCAAATTGGGAAACATGTCCAGATACAAGAAGATCCATTTCTGGTTCTTGCATATTTATTGGAGATTCTTTAGTGTCTTAGAAGTCCAAGAAGCAAGATATCTTGAGTAGGAGCTCTACTGAAGCTAAGCACATAATCATGGGCAACACAACAAGTGAACTGGTTTGGTTGAGTTCTCTGTTACAAGATTTGAAGATAACACTTGATGATACGATTGTGCTTTACTGTGATAATGAAGTTGATCTACATATTGATAAGAACTCTATCTATCATGAAAGAACAAAGCACATTGAAAGGGATTGTCATGTGGTTCGAGAACGACTATCATCTAGTTTTCTCAAGACCTTACATGTCAACACTCAACACCAATTGGCTTATTTGCTAACCAACCCCCTCACAGCTCTCCAATTCAATCATCTACTATCCAAGATGGGAATACATCATATATATTCTCCATCTTGAGGGAGAGTTTTAGATTATATACACTCGGTTACAAAGCAGTTATCTTGGACTTGGTTTACATTTGTTTGCTATTGGTTATGTTGTTTGTATTTAAAGAACAAACTCTCTTTCGTTTATCCTTTAATGAAGCTTTTTATAAGATAAAAAAAGTTGTTAGAGTTAAAAATTCTAAAAATATCGTCATATCTTATTATATAAAGGAGAATGCACTCAAAATTATAACTCATTAGATCGTGACATGTGTCATTTTAATTGAGATGATGACACGTGTTAATATACTAACGTATAAAGTTGATTTTTATTTAAATAATATTTCCATTTCCACTTTTGAAAATTTGTAAAAAATGTCATTAAAAAAAGGTAAAAGAGAAAATTTGTAAAAAAATATCATTAAAAAAGAGGAAAAATTTGTTTCATGTCAATACGTTTAAAAACAAAAAAAAGAATCTTATTATATAAAGGAGAATGCACTCAAAATTATAACTCATTAGATCGTGACATGTGTCATTTTAATTGAGATGATGACACGTGTTAATATACTAACGTATAAAGTTGATTTTTATTTAAATAATATTTCCATTTCCACTTTTGAAAATTTGTAAAAAATGTCATTAAAAAAAGGTAAAAGAGAAAATTTGTAAAAAAATATCATTAAAAAAGAGGAAAAATTTGTTTCATGTCAATACGTTTAAAAACAAAAAAAAAGAAAAAATGCTATAACTAATCGAGAAAAAAGAAAAAAAAATACATCATCGGAAAAATTTGTAAAAAAAATTGTCATTAATAAGGTAAATGAGAAAATTTGTGAAAAATGTTATTAAAAAAAAAGTAAAAGAGAAAATTTGTAAAAAAAAATATCATTAAAAATGAAAATTTATTTCATGTCAATACGTTTAAAAACAATCTTATTATATAAAGGAGAATGCACTCAAAATTATAACTCATTAGATCGTGACATGTGTCATTTTAATTGAGATGATGACACGTGTTAATATACTAACGTATAAAGTTAATTTTAATTTAAATAATATTTCCATTTCCACTAAAAAGGTAAAAGGAAAATTTGTAAAAAATGTCATTAAAAAAAGGTAAAAGAGAAAATTTGTAAAAAATATCATTAAAAAAGAGAAAAAAATTGTTTCATGTCAATACGTTTAAAAACAAAAAAAGAAAAAATGTCATAATTAATCGAGAAAGAAAGGAAAAAAAATACATCATCGGAAAAATTTGTAAAAAAAAATGTCATTTAATAAAGGTAAATGAGAAAATTTGTAAAAAATGTTACTAAAAAAAATTAAAAGAGAAAATTTGTAAAAAAAAATATCATTAAAAAGAAAAATTTGTTTAATGTCAATACGTTTAAAAACAAAAAAAAAGGAAAAATGTCATAACTAATCGATAAAGAAAAGAAAAAAAATACATCATTCAAGCAAATCATGAATTCGAGAGTTCCACAAATCGATCAAAACTATTTTACTTTAAATTTTTCCCAACGTGAGTGTGACACGTAGGCAAAATCGTAACTCACCAGATCGTGACATGTGTTAATTTTAATTGAGATTGTGACACGTGTCAATATATTAATATAAAAATATAATACATCATTACCAAAACAAATGTCCTAACATAACAAAAAAAAAGTCAATGTCTTTCTGTAAAAAAAAATTGTCATTAAAAAAATGGAAAATTTGTAAACAAAATGTCACTAAAAAGGTAAAAGGAAAATTTGTAAAAAATGTCATTAAAAAAAGGTAAAATAGAAAATTTGTAAAATATGGTTTTAATATTATTGATGAAATACATGAGTTGTATTGCGAGATGAAATACGTGGAGTTGAAATTCAGTTTGAAACAAAGTTACTAATCAACATCTAAAGTAAGTGTGCGAGTAACAATCAAAATCTAAATATTTACATCAACAAGATTTAACATATATTTCTTACATTTTCATAAATTTTATTTTTATTAAATTTAATCGATTACCGACACGTTTTACTTTATTTTTAATCATTTATAAATAAGTTATAATTAAAACCTCGCGTATTACGCGGATCCTAATCTAGTATATTATATACAACAAAGAGGGTAATACGTCTAACATGAAGACACTACTGATCATTGCATCTTCGGCCCCAACCATCGTCTCTTCCATGGTGGTTCTTTCTCTAAGAAAGTGGTTATGGTGAGAACACAAAAATCGTTATACACTGTATTCAACATAGAGATCGCTGACGAAATATGAAATATCACCGTAAAATATTACCAAAATAATGAATTTTGATGTTTTTCTTTAAAAAGTCTTATTCGCTAACAGAGTATCAACTCTATTATTTTTCTTTCTCAAATTCGCATTCGATCTGATATGATCTTCATCTTTAGCTATCAACCATACGATACAACTCCAAAATCTACTTTGCAACATAAACACTTTAAACACGAATTTCTCACGTTGTATCACTTTAGCCAAGTCCCAATTTAGATCTTGAAATATTCTTCGAAGAATCCAATGTATTGATTCGTCCGATATAAATATATAGGGCTGCCAATATTTGATGATTCTAAAATTATCGCCATATATTATATATAACAAAGAGGATAATATGTCTAACATGAAGACACTACTGATCATTGTATCTTCGGCCTTAACCATCATCTCTTCCATGCTGGTTCTTTCCCTAACAAAACGGTTATGGTGAGAACACAAAAATCGTTATACACCATCCGTATCCAACATAGAAATCACCCGCGAAATATAAAATATCACCGTAAAATACCACCAACAATTGTGTAATTGATCATCGTCCGTTCTAGCGTGGGTTAACTGGGATAATGTGGTCGATTCCAATGAAAATTTTCACACTATCGCCGATATTTAAAACCAAGTCCCCCATAAAAAGAGGATAAAACAGTTTAATAACCGATCACTACAAGAGAGGAGAGACGTCTGAGAACCGCCGTAACGACAAACCGCGTGGAGAAACGCGATCGTCTTTTTGAGAGAACCGCTTCTCCAATCTCATACTTTATTCTTGTCTTTTTGTTTTTATTTTTTAAATAACAAAATAAAATAATTTTCCAAAATGTCTCTGTATCTAATTAGTAACTACTAATTACTTCTCTCGTACTCGCATTATTTTTCAGTATTTTATATATTTTTCTGTAGAATTGTTCAAAAATTAATTATATTGACAAACCTATACATACACAGAGACTTATATGTGAAGGAGGCATTGTCCCTCCCAAGCCACCACTTGTGACCAACCGTCCACCGTCTTCCTCCTCCTAACATGCTCCATCTCCTCCTTTTCTCCTCCTCCTCCTCCGCCGCCGCAGAAGACGATTCCACCAGCATGCCCCCTTCCTCCTCCGCCTCTAGATCCGCCGCTAATCACAGCTCCTCCTCCTCTTCCCTCCATCTCTGCAAGCATTCCCCGTCGGCGACTCTCGACCTCCTAATCCTAATTCTCGTCCTCTTCTCCGGCGCTTTCCTCCTCTCCTCCTACTTCTCCTATCTAATCCACTCCCTATCTCTCCTCTCCTCTCATTTCCCTTCAATTGCCCTCTCTTTCTCCTCTCTCCTCCCTCCGATCTTCTTCTCCGATCACGATAACGAAGACGAAGATGATCACTCCGGAATCCCTCCGGCGTCGTTCTTCTTCGCCTTCGCGGTCTTCTTCGCTGCGTCGATTGCGTTCCTCGACCTATGTTGCGGGTCAAGATCGAGGAAATGCCGCAACCCCAAGTGCAAGGGATTGAAGAAAGCTATGGAGTTTGATTTGCAATTACAGACGGAGGAATGCGTCAAATCTGGATCGGCTAAGGAGATTGATCGGTTGCCGTGGAAAGGAGGCAGCGAGAGCAATCCTGATTACGAGTGTTTGAGAGCTGAGTTGCGGAAGATGGCTCCACCTAATGGCCGAGCTGTTTTGCTTTTCCGATCAAGGTGTGGTTGCCCAATTGCTAAACTCCAAGGTTGGGGACCTAAGCGAGGCCGGCGTCATAAAAAGTAAGTAAGAAAATTCTCCTTCCTGAAGACGAACTTGTTCTTCAACTCAAAAATGTTGTAGTTTCTTTGTTTATCTCTCTCTGTATGGTCCAAAATTAATCTTTGAATGAGTCATGTTCTTGGATTTTTGGTGAATTTTTTGCCACATTGATCAGTTGGAACTTGGTGACTAGGGAATTTGTAGGTTTGTGCAATATCGATTAATCTTGTCCCTGCATAACGTTGTTGGTACCATTGATCAGTTAGTGAACATGTCTCTTTATGTAATCTTCTTTGGCTACGGATTTTAGATAAGTCCTTAGGCAGTGCCAGGCTTTGATTCTCACTTCTTATCGATAACTGACAATTACTAGTAAACATGTCTGTTTGCTAGCGGATTTGTGTGCCTTTTTTCCCTGTCGTGATAGGTTGGCTTAATCCAGTTGTAATGCTGAACGGAATTGTCAATTTGTGGATAGATGAGTAGTTTTGTGGTTGTGCTCTTCACCGTTGTGCTTTAAATTTTTGAACAGATTGAATCTTCTTTCTGAGAATTAATAGGGAAACAATTGAACATGATTCTAGTTGTTTGATGTAATGTTTGTCTGGTGGCCTCTATCACCATACCGTTTTAATGGTTGAAATGAGTTGACGCACATGCAGCCATTATCATGGAACATGTGCATCATATACCAGTTGTGATTTGAAATCTTCGCAATCTCACTTTTAAGTAGTTGTGTACGCCTCATCATTTCACTTGGGGAAGCTTATGTAATAGCTCAACTGGATAATTAGATGTCAAAAGGTTCAAACTTTAGGATCAGATTATGAGTAATGGGTCAATGAATTGTCAAGAAGGCGGGAAATGTTTCTTCTGCCTTGATGAGACTGTTCTAACAAGACCTAGGCTACGTAGAATGAGTTGTTCATAATTTGCCATGGACGTCTTTTTCTGTTAGGAAATTGTCCCACATGCTAGGCTTACAATTACAAAGAGGGAAATGGATAGCTTCTGTCTAGCTTATTGCTACCACGGGGAAAAACTTAGTCTTTGTTGTAACAGTTACTTTTTTTCTCTAAATATGCCAGTGATTTGCTTAGTGATTCCGGAATTCATCACAAGTGCCAATGATTCTTGATATCATAGAGCTTTAGGATTCCATTTTGATTGGCTGTGTATGATTTCCAATCTTCTGTTGTGTTGTTTGCTCGTATTTGTTTTCATCCATCTGTTTTCTTTGTATGCTGATTCAGTTCATGTGTTCTATTCTCTGCAGATCACCGGCAAAATTAGCTGTAAAGGGATGTGTAGACAATCGCTGATCCGGAAAGTCGCCAAACTATACTTATAAAAATGTTGCAGTTGCAGATATACAATGCAGGTTCTTCTTCTTGGATTACATTCATTTAGGATTAGGAGGAAAGGTTAAAATTATTGATTTTTTCTATTTCCTATAGAGTTAATCCCTGAAAGCACAAATGTCTTATTACTCTTGAACACTTTCTCTGTGAAACTATATAATATACTCGGAAAAATCCAATGCGAATGATCATATTAAATGCCTTTTAATCTTCTATTTCACATTAATAAAATGTCTTCTTGTCTCTGAACAAACCACAAGAACCTTTATATATGCTTAGAGAATGAGAGAGAAGTATAAAACTTCGAGCTTTAGGGTTTAGCATTTTGATCTCATGGTCTCTTATGATCAAATCGATTCGTTTTCTCTGGTCTCCTCGCTGTGGGGTCTTTTCTCCTCAGCAGGCGAGATGTTTCTCCAGTTCGATCACGCGAAGACATCAACCATCCACGACGGCTCCGAGTCCGACCCACTTCGACTTCTCCGGCGAGAGTCCCGATGCCGAACGAGCGCTCGTCTCCTCTCTTGGATCGTGCGCCTCCAGTAATGACGTCACTTATGGCCGACAGATTCATTGCCGTGTCTTGAAATCCGGTCTTGATTCTAATGGATTCATCTGCAATAGCGTCCTTAACATGTACGCGAAATGCCGTCTCTTGTGTGATGCGGAATCTGTCTTCCGATCCCACGAGAAGCTTGATTCAGCTTCATTCAATATTATGGTTGATGGGTATGTTAGATCTCGTCGACTCGAGGATGCACTTAAGTTGTTCGACGTTATGCCTGAGAGAAACTGCGTCTCGTATACTGCTTTGATAAAGGGTTACGCTCAAAACGATCGGTGGAGTGAAGCGATGGAGCTTTTCAGGAAGATGAGAAATTCAGGAGTTATGCTAAACGAAGTGACATTAGCCACTGTTATATCCGCTTGTTCACATTTGGGGGGGATTTGGGATTGCAGGATATTGCAGAGTTTGGCTATCAAGCTGAAGCTTGACGATCGGGTCTTTGTTTCGACGAATTTGCTGCATATGTATGGTGTCTGCTCATATTTGAAGGACGCTCGGCAGTTGTTCGATGAAATGCCTGAGAGAAATTTAGTTACTTGGAACGTGATGTTAAATGGATACTCAAAAGCTGGACTTATTGAACAGGCTAAGGAATTGTTCGATCAGATTACTGAGAAAGATATTGTCTCATGGGGCACCATGATTGATGGGTGTCTCCAAAAGAATCAGCTTGATGAAGCTCTGGTTTTCTACACCGAAATGCTGCGCTGTGGAATGAAGCCTAGTGAAGTCATGATGGTGGACCTTCTCTCTGCTTCAGCTCGATCAGCGAGCAGTTTCGTGGGTTTACAACTTCACGGTACCATTGTGAAAACGGGTTTTGATTGTTACGATTTCTTACAAGCAACTATCATACATTTCTACGCCATCTCTAGTAACATGAAACTCGTTCTTCAACAGTTTGAAACGAGTGTTAAGGACCACATTGCATCGAGAAACGCATTGATTGCAGGATTTGTCAAGAATGGAATGGTTGAGCAGGCAAGGGAAGTTTTTGATCAGACTCGTGATAAAGATATCTTTTCATGGAATGCTATTATTTCGGGTTACGCGCAGAGTATTTCGCCTCGCTTAGCTCTACACCTCTTCCACGAAATGATCAGTAGTAGCCAAGTAAAACCAGATGCAATCACAATGGTTAGTGTTTTCTCTGCAATCTCATCTCTAGGATCGCTAGAAGAAGGGAAAAGAGCGCACGAGTATCTAAACCGTAGCTCAATTCCTCCCAACGACAATCTAACCGCTGCTATAATCGACATGTACGCCAAATGCGGAAGCATCGAAACTGCTCTAACCGTTTTCCGCCAAACAAAGAACATTTCTTCTTCGACAATATCTCCCTGGAACGCTATCATTTGCGGGTCAGCGACTCATGGCCGTGCAAAGCTAGCTCTCGAGCTCTACTCCGATCTCCAATCTCTCCCCATCAAACCGAACAGCATCACTTTTGTCGGTGTCTTAAGCGCATGCTGCCACGCGGGGCTCGTGGAGTTAGGTAAAACATATTTTGAGAGCATGAAGAGCAGTTACGGGATCGATCCAGACATAAAGCATTATGGATGTATGGTTGATTTGTTGGGTAAAGCTGGGAGATTAGAGGAAGCAATAGAAATGATCAAGAAGATGCCAGTAAAGGCGGATGTGATTATCTGGGGGATGTTGCTATCCGCCTCGCGGATTCATGGGAACGTCGAGATTGCTGAGCTGGCGGCTTCTGAGCTGGCGGAGATTGATCCGTCTCATGGAGGATGTAAAGTTTTGCTATCGAACGTTTATGCAGACGCAGGGAGATGGGAAGATGTTGCTTCGGTCAGAGAAGAGATGCGAACGAGAGATGTTGAGTGGTCACGTGCCTTCAGTGGTGTTATGTGACTTAGGCTATTTAGTGGGCTTATTATCGTAATGGGCTTTTGTATGGGGCCCAGCAGGAACGAATGCAATAGCTGGCGCGTGTATTACACGAGAAGGTGAATCGGATAACGCGTCTCTGAACTTTGGTTAGTTCGTGTTTTGTGGGTCCATCTTAGGCTGAGCTGGCTGTTTGCTGCCCGAACGAAAATACCAGTTCCTTTATTTAAATTAAAAATGTCGTTTTTAATCCAATAAAAAAATTAAATATATATATTAAACTGCTATTTTTCTTTTTTCAATTAAGATTCTACAAAAAAAAACTC
Organism: Pseudoturritis turrita; assembly: GCA_900406555.1. Taxonomy (NCBI): domain Eukaryota; kingdom Viridiplantae; phylum Streptophyta; class Magnoliopsida; order Brassicales; family Brassicaceae; genus Pseudoturritis; species Pseudoturritis turrita. The sequence goes on along the minus strand of OVBL01000949.1, from coordinate 908,096 downwards.
TTTTACTCAATAAAATTTAGTTACAAAGATAAACTAAATTTATTCTTAAAAACTTCCTTGCACAAGGTCCAAATGTAAAACAAAGAATATATTTACGAGTCGTTCAGCCAGAGCTGATTTACGAATGTTGTTTTTGTAAATTTTATTTTTCTCTTTCGAATTGAATTTTTTCTTTAAATTCTTTCGTATTAAGTTATCAATAAAAACAATTAATATAAATGTGTGGTCGATAAAATAAAAAATACATGAATTCTTTAAAATACCACTAAAATATTTTTTTTTTCCAAACATACCATCACTTAGTTTTTTTTTCCAAAAATTTCATTAAATTTTTTGTTTTTTCAAAAATACCACAAACACTAAAAATAATTTTAAGGGTTTATAATTTAAATTTTTAGGTTTGGATTTAGTACTTTTTGTTTAGGGTTTAGTTTTTAGGGGTTAGGGTTTAGTTTTTAGGATTAGGATTTAGTTTTTAGGGTTTCAAGTTTAGTTTTAATTTTGTGGTATTTTTGGAAAATAAAACTTTTAGTTGTGTTTTTGGAAAATAAAACTAAATAATGATATATTTGGAACAAAAACTTATTTTTGTGGTATTTTTGAGAATTATCCTAAAAAATATAATTTACTCAGACTTTTATAATAAAAAATAATTAGTAAGATAAGTTTGGTTTTATTAATGATTTGGTTTTTTCCCTAATATTTTGGTTTTATAAATACGAGGTTTAAACTAAATATTTTAGCCGATTTAAAAAAAAATCTAAATGATTCCCAAACGTAAACACACATAAATATTACATTATCTGTGAAGAATGTCCCACATCGGAAGTGGAAAGGGATCTTGAGTGATATATAAGGGACATGGGCCAATCCACTCATTGCCGATTAGTTTTGAGTTGGAAGCCCATGAAATTTAACATGGTATCAGAGTTCGAACACACGCTGCCTCACCGAACCGAAATCGATCCGGCCCATTGAAAGAGGCTCGATTGATCTTATCCGAAATTAATCCTATATTGAAATTATATGTCGAAATTAATGGCTAAACGGACCATTATCTCGAGGGGGCGTGTAAAGAATGTCTCACATCGGAAGTGGAAAGAGACCTTGAGTGATATATAAGCTTCTACTTTGCTTGTGCGAAAGTGCTTTTCGCTAGGTTTATAAAAGACATAGGCCAATCTATTCATTGCCAATTGATTTTGAGTTGGAAGGCCATGAAACTTAACGTCATATACACATGAATCATTTTGTCGTTTGTTTTCGGTTCAAATTTTTTATATGTGATGGACTTGCATAAATTCTTACCAAATAATTTTTTTATCCTAGAATTAGTCGGATGTTTTAGCGAAACAAAAAAGAGTACTAGTCCATCATAAATCTGGCCCTGTTATAATGATCTTGTTGACGGCTTCTAATAACGGATTCGATTTAATATGTAATTAGTTATGCTAATTTGTTGGAATCTTTCAGTCATTCGGTGTAGCTTTGCCACTTTAAAATATGACTCATTACTACGTTGCATAATACGCTGTTTTAGAGACGTACGATCCAGAGATTATTACCTTTTATTAATGCAGAAAAGAATATAATCATTAGAAGTTTAGAACAAAAGAAAGGATAATTATTACTCCATATTTTTTTGGTATTTTATGATACCTTCATAATAAAGTCATGTGATGCACATGGACTGAAGCATTTCCACGCTTCTTCGTGACCCTTCGTTCTCTCCTTAGTTTCTTTTGGGTTTCTTTATAACGATGGTATTTTATTATGTGAAAATGAACGTATATTTTTTTCGATTTCAAACAAATTAATTTCTTATTTTTAAAGTATTTATTTTATGTAAATTAAGGCCTCCTATTATTTAAGCTAATTTGATATTTTTGAATATACTATTATGTAATTATTATTTAGTTATAATGATGCATTTTTAAAATAATAAATAAATTAAAAAAATTCAGACGTTTAAAATAAATAAAATAGATATATTTGATATTAATATGAGCAAAAAAATCAAATTTTTTTAGAAAAAACAGTGAAACTATTAAATAAATACTTAAGAAAATAAATTGGCTGTTGCGTATATAAATTTTATAAGCTTCTTTATACACTTCACACATGTTGTCTATAAAAGTTAAATGTGCTATATCTTCTTTGTTTATCTATCATATTCCTTTTTTTAATAAATAGATGATTTCGAAACTTTAGATGTTTTTATTCATTAAATATGGTTGAAAAGCAAAGCTTCTTTAGTCCTAATATTATAAATATAGGATAGAGCTTGATTGTTTGTAGATTTTACATTAGGTTTTGGTTTTTGTTTTTCAAAAAATATTTTTTTTTTATCTAATCATGATTTTTAAAAATTAGGTTTCCTAATTTTTAGAAAAACTAGTTTTTCCTCACTTTTACTATTTTCTACACAAAAATTAGCATCACCATTTCTGGGATTTGTTGCCATGGAATTGCAGAAATTTTTTTACACAAAAAGTTTATTATACTTAGAGCTTTTGAGAGACGAAAAATCTCTCCACAACAAACCCTAGCCGCCGAAAAATTGATTTTTCGATCTCCCACTCCGGTAGCCGGTGGTTCTCACCGCCACTGTGAGAGGGACCGTTTCTTCTTCTTCTTCAAGCGGAACCTCTTTGTTTTGGGTTTTACTTGCAGGTCGTTGATAGATCTGGAGTTTGTGAGTTTGTGAGAGGCATGTCGATGGTGTTGTTCGGAGCTTTTGGCTGGCAATCTGGTTCGGCGGCGAGACTCTCTGGATCCCTCTCTGTTCCCGTCACAGCTGCTTGAGGCTGTGGATTTGTGTCGGGTATTAGTGAGTCTCGAGTTCCTCTCTCGCTCTGTTTTGGGTTTCTCTGGAACTCCTTCTCACCATCTTCGAGCTTGGTAGCGGTGATTTCTTCTGGTCCTTGGTGTTTAGGGGTGAGGCGTATATCTGTTCAGGTTTTTGAGGACGAGCTTGGTTAGTTGATTCGTCTCTTCCTATCCTCACTGATGTTCCATTCTAATTGCTTGCGGCGGCTCCTCTTCTGCTTCTGGTTTGGTTTTGGTTGTCGGTTCGTGTTTCTGTTGTTGTGGGTTCGTTGCTTGCTGCAAGTGTTGGGTGAGATCCTTCCCTCCGGTGAGGTGTTTTAGAGGACAAATATCTTCTGGTTGGGTACTGTGGATTCTTTTTCTTCCTATCTTCGGTGGCTCAACAACAATTCTTAGGTAATACAAAGGCAGCTCCAATCTCTCTCCATCATGCGACTGGATCATACTTCGGCATTCTCTCTTTTGGGTTTGCTCTCTTGTTTGTTCAGTCCACGATTTCCGGTCCTTTCCTGGATTTGCTCCAATCAAAGCTTGGTTTGTTGTCATCGTTATGTGTTTGTTATTCCTATCTGTCGGCTACTGCTTTCAGTATTGTTGGGTTATGGTTTGTTAGTGCTTCTCGGTGCAAATTTCGGTTCGGATTGCTTTAGGGTGTTGATATTGTGGTCATGTTGCTCTACTTGAGGTAGCTCTTTCGGCGCATAGGATTGTTGGTTCTTTGTCTTGCTTCATTGCATAGTTTTGTGATGAAGTCGAAATCTCTCAAACGCGATTGGAGGATATGTGATGTCTTTGCAGTTTGCCCTCCTCTTTGTCCGGCGGCAACTCTCGGCATGTGGGAGTCTTCAAATCTTTTGGAGAGTATCGTCGAGGTGTTACATATTCTTTGTCGCGATCGCCGGTTGTGAGATCGAAACTTTTACCTATCTTCAAAGAATTATAGGCGGTTCGTGGTTCCAGAGCATTTCGATATCCCTTTCTTCGCCTTAGCCTTTAGTGTAGTTCTTATTTCATATTTTACCATGATGCAATCTTTTCACCTGCTTTCAATATACAAAGATTAAAAAAAAAAAAAAAATTTAACAAAAAAAATGGCTATTTTTAGCCATCAACATAATCTATTCAAAAAACAAATCTCCACACATCCACTACACACACAAAAGATTCTCATAAAAATCTCTCTACAAATCAAGTTTAGTTGATTAATTTTGTTTTGTTTGCATCAATATTTTTTTCCGTAATGTTTTTTAGTAAAATTAATTGAATTTGTTAGTTTATAAGATGTTACACTGTTATTTAATTTGGTACTTTTAAATTTTTTAGCTATTAACTATTATTTTTAGATATTTATATTACATAAATTTTATATTTTTTAATATATATTTTTACCATAGTTTTTTAAATAAATTTAATTGAATTTAGGTATTAAAGTATATAAATATGTTTTAGTTTTGATGTTACAATGTATATTAATTATTTACTTTACAATTTTGGATATTAAAATATTTTTCGGTAAATTTAATATATTACACAACTTTTATATTGTTTTAATTTATAATTTAATCATGATTTTTGTAACCAATTAATAGATTTGTTTTATGATGTACTTTACAATAAGTACGGTGTTTTATTTATGATGTTACATTGTAATTTAGTTATGTGTTTTACTATAGATATGTCGTCTCAAGACTTCTATAAAAAGGGCAATCATCAGATGGTATAGAGGTATCTATTCCAAAATAAATACTTCTATTTTACTATATAAACGTATTTTAACTAAATAAATTAAAGTTTTAAAAAGAAAAAAAAACTAAATAAATTATCATTCAAGTTTAAAAAAATTAAAATTAACTGCAAAATCAAAAACCAAAAAATTTAAAAACTAAAATCTAAAAATCAAAAATTAAAAATCAAAAACTAAAATCCAAAAACCAAGCCATAATCTACTTTATTATATGTCCTAATATTAACAATAACATGAAGAAAAAAAATAGTATAAAGTAAACGGAGTAACGAACTATCATTATCTTTAATAAATATAAGCGATCATTGATCTATACTACATCGGATAATTTATTAATCAGATGATCATAAATTTTTTTATTTTTTTTGTCATCCGTTCATAAAATGGAAAATAACTAAAATAAATCTATATTTTTAAAAATTATTTATTTATTACCCAAATTTTTTCAGAAATTCTTTATATTTCGAAGTACAAAAAACTTTATAAATAAATATCATTTAAAAAAAAATGTTCTTTAGAATTTTATATGTTAGTTCTGTCAAATGGTTAAAACTTCATTTTTAATCTGTTAGCGGATGATGACATGGCATATGCAACTGACGGAACTGAATAAAATTAATCCGTTTCATTTAACCAAATCTACCATAAACCATAATGACTTAAATTAATCATTTGGGTGAGAAATTAGAAGAGATAAATGTCGTTATTTCTAAATTTGATTTTGAAAATAAATAAAAAAACATAGGTATTGCGACATAGACTTGTAATGCAGAAAAAAGGTATTCGCGACGATCAATGAATACTTATTAACTTTCCAAATTTACGAGATTCGGAAACAATACACATTCCAATAAAAACGAATAACAAATTGAGATAAAAAGAATACTTACTGCTTAGATTTACATTTATGAGTCGTTTTTCAATATTTCATACTTAAGATATTCAAATGTAATTGTTCATTATCCTTCTCCAGCTCTTTATTTCTAGCATAGGTTCTATGTAGGTCGTTTCGTGCTTTAATCTGATCGCTTTTTGCTATCCATAAATACAACTAATATCTTTTCACCTAAAAATGCTACACGATTTTTTTCAACATGCATTTGACAGCTATAAATGATAAAATTGTCGTCCTGAATTTGAATAGATCCAAACTTTTTTTACAATAACCGATAAATTACAACAATACATTGTTACTTTTTTCGAATCCGAAATTGGTAGCACATGATATTTTTTTCATGCCAATCCAACATATTTTCGTTATATCTTGACAACTAGACGGATAAATTGTTCTAATTTAAGATAAATTTTTTTAAAAAAATTTCCTCTAAAAATCGATTTAAAAAGGTGATATAAAAATAATTTATGTCATCTCGATTTTTTTCGTAGTCATTTCCCATCGTAAAACAATACTTTATACAAAAATATCCAAACTATTACCCATCGTAAAACAATACTTTATACAAAAATATCCAAACTATTACTGTATACTATTAGTTTTTCATCCAAAGTCGCGAGTACCCATAAAACCGAGGGCAAATTAGACTTTTCGTACTACGATAATCAGACTCCACTTATCTACTTTTTCAATTATCACAAAAAAAATAATAAAACTTGTTCTGTTCTTCTTCATCATATAGAATATAGATCTCTCTACGCTTTCTTTTACAAAGAGAGAAACTCTCCCCTTCGTCTCGCCTTGTGAGATTCAGATCCTAAAAGAAACTCTTGTGAGCTCAGAGAATTATTTTGGTTTTTTTGAAGCACATAAAGCTTCTCTGCTTTTTAAAAGCTGTCTCCTTTTTTTCTATTTCCAGAGTGATTTTTAAAGCAGATATTGATCGAAGAAGTAAAAACCTCGTCTTTCTTCATTTCAGAGGATTAGTGAAGCCATTCTCGAATTACCCATCTTCAGATTTTTGTTCTTTCTATTTCTTACTTGTTCTGATCCCTTGATTTCGCTGCAAAAAAAGCAACGAAATCTCGATTAGGTATTCCTTGTTTCACTCAGAAGCTTTCATCTCTTTTTTGGTCTCGGAAACTTCTCTGATTCGCTTCAATCTCCGCTCTTGGTTGATTTCTTCGATTCTGGATTTAGGGATTTGGAATAAGTGTTCTGGGTTTTGACATTGCGTTGTTAGCTCCTTGGTTTCCTTTTACCATTGGAGTTGGAAAACAAACTGTGTAGATTCTTCGTTAACATTCGATCTGTGGTCTTTGCATTTCTCCGAGTTATCTTGATCACGAGTTTGGGTTTAGAAGAGATTCATTTGGGTTTTCCATAAGTGTTTTTTGGATGCTCTGTAGCTGAAGATGCAGCCTGATCAGCGCAAAAAGGTCCAATTTTCTTTCTATTTCTCTATCAAATTATATCTAAAGACTTTCAGATTTGCATAATATTAGAGATGTGAGATCCGATTATGTTACTTAGGATCTGTATCCATCCTTATGCACTATCACTGCCTTTTAGTTTAAGTCTTAATCTTAGTTCCTTCTTTGATCTCTGTCTCGTAAAATCTTTTTTACTGACATTCGATTTTCTGCGTATTCAGTCATCAGTCGATGTGGATTTCTTCACGGAGTACGGTGAAGGAAGCAGATACAGAATAGAAGAAGTAATTGGTAAAGGAAGCTATGGAGTCGTCTGCTCGGCTTACGATACTCACACGGGAGAGAAAGTTGCTATCAAGAAAATCAATGATATTTTCGAGCATGTTTCGGATGCAACACGCATTCTCCGCGAGATCAAACTTCTCAGACTCTTACGCCATCCAGACATTGTTGAGATCAAACACATCTTGTTGCCACCTTCAAGAAGAGAGTTCAGAGACATTTACGTGGTTTTCGAGCTCATGGAATCTGATCTGCATCAGGTTATTAAGGCAAATGATGATTTGACTCCTGAGCATTACCAGTTTTTCCTCTATCAGCTTCTCCGTGGCCTCAAGTATATACACACAGGTTAGCTACCATATTCTCACATTACCATAAGTTTTGAATGTCTTTCATCTTCTCTCAAGAAGATACTGTTTTCATAATTTGTTTTTTTTTCCTTCAGCTAATGTCTTCCATCGGGATCTAAAACCCAAAAACATATTGGCAAATGCCGATTGCAAACTTAAGATTTGTGATTTTGGGCTCGCAAGAGTAGCATTCAATGATACACCAACTGCGATATTCTGGACTGTGAGTAGTAATTCAATGCCTACTCTTTACAATTACTATTTTTAGCATGAAACCAATTTGTATTCTATATATTGCTTTGTGATCGCAGGACTATGTAGCTACTCGATGGTACCGGGCTCCAGAACTTTGTGGATCATTTTTCTCAAAGGTGACCATTTGCATACATAATTTTATCACATCTTCCAGATCTTTATAGTATATAGTAGTCATTAGAGCTTTCTCCGACAGATTGTAATTTTTTTGTTTTTAATCTTTGCTTATGTTCAGTATACACCAGCGATAGATATATGGAGCATCGGGTGCATTTTTGCAGAGCTCTTAACAGGGAAACCTCTATTCCCTGGGAAAAATGTTGTCCATCAATTGGATCTGATGACTGATATGTTGGGAACTCCATCTGCGGAAGCCATTGGAAGGGTCAGTGTCCTTTTCCACAATGCGTAACACAAAGGCTGCATAATTTCTTCTCTGTTGAATTGCTTGCACTGACTGGATGTGACAGGTGCGGAACGAGAAAGCTCGGAGGTACCTAAGCAGCATGAGGAAAAAAAAGCCTATTCCTTTTTCACATAAGTTCCCACATGCCGATCCTCTCGCTCTTCGTCTTCTCGAAAAGATGTTGGCTTTTGAACCTAAGGACCGGCCTACAGCTGAAGAGGTGCTTCACACATTTCATTCAGTACACTCCTTATGATGTAAGTTTGGCTCTATTCCACTAAAGTTAGGTTTTTATGTGTCACCTCAGGCGCTTGCGGATCCATACTTCAAGGGTCTAGCTAAGGTTGAAAGAGAGCCCTCTGCTCAACCTGTCACCAAGTTGGAATTCGAGTTTGAGAGGCGGAGGATAACAAAAGAAGACGTGCGGGAGCTCATATATAGAGAGTCTCTTGAGTATCACCCGAAAATGCTGAAGGAATACTTGGATGGATCAGAGCCAACTAACTTTATGTACCCGAGGTACTGTCTGAGCTGACCTGCTTCATAACTACACTATCGTGTGCTCATTCATTAACTTTAAGCCGATGTATTATTCATTCTGCAGTGCGGTGGAACATTTCAAAAAACAGTTTGCTTACCTCGAGGAACACTACAAGAATGGTACTTCTCATACTCCCCCCGAGAGACAGCAGCACGCATCATTACCCAGGTATGCTTTACTTCCTTCAAACATTTGGGATTTTTTTCAAAACAGCACATTGAGTGTTCTTATGTTTCGCAGGGCTTGCGTTTTGTACTCTGATAACAATCATGCGGCGGCTCAACAGAGTTCAGAGGAAGTCACTGACGGACTCTCCAAGTGTAGCATCAGAGATACAGAGAGACCTCGTGGTGCAGACAGGAATGCGCAGATGCCAATGTCTCGAGTTCCTATTAACGTCCCTCAAACAATCCAAGGTCTCTCTCTCTCTCTGTATATACAGTTATGATGCGGAGCTTCTCCGGTTTCTGAACATTTATACTGTTGAAATGTAGCAGGTGCAGTAGCTAGGCCTGGAAAAGTGGTTGGATCAGTGTTACGCTATAACAACTGCGGCGCAGCCACAGGCGTTGAAGCTCTTGAACAACAACAGCGTAGGATGGTCAGAAATCCAGCTGGCGCGTCTCAATACCCAAAGAGAACACAACCTTGCAAAAGCAACAGAGGAGATGAAGACTGCGCCGCCGCCGCCGAAGGTCCAAGCAGAATGAAAGCAAACCCTCAGTATATACCACAGAAAGTGGCTGCAGCACAAGATACGGCAATGAGTCGCTGGTACTAAGATGGTTTTTTGGGTCTAGAAGAAGGTTAAGCTTTTCCTCTTCGCATCTCAGGGAGCTAAAAGAGAGGCCCCATGAATCATCCATCGCATTTGCAAGCGCCGAAACATATGATCGAAAGCTGGAACATGGCTGAAGAGCTAGATGAGAGAAAGAAGAGTGAGAAGATGAAGAAGTAAGAGTTTTTCTTACAGATCCTGTTATGTAATTTGTCTTAATGGCTTTCTTTGGTGTTCTCAAACGACCTTTGTCTATCATCTGCGTTGTAACACTTGCACTCTCTTCAAATTCTCATATTTTTAGAATTACAAGTTTCATCATGATACTCTGAAAAACACCAACATCAATCCCCAAGTTCCCATCGGATCTTTGATTTTAATAAAAGCACTGAAAGAGATTTCATTATACATGCTGGATCAGATCAGCCACTATCCTTTTACACAGAGATTACACAATGCACAAATCTTTCTTCTTTCTCTCCTATAATCTTCTGTGTTCAGTCCACATGGGTTACTTCAATGCAACCGCTGCTTCACTCGTCTTCCATTCGCATCACAACCATCAGCAAATATCTCTTTTCGATGCCCAGATGCTATAACAGAGTGTTCGCTAAGCCTCGCCACATACTCCAATAGCTCAGTTAGTAAACATGGACAACTCCTTTTCAGATAATCAAACCCATCTGTTTGCATCACAGCTGATAAAAACAACAATCTCAGTGAGTTTCGATGATATGACTTGGATCGATTTTGAAAGCAAAAAAAGAATCATCTTACCTTTCAGGTTCTCTGGCGATGCGACGAATTTGAGACAGACTGCTTTTAGCTGGAAACAATGGTGCTGCTCCGCTAGGGCCAAGGTGGTTGCAACCGTGTTTATGGCAATCCCTTCACAGAGTTTTGACTCGCAGATTGTTTTAAGCCGCTCAAGAGCATAACGGTCTGCCGCTGCAAGCAGATGCTGAGCCACAAGAGTAGAACCCGATTTAGAGTCTGTGCCCATTAACTCTTGCATATCAGGCAATTCGTCCCAGTAGATAAAATGGAGCAATACCTGCACAAAGAACAATAAAACCAAAAAAGGGAAAAAGGGTTTGTATCAGGGTACACATCTACATAAAAACTAACAGGAGTTAGGATCTGAACCTAAAGCAAGGACGAATAACCTAAGAAACGACTTATCGGACCTATCATGAGAAAGGGAAATCAGCAATAGATTCATTTTTTACATCACGGAACTTGGAAGTTTCTACAGTCAAATACACCCATGAGATTTTAAACTCTAAACCACCAGTCCATCTCGCTAGTATTTTGAAAATCCAATTTGTTCAAGTTGAATCACATAGATTAAGAGGAAAAGAAATTTAACAATGTAACCACATACAGTGAACTTATGTCCATGTATTAGCTACACAGGAAACCGCTTTCCGATCAATAACCAAACAGTCATTCATGCAACCAACTAGGAAGAGAAGCAGAAAGAAAGAACCTTATCCCGGGTGAGTAAACTCGAGAACAGGAGTAGCGCCCCAGGAGAAGATCCCGGATGGTACATTCGTGAATAGAAAATCCTGTAGGACACCACAATCACTCACCCGAAAAAAGGCAAGGTACCAAGAAATCTATCTCTTCCTACAAGACCTTGTAAGACCCATCGAGCGTAAACATCTACTTAAACATTCTCAGATCTAACAAATCTAATCTCAGAAAAGAATTAAAGGGGGAACCTTGAAAATGGGGGATTCCATGTCTTCTATCTTTATGCATTGGGTATTTCGATCTCTTAACGGGCCAAAAAGCTGTGCCCTGAAAACTGGGGAACGCGTTGCAAGAACCAATTTGTGCGCAGCAAATGTTTCTTCACCGACTTCAAAAGTAACATCACAGCCTTTCCCACTTTCCAAAAGATTTCCCAACTGTTGTCCCAGGTTAGAGATTGGCAGAGGGATATTGTAACTCCTCGGTCCCTCTGTGCGAGACTTCACCACACCGACACGGCACCGAACCAAGAGACTATTGTCCTTCAGATAGTCTGATGATTCTAGACTGGACCTCCTGAAAAACCGCTTGTATCCCCTGAACCAAGCAACCATCAAATACATTATCAACACATTGAAAGAACCGAAACATAACACAATCCTATCAATCTAATATCTCACAGAGCCCTATCAAAACATTCAAAATCATCAGAAGATGAACGACATTTCAACAACAATGACCTGAATTCACTCAGGAAAACGTCTTCTCTTACTGCAAGCTTGAAAATTTGCAGGAATAGAGAGAGAGAGAGAGAGAGAGAGAGAGAGAGAGAGAGAGAGAGAGCGAGAGAGAGAGAGAGAGAGAGATTACTCACCACATACTTCCCCGATACTTGAGAGTATAGGGTCCGCTCTCGAGTGCTCTGCCAAAATGGCTATGAACCTTGTGCTTTCCATTGCTACTCTGATCCACGAGGGTGAGCTCGAATAAAGCCCTCACATCGGCCCCTTCGCTCGCGAGGGCAATGAACAAAGAAACGTAAGCCGAGTTATCCTCCGGACTCTTTCCATCTGGGTAAAAGTAGATCGCCCACGAGTAACCGCCGACCATGAACGTATCGGAAGCGACGTATTTGCCGACCCCAACGCCTTTGGCGATAGAGTAGCCGCTAATCCTGAATTCGTGGTAGCCATTGACGGTATCTGTGCGAGAGGTCGACACCGTTAGCGGCTGGCTAGGCGATTTCGAAGATCCAGAAACCTCCGCGCAAACCCTAGTTGTGCCCATCAACAAGACGGGATCCCAAACAAAATTATAACGGTAGATCCAGAAAAAAAAAAAGATCTTTGATCTATACTACCTAGGGAAAATCTATAGGGTGACTAAAGTCTTGCGATTCGGGAAGAAAATTTCCAGATTAAGGAGCGAATCAAGGTCAATAATTCCAGGAAGAGAAAATTAGGGGTTTCGAAAGGAATCACATAGAGACGAATCAGGAATAAGGAATCGGAGGGATAGAGAACGGAGAGGTGAAAAGTCTCCGGCAGAGATGGAGGAAAAGGTAGAGATCGGCGTGAAGATGACGTCGGTGGAAGAAACGAAAAGGAAGGAAAGAGGAGATGAGAGAATGAAAGAAAGTGATTTGGGTTTTAAACACACATTGTGTTAGGACAAGATTACCATTAATAAAACGTCTGAATAAAATAATAATCATTTATATATTTATTTACGTGCAAATCTTAATGTGCTCGAAAATAAAATAAAAAGAAACTGAATAGTCTCTTCTTCTTCTTCGCTTTGTTTATGATTTTGTGTTCCCTTAATTACTTTTTCTGATTTTATTTTCACTTTTTCATTTTCCCTTTTTGCTATCGTTGATTCGAACAACTGGATTAAACAAATTTTTTTTTCTTCTATTATTCTTTGTTTTGGAGTTTTTTTTTCCACTATATTTAATTCATTAAAACCAAACATATGAAGTATTCGTTAAATTTTTTGGATGTGGCGTTTAAGGTCTACAAAAGCTGTTATCTGCGTACTTACAAATAAAGATTTCAAGGTTAAATTCATTTGGTTACTGAACGGGTAAAACAAAACCAGCAAACTTATGTCCTATTTTGATTGTTCTAACTATAAAAATCACCACAATCTTTTTTTTTATGATCTATTAAGATTTTTAGTTATCAATTTTGTGTATTTCATTTACCCAAAAAATTATTATACACGTTTAATATTTAAATTTCAAATTCTTGTAAGAATTTTATTATGATTTTTTATATATATACATTAAAATTATCATTTGTTTTTTGTTATTTTTTGAACAACAAACCGATCTATTAACCCAATTAACACCATTATAGTGGAGATGATTCCATCCCGAATAAAATGATAATAGTTTTTGATAAATTTATAGATGTTGTTAAGCTTCAAAAAAATAAAATTTCTTGACTATTGTATTATTCTTTTGGAATCAAGTATATTAGTACTCTGAAAAGAAATTCAAATTTCGAATGCTTTAGCATAAAAAACCTGATTTAAAAAAAAAAAAATTCCAATCCTGTAGGGGAATATTTTTTAGGCCGCCGATAGACCCTAAAAACTCACACCGACAATTTCCTTTGTTTGGATCGGCAGCCGGTGGCTCTTTTAGCGCCGATGCCGATCCCTTTTTGATTTGTTTTCACTGTCATGCAGGTTCTTTTGATTCTGGTTTTTAGTCGCGGTTTGTTACATAGAGACATAAAGGGTTTGGCCGAGATCTTTAGAGTTTGCCGGAGGTTAGTCGAGCGGATTGGAAGTGACAGATCCGTTAGAATTGATGGTGCGGCATTGCTGCAACCGCCTTTCTTTTCTGGTCGGCCGATCTGGGCTTCTCGTTTAGATATGGTTTTCGTCTGTCGATGCTTGCTCAGCGTGGCGATAATTTCGGTTTGGGTCTTTGATGCGACTTTCTTAGAAGGGCGTTTGTTTTATTTAGGTTATTGTGTCGAGATTTCAGGTGTGTTATTGACGCGCCGTTTGCCGATTGGTTTCGGGTTTAAGACTCTGGCCCTCCTTGGCGTTTGTTTCTGGATCTGTGTGCTTAGTCGTGCTCTCCCCTTAGTTGAAACCTGCTTTTGGTCTCGTTGTGTTGAACGGTGGTGGCTCGGTTCTGATCTTTCAAATTTGCTAGATTATGGGTCTTGGATCCGAGCCATCAATCGGATTGGCTTTACCCTTCTTTAGCTGGGGTTTTTGGCGTGCTGGAGCAGAGGATGTCTTTGAGCCAATCAATGGTTACTTCGTCCTTGTTTACAGGTCTCTCTTCCCTTCCGTCTGGGTTTGCTTTAACTTCTCTTCGGATCCGTTCAGTTGTCGTGTCCAATCAGAGTGCGGTTTCTTTCGGAGTAGATTTTGCATCGCTCCTTGTTTCTACACAGCAGACGGTTTCGGAGTTTGAATGGTTATTTGGCTTCTATCGAGGTGTTTACAAGTCTGTCGACATCGCCGTCTCTTGATTACTTTTTGTGGTACTAAATATGCCATTATTTTGCCGGAGTATGAAACTTAATATTTACACTTTCAGAGGTAAACATTATTCATTATAGGAGATTGCTCATTCCGATCGTTTGTCCGAGTTTGGCTTTTTCGGTTTGTCTTCGTCCAAAGTTTTCAGTAGGCATGGGCATTCATGTAACCATTCGGATTTCGGGTCGATTAATTCGGTTATCGGGTTTTCGGTTTTAGGAATATAATACCCATTCAAGTATTTTGAAATTTCGGTTCAGTTTTGGTTTGGTTATTTTTGGTTTCGGGTCAGTTTCGGTTTTGGGAACGAAAACCAAAAATAACCGAATTTTTTCCGGGTTTGGGTTCAAATATTTTTGAAATTTTTACCCAATATACTCAAAAATTATCCGAAATACTCATAATTACCCGATTTTTTTCCCGGATTTGATTCGATTTAATTATTTTTAACTCGAGTTATCCGAAAATATTCGAAAAATAACCAAAAAAATTGAAAAATTCAAATAATATACCTAATTAAATTGATTATTTTTAGCCGAATATATCCATAATTCCCGAATTGACCGAAAAACAATAAAAACTATAAAAATTGCCTAAACTATATGAATATACCCGATCTTAAATCTAAATATCTTTAGGTTAATTTATGTTTCGGATACTTCGGGTACCCGTTCGGTTTTCGGTTCGGTTTCGGTATTAGATGTTGAGAACCCATTCGGGTATTTTAGAAAATCGGGTTTGGTTCGGGTAATTTCAAGTCGGGTTCGGTTCGGTTATTCGGTTTCGGATTTTTTCCCAGCCCTAGTTTTCAAGGCTGTTGCGAAGGCATATAGATTATGGTGCTTGTGACTGGTTTCAGGTGCATTTTGTTTTTGTTTTTGCCTTGGTTCTGTTTTTAATTATTGGTGTCTCTGTTTTATTTATGTTTTTTGTAAGTTTTTTTTAGATAAGCTTTTGTCTCCAGGTTCCGCTGGCTATGTTTCAAAGAATGTAATTTAATCCGTCGGATTTGTATCTTTCAATGTCTAGATATTAATTCCAGATGGAAAAAAAAAAACCATTTGTTAGGGGAAATAAAATGTGTAATTTAAAAAAAGAAATTATTTATTTATTTAGGTTTTAAACCTTTTTTAATTTAAAAGCACAATTGCTTAAAAAAAAATTCGAACCAGCGAGAAGATGGTTGGGTCAGACCGAAAAAAAGAGTCACCGCCAAGGCCGAGCCAAAGCAACCTCTGAAAAAATAGCGATTCCCATAAACCCTAACCTCTGCAATCCCCAAATGCTTAACCTTTAATCCCCCAGATGTTTCGAAAACTCTCTTCTTCTTTCTCCCGATCCACCATCTTCCCAATTTCTACCAAACCCATCTTCAAATCCGGATCTTACCCCCAATCTCTCCATCAATCTTCTCGCTTCCGCTCTTCCTCCTTCAAAATGTCCGATTCCGCCGCCGCCACCAAGCCCGAATTGCTTCGCGCTCTCGAATTCCATCTGGGTTCTTGCTTCAGCGTCGATCCGATAACTCCTCCACCAAACCCTCTCGTCCTCGTGATAAGCGGAGCAAGCGGAGTTGGGAAAGACGCGGTGATCAACAAGCTCCGTGAGGTTCGTGAAGGTCTCCATTTCGTCGTCACAGCTACGAGCCGTGCGATGCGTCCCGGAGAAATCGACGGCAGAGATTACTTCTTCGTCTCTAAAGATGATTTCTTGTCAATGGTGGAGAAAGACGAGCTACTCGAGCACGCCCTCGTTTACGGCGATTACAAAGGGATCCCAAAGAAACAGATCCAAGAATTCATGGCTAAAGGATACGACATTGTTTTGAGGGTAGACATTCAAGGAGCTCAGACACTTAGGAAGATTCTTGGAAACTCTGCAGTGTTTATCTTCATTGTGGCTGAGAGTGAGCTTGCCATGGTTGAGAGGTTGATTGATCGGAGAACAGAGACTCATGAGGAGTTGCTTGTTAGGGTTGCAACGGCGAGAGAAGAGATTAGGCATATCAAGGATTTTGATTACGTTGTGGTGAATGCGAAAGGGAAGCTCGATGCTTCGGTTAAGCGTGTGGAATACATTATAGATGCTGAGAAGTCTAAGGTTCATCAGAGAATTGTCAGAATTTGATGATTTCATTCGTTCCTTCTCTCAGGTACTTTGCTTTTAAAAGCAAATCATGTTTTCTAAGTGTTGAAATTGAATTTTGGAAATGTCTTTTGTTCACCAATGTGAAATTGAAACTCCTTCTTGTCCTCTTAAGATGACTAGTGATGAAATGAGAAACACGAGATTTTTTTGTAGAATTTATAAAGTTTCTCCCTCGATATAACACTGCTTTAGGACTCCTTTTTGTAGAATTTTTTTGTAGAATTCACTCATTAACTACCACTGCTTTAGGACTCTTTAGTTATGTTTTTGGTAACTTTGATAATTTGTAAGAATGTTGGTTTGAATGCTAACTCTTTTGTTCTATGTTCACCCTATATATGATCTTCAAGTGATACCTAACTACCCATAGATTCGCACGATAAGCTCTACTTAGCTAAATCATACCAAACTCTTCGTTGGTGTTACCTTGGTAATGATGTCTGGCCACATCAATTCTTATGTGTGTTCTCATTTCATTTCTCATCACTGACAAAGACAAGCGTTTTGATTTCGATTTCACGTTTTTTTTCCAAAGTCGAGGGTTTTGTTTTCATGTATAGTATCAGAGCCAAGTTTTGTTGTCATATTGTGTGATCGAAAATGTAGAGTGGTAATGCTGGTAGTAGTACAAATGATTCATTTATGGTATCACAAGGATTTGGAAGAGCCAATCTTGATATGATTTTGGCCCTACTTTGTGTAATAGTACATTAGATTGATATTTGATTTCACAGATCACTAAATTTAGTTATCTTCTATTGATATCTTTAATGGAAACTATGTGCTTTTTTTTTTTTTTTTTTTTGCTATAAATGGAGGATTAAGTGGGTCCTAAAGAGGAGGATCCCATTTAGCCTTTAGCTTCACACAAGAAGACTTGTGCTGGAAACTATATGCTTGCAAGTCACCATTTCCCTAACCGAGTTATTGACTAACTAATTATTTAAGTCTATGTTTCATTACATATTGCGTACACTTAAGTACCAATAATTCGTTACTTATCTCAAATAGAATTCTAAGAAACAAGAAAAGGAGAAATTAGTTGTCTCACAATATAGGTTGTTATACTTATACACCGGAATCGAATTATAAGAGTTCTTGAAAACTAGAGCTACTAAATTACTAGACTAATAAGTTGTTTGACAACATTATAGTTTTAAAAAAAACAAACATTGATGATGTAGATTTTGCAAACGTAAACTTTATTTTCCGTTAGAATATGTGTTTACACTACAAAATAATAAATTATTTTTTGTTTTACATTTTCTAGAACTTTTAGACGTAATTACAAAACAAAAACAAAGTTTTTTTGTGTGTTTGTGTCTCCACTCTCCAGTTACCATTTTTCTATAATCGAAAGTATTATTGTATCATAACACGAACAATCAAGGCTTTAGTTTCCTTAACATGAACACGGCAATGTAAAGGAATAACTGATACTCTTTCCATTTTATTTTAAATGTAGTTTAAGGTTTTTTCACACGTATTAAAAAATTATATTAAAAATTCTAATATATCCTTATAAAGAAATTGTCTCTTTGTTGTATTGTTCATTAAATATGAGATTAAATTAAATATTTTATGACAAAATTTATATTGGAAATGTAAAATGACACTTATTTTAAAATAAAAAAATAAAAACAATCCTCAAAAATATCACAGATAATAAGTTTTTGTTCCAAACATATCATAACTAGATTTTTTCTCCAAAAATACCACTAAAATTCGTTTTTTCAAAAATATCACAAAACTAAAACTAAACTTTAAACCCTCAAAAATTAAATCATAAACTCTAAAAACTAAACCCTAAACCCAAAATACTAAACCCAAAACCGAATATTTAAATTATAAATCTTTACCAATCATTTTTATTGTATGGTATTTTTAGAAAAGAAAATTTTTTGTGGTTTTTTTGGAAAAAAAAATTAATGATATAATATTTGATGGAAAAAAATTATTTTAATGGTATTTTAAAAATTAAAAAAAAAAAATTATAGAACGACACTTAATTTGAAATGGATGGATTATTAGTTTCGTAATTACGAAAAATCAAGGCTTTACTTTTCTTAGCATAAAGACGAAAATAAATCAGCCAATTATTGATGTAAGGACAATAATAATAACTGATATTAGATTTACTTAACTTTAAAATGAAAATAAATAAGACTTTTTAAGGTATAAACTATGAATAAGATGGTTGTCACATGTCATAAAAGTGGTTTTTTTTTACACCAAAAAGGTGGTCTTTTGTGTTGTTGTTAAATGCAACTTTAGTCAAAAAATTGCTGGGTGAAACTTAAAACAATGATCTTGAAGTTACAATTTCTTGCTTGCACATTTCCTCTTGCGTTATTTAGCTTATTTGCAGCCTTTCTCTCCACTCTTTTGCCTATAGCTTCTCTCTCTTCTCTCTTTCTATCTCTCTCTCTCTATATATATACACACACACACATAAATATATGAAGAAAGTAAAATCACGCTTTCCACATTTCTGTGCATCATCAACAACTCCTCATTTCCTCAAGTCATTACTATTCAAAAACGACAAATAAATAAAGAAACACAAAGAGAAAATTTTCAATTGGCGATTTGGGTAACGAGTAAAAACAACGAAAGGTTTATAATGGATTCAAGGAAGTTCGAAGAAGAAGAAGAAGAAGATCGAAGCATTCGTTTGCAGGTTTTTTTGTTTTCACCCATTAATTTCTTACTTTTTTCTTTGAACTGTTTTTGAGTTTAGATTTTCTTGAAAAGCTTTTCATTAATGCTTTCTAAATATGGTTCAAGATGTACATTTTCACTTACATTCATAATCTAATATTAATTATCATTTTCTAAAACATTGTCCTCTTAACCATTTCATTAAGATTAAAATCAATAAAAATTCCATTTTGATGTGCTGATCATATATATATATATATATATTTTTTTTTTTGTTTTTTTAACATAAATTTCAGTTTGTGTAATACTTAGTTTCAACTATGCTTAATTACTGAAGTTATCTATTAAGTACAATGTCCTCTTCATTTTTGTATAGGTATCGGAGCTTCAGAAATTGGAGGAAGCTAGAGGCTCAAACGATGCCGTTTTCGATCTAAGAAGCAGCATTGAGAAAGGAGACAGCGGCGAAACCGCAGACGCAGCTTCCGTCTCATCCGCGACCGCGTTTCGGAGAAAATCGACGGTTCCGGCTCCGGAGAAGAAGCTAACGTTGTTCGCTCTACAACTCGCGATTCTCGAGAAAACCGCTACTGGAATCGGAACCCTAGGGTTTATCTGGGCCACGGTGGTTCTTCTCGGCGGCTTCGCGATCACTCTCGACGGTTCCGATTTCTGGTTTATCACCATCATTCTCTTAATCGAAGGTGCTAGAATCTTCAGCAGAAGCCACGAGCTCGAGTGGCAGCACCAAGCTACTTGGACTGTCGCCGGCGTCGGAATCAGTAGCTTTCGCGCTCTCCGGTCGAGCTCTGCCTCGCTTCTCCGAAGTCTAAAACGAATCAGGTTTTTCTCCTTTTTTCAGATTTTCATAAACGAATGAGGCTCGATCCGATTTAGGGTTACATTTGATGAGCGATCGTTTGTGTTTCTCTGTTAGTGAATCGATCTTCAAGCCGATCTTAGTAAGCCGATCGAGGGAAGTGACGACAACGACAAGAGACTGCGTTGTTCGAGAAACGACGTTGGAGACGTGGAACAGCTCAGAGGTGCCTCTACTTCCATACGCGAGATGGTTCTTCATCTCCAGCACAGTGAGTCGGCTTCTCTACTGGCTCCAGCTTCTGTCTGCAACGGCCTGTGTTGCTTTGTCGTCTTACAAGCTCGTCAGGCACAACTATGGAGATGTTCACAAAGGAGACACGGACAAGAGGAACAGACAGTCCGCTCTCAACATATTCTACTCGCTCGCCTTGGCCGAGGCGCTGCTGTTTCTTGCGGAGAAAGCTTATTGGGAGTGGCAAGTCAGTGTTTGTAATTTGCTTGAGAATGTGACAAGAGAGTGTGAGTTTGGGGTTTCTGGTTTGGTCTCGATCAAGAGGTTCTTCTATGATTCATACTCGAAGTGCGTCAATGGTAGCATCTTTGATGGTCTGAAGATGGATATAGTGAGCTTTGGTATGGATCTTTTGGGATCCAACTCTTCTGATGAACAGCTCATTGGAGCAAGGATTCTCAGACAGTTTGCAGTGAATGAACGGTACTCGGAGGATACACTTGAGAAGATCGGAATCAACTTTCCCGTCATCGAAAGGTTTGGTCTTTACTAATCAAATTGTCAGATTTTACAGAGAGGTGAATAGAGAAAGTACTGAAATTGTTGCTAAGTCTTTTTTTTCTCACTAGGTTGGTGGAGATGTTGAACTGGAAAGATCTGCAAGAGGAAGAGATTAGGAGATCAGCGGCCGAGATACTATCGAAACTCGCTGGCAAAAAGCAGAACTCTTTAAGAGTCGCTGGGATCTCTGGTGCAATGGAATCAATCTCATCGTTGTTAGAGAGCACGAGATCATCAGGTGAAGCTCCTGATGAGATTGGAGAGAAAAAAGTGTTCCACGACCATAATCTTCACTATGATTTCTGGAGATTCAACAATTTGGGCCTTTTGATTCTTAAGAAATTAGCCAGAGATCACGACAACTGTGGAAAACTCGGCAACACGAGAGGTCTTCTCCCGAAGATAATCGATTTCACACACGTTGATGAAATTCTGTTGAGGGATGAGAACGCCGACGTTGCTAGGTCACAAGTTCTGACTCTGAAACGATCGCTTCAGCTGGTGAAAATGTTAGCCAGCACAACCGGGAACACAGGGAAGTGCCTACGGAGAGAGATCTCTGAGATCGTATTCACAGTCAGCAACGTGAGGGATGTACTGAGACACGGGGCAAGATACCCAAAGCTGCAGAAGCTCGGGATCGGGATCCTGACCAACCTTGCACTTGAGACAGAAGCACGGGAGAGAATTGGTGGAACGGGTGGTGTTTTGAAAGAGTTGTTCAACATTTTCTTTAAACTGGAAACACACGGGGACGACGGAAATGAGGGATGTGTGAGGATCGCTGCAGGGGAAGCGATAGCGATGCTTGTGTTGGAGAGCAAGAGCAACTGCCTTCACGTTCTTAGGCTTGGGGTTATAGTAAGACTTGTGGAAGCACTTGAAGTTCCTTCAATCCGTGTGAACGCTGCAAGAGTGCTGAGAAACTTGTGCTTATATTCTGGGGATGAATGCTTTCATGACCTGAAGTTCATTAAAGCAGCAGCACCAACGGTTAGTATTCTGTTATACAATTTCGATCGAAAGATTTTTATGTACAACTCGAATATTGAGTAACAAATCCGAAAACTTTCTTTCATTTTGTTGCAGGTCTTGAAGTCAATAACATCAGAAGACAATAAATTACAGGAAGTGATGGTGGGATTAGCAGCACAAGTGTTTAGATTCATGAGTTCAGAAGAATCGTGTTCTGTTTTCATGGATTCAGGGATCAAGAGGCAAGAACTGGCGAACTCGTTGGTTTCGATTCTGAAAAAGCACGACAAGCCTGCGATTAAGGTTCCAAGAATAAGGAGATTTGCGATCGAGCTGGCGGTTTGGATGATGGAAGATGATATGGAGAACAATGTGGTGGTGTTTAGAGAGTTGGGTTTGGAGAAAGAGCTCGAGAAGGTTCTAGAAACTACGGCTGAGCTCGAGAACTTTGATGTTTTCTCCGGTACTGTTGGATTGAGCCGTCATAGCAGAACGGTCCATTCGCTAGCCGAGCTGGCTTTGAAAATGCTATGAATCATCCTGCAAAAGAACTCAGAGCTCTGCATTAGAGCTTCAAAATATGATTTATTACAGATGTGAATAGTTATGCATTATATTCTTTAATTTATTGGTTTAAAATTGTGCGAATAAAGTCTTATATGTTTCCCGGGAAAAGTTCCGGCCTGAGAGATTTTCCCGGAAAAAAGGTTTATGTTTTTGTTCATTCTCTTGCTATTCTTTTCTTCTTTTCCTGCGCAGAAGACAGCAAACAAACAAAACGGTTTCGCACGAAAATTGAAGCTTCGGATTTGATTCTTTGCCCAAAGGGAAGGACAAAGCAAGGAATTAAAAACATTGCTTTCAGCGGAAGAAACTTGTATTCCTATAAAGTGGATAAATATATATACACACAAATACAGAGATCTTGTGATCATCCCAAGACAAGAAAAAACCAGAGAAAAAAGGACCTGTCTGATTTTTGACAAGTCTTTTTCATATTTTGTCGGAGGAAGTCAGAGAATCTTATAGACATGGCTTCAGGAGGATCAAAGTCGGCAGCTTTCATGCTTCTAATGCTGAATCTTGGTCTCTATTTCGTCGTCACAGTCATTGCTTCCTGGGCTGTTAATCACGGCATCGAGAGAGCTCGCGAGTCCGGTAATTAAACCCCTTAATTCAGATTTTTTTTTTTAAGAATTGAATGTCAACAAATCTTTTTGTGGGTTTTTGCAGCGTCGGTGTTGACTCTTCCGGCGAGGATATTCCCGATATTCTTCCCGGTGGGAAACATGGCGACTGGTTTTTTCGTAATATTCTCGTTGATCGCCGGAGTCGTAGGAATGGCGACATCACTCACCGGAATAATGAACGTTCTTCAGTGGGACTCTCCGAATCTCCACTCCGCCGCCGCTTCCTCTCTCATCTCCTGGTCTCTTACTCTCCTCGCCATGGGGTAATCAAGTTTAAACTCACCATCCGGTTTATAATTATGTCAAAACCGGATTTTAATCCGGTTCAAAATTAATAAAGCCAAATCTAAAACCGATTTGGTGTTCGTACTACAGATTGGCATGTAAGGAGATCAACATTGGCTGGACCGAAGCGAATCTAGTGAGCTTTTTACTTTACTTTTTAAAAAAAAAATTATATATCTACGAATATGAATTTACAAAATAGGATACTTAATATGTTTTTGTTTTTGTTGATGATTTAATTTTGCAGAGAACTCTTGAAGTTATGACAATAATTGTGAGTGGTACTCAGTTGCTGTGCACCGGAGCTATTCATGTCGGAGTTGGAGAAACAGTCGCCGGAGAAAGGCCTCATGTTGGGAGAGTTTGAGAGAAAAACATATTGGTTTGGTTTTTCCTTCTTAAAAGCGGTTTACACAAAACCGAGAGCTTGAGATTCCTTAATTGTGTGGTGTGTGTTTATATTCTAATCGTTTGTTTTATCGTCAATTTTTTATACTATTATATACCATGATTGTATACGGTACTATCTAAAAAATGGGATCGATAATTTTATTATCACTGAAAAAAGAATGAAGATGATAAATTAGTAATTTACAAAAGACGTTAGTTTGCATAATTAATGGAATGGAAATTACACCAGAAGAGTAATTATCGGTTGAATATACAGCTTGGAAAGAAAAGTGTTTTTAGTAACAAAGATGAAATACAATGTTGGAGTCTTTTTTTACAGAGCAACGTCATTTTTAATATCTCTATAAATTTAGATAATCATTTATAATAGGTTTACTAGGTGGGTCCCCCGCCTTGCGCGGAAAAATAAATACATTAGTATGTTAATAAAATTAAAACATAATTTTTTTGATTATCTATTCATTTTTCAAAAATACATATTTAAATTAAAAAAATCGAACACGACATTTTCGTGTATCGAATACTACGGAAAAAGATTTGAGAATCATAAAAATCAACTTAACCGACCTTATCTCGTATAATGATATATAACATATAACTTCTTCCAAATTTATATCTAGTTGCAAATAATATGGATCTAATTGACTAAAAAAAAGAGATTGGAAATACAGATATATAACTTTTGCGTAAACACCATATTTTAGAATAAAAATACTAAAATATAACAAAAAAAATAAAATAGAAATGGATAATTTATAAATAGAACTAACGAAAATTTCAATTCCATAAAATAACTAAAAACTCAAAATCTTAGAGACTTTAAGATATTTTCTTATAAACCACATTCATTTTCTTCCATTCAAAACCACTCGTTAAAACAATATAATCATATATATATTAATTAATGAGACATTCACAAAAAAAATCATAGCTGTCGTTCAAAGAGTATTTTAGGGCACATGTCATTTAATTTAACCTATCAGAACATTTCAATTAAAACTATATGTCATGGTGGAAATCTCTACAAATTCTCATTAATTTTATAACATAAGCCCATTAATACATGTTTTACAAATTTAAACCCAACTAAATGTAATATTTTAGACTTACCATATCATCTATTTTTAATTTTTTTATGATATATTAACAAACTTTTTATTCTTATATTTATAACAATATTATATATTGTGTATATATGTATTTAGATTAATATACTATACAAATATTTTTATTATGATGTAATCTATTATACATATTTAATCACACTTGCATATATTTATACAATTCATTATTGGAATATATATATTTTTTCATTTGTTATGTCCCACAAATTCATATAAATCTAAAATTTATCTGATTTATCGCATGCTCTATAATTTACACGAATAATGAAGATCAATTTTACACTTGAAAGATATTGAAATAAATAACATTTGCATATATTTTGATCAATTTTACACATAAAATATTAAAAATAATACACATAAAATATTAAAAATAATGACATTAACAGATTCTTGATCAAAAGTATTCAACTTTATTATATTTATGCACAATACATATCATTTTTGTACGTTTATAAATGTTAGAATTTATATGTTTTGTCATACACGTTTAAATATTAAAAATTTATATATATTAAAATGATTAGTCAACCTATTTAATCACTTAAGTACGAATCGTGTTAAATTTTGTATGGACGGATTTAAAGAATCGTTAGGACGTTTATAAAAAAAATCTAAAGTGTATTATTTTAAAATGTATATCTTTTGTTCTAAACAAAATTCACAATTAAATTAATGTTCTATGTTTGCATCGACGAATGTCTGTGTTGTCCCAAAATGATTCACACCAACTTATAGAGTTCAAAAATAATTTATTAACAATTTATTAAAAATAATCATTCACAACAAAATGATTCCTAGGAAAATGATGCCACTTATACCATTTTGAATTTATTATTCAATTTTTAATTTTTAGATCTAATTTTTAAAATCAGTATTATAATTTTATAAGTACTTTTTATTTTTATATATAAGATTAATTTTTTTTTTTGAAGATAACCAATTTCATTATTTTTGATATTTTAAGTTTTTTTTTCTTATCATTGTTATCTTTTTTTTCCAGTGCCCATATTTATTATTTTTACTCAACGCAAATGTTTGTATTTATTTATATTTTTTATTAATATTTTTTTGAAGAAAATATTATAAAATTATTCATTAACATTGTAACATCAATTTATTTAAAAAAAATAAGGGGTACTAAACCCTAACATGGAAGTCTAAAACCTTATAAATGCACGTAAACATTGAAAATAATTCATAGATCCTAAATCCTAAATTCTAGCATCAAATCTTAAATCCAAATACAAACACGTATAAATAGATTTTTTATAGTAATCATATGCCATCAAATTCTTTGATCAGGGATGTTAAACCCAAGCATGAACGGCTAAACCCTAACCATGCACACAATCATTGGAAATTATACATAGACTCATTTGATGGTTTACAGAAAATACATAGGCTAGGATTCAATTCCTCGATTCATCGTGATCCTCTATCAGCAATAAAATTTCCACATTATATCATTTCATAGAACAATTCGATCAATGAGTTTTAATTTGATTTTTTTTGTTCTCGTTTTTACATAAAGTATTTGAAACACATTAGCTTACTGTTCGGATTTAGGTAATAAGAATTTTTAAATATATATATATATATATATATATATATATATATATATATATATATATATATGTTTTGTCTTTTCTTTCGGTGGAGCGTCTGGTGTTTCCCTCTTTAACGCTAATTGTTTGGATCAGATTTTGGGTCCTCCGTACAGAGTCGTAGATTTCTTGCATACAACCTTAGAGTGTCCTATGAGAATAGTCAGAGAGCTCCTGGTACGTTGGACTTCCGTCCTCTTGGGGGATGAGAGGTGCGTCCGCCTAAGTTGCTGTCTCTAGTGAGATATTCACGATGATTCTCTGGAGATACGTTGGACCATACATAAGTAATATCGTCAGAAAGATCTTCGGAATGATGAGAAGGGGTTTCCCTCTTAAAGACTCTCTGACGCCCAAGTCAGGCTACCACTGGAGAGTAAATTGATTCAAGAGGTGAGTGTGTTAATGAAATACATTAGTATGTTAATGAAATTAAAACATAAATTTTTTGATTATCTATTCATTTTAAAAAAATACATATTTAAATAAAATAAATCGAACACGACATTATCGTGTATCGAATACTACAAAAAAAAATTTAGAATCATAAAAATCAACTTAACTGGACACCTTATCTTGTATAATGATATATAACATATAAAATTTTCATATTTATACGTAGTTGCAAATAATATTGATCTAATTGACTAATAAAATAGATTGAAAATATAGATATATAACTTTTACGTAAACACCATAACACCATATTTTAGAATAAAAATACTAAAATATAACTAACAAAATCAAAATAAAAATGGATAATTTATAAACAGAACTAACGAAAATCTCAATTCCATAAAATAACTTAAAACTCAAAATTCTAGAGATTTAAATATTTTGATATAAACCACATTCAGTTTCTTCATTCAAAACCACTCGTTTAAAAAATAAAATTGTAGCATTTTAAAATGTTAAATTTGGTATGGACGGATTTAAAAAATCGTTGGGACGTTTATTAAAAAAAAAAATATAAAGTATATTATTTTAAAATGTATATCTTTTGTTGTAAAAAAATTCACAATTAAATGAATGTTTTATGTTCGCATCGATGAATGTTATGTGTTGTCCCAAAATGATTCACACCAACTTATAGAGTTCAAAAACAATTTATTAACAATTTATTAAAAATAACCATACACACCAAAATGATTCTTAGGAAAATGATGCCACTTATACCATTTTGAATTTATTATTCATTTTTTTTAATTTTTAGATCTAATTTAACAAATCAACACTCTAATTTTATAAGTAATTTTTATTTTGTATATAAGATTAAAAAAAATTCATTTTGAAGATAACCAATTTCATTATTTTGATATTTTAAATTTTTTCTTTTATCATTGTTATCCTTTTTTCAGTTCACATATTTATTATCTTTAGTCACCGCAAATGTTTGTATTTATTTATATTTTTTATTAATATATTTTTAAGAGAAAATTAGAAAATTATTCATTAACATTATACTATCAATTTGTTTTTCAAAAATTAAGAGGTGCCAAACCCTATTTCGGGAGCCTAAATCCTTATAAATGCACGTAAACATTGAAAATAATACATAGATCCTAAATCCTAAATTCTAGCATCAAATCTTAAATCCAAATACAAACACGTATAAATTGATTTTTTTAAGTAATCGTATGCCATCAAAATTTTTGATTAGAGATGTTAAACCCCACCATGAACGTCTAAACTCTAACCATGCACACAATCATTGAAAATTATACATAAACTCATTTGATGGTTTACAGAAAACGCACAGGCTAGATGTAAAAGATTCAAGTCCTCGATTCATCGTGACCCACTATTAGTAATAAAATCTCCACATTATATCATTTCATAGAACAATTTGATCGATGGGTTTTATTTTGATTTTTTGTTCTTTCTTCTACATAAAGTATTTGAAACACATGAGCTTACTGTTCGAATTTAAACAATAAGAATTTTTTTTGTTTTAAATAATATGTTTTGTCTTTTATTTCGAAGAATAATTCATAGTTCCGTTTGTTTGGGTTTTAGTGTTTATTTTATCGGAACTATGAATTATTCTTCAAAACAGACATAATCCGAACAAACCTCTTCATCGAATAAAAAACTCAAAAACAGAGGAAACCTTGTTAAACACGAAAAAGAGTATAGGTTCATGTAACAAATTTCTTTCAAAATAAAGGATAAAAATATTATAAGGAGATATCTTGTTGAAGAGGCAAAATCTAAAAGAAGAAGTAGGATTAGATAACAAACTCCTTTCAACGAAAAACGAAAATATGTAGAGATAATATTATTAGAAAATTACCTTATAGAAAATGTCAAATTCTGGAAAAAATAAAAAGAAATAAGAATCATTACAATAGCAAGAAGAAGAAAATGAATAGATCAAATAACTAACAAAAAAACACAATTACTAAAAATGTATGTCATTACAGATTCAAGACATGTAAATAAATTAATATTATTTTAAAATTTTAAAATAAATATTAGAACAAAAGTACATACCAAATTTAATAACAATAAATAATATTTATAATAAACAATTTTTTGTTAGAAATAAATAACTGATTATTGTTAGAAATAATATAATATATAAAATACAGACTATAGTTACTTTGAAATTAACAAAAAAGTTACAACCTATAAAACGAATACAACGATAATAATTAAAACAATAAGAAGACGAATATAAGATAAAAAAAATACAAGCTGTATAATAGAGAACAAAACACATAAATTTAAGAATAAATAAGAACAAATTATACCTCACAGAAGAGTTTAAAACCTATAAAAAAGAATAAAACGATAATCATGAGTAAAAAATAAATAACGATTTCACGATATAATAAATAACATGAACAGTATAATAGATAACAAAACACATATACATAAACAACAAATATAAGAACGAATTATACCTCTAAGAAGAGGTTATAACCTATAAAACGAATAGAACGATAATTAGTAGAAAAATAAAAAGAAATAAATAAATAAACAACAAAACTAACAACATGCGCAGTGTATTATTCGTATAAATTATAGAACATATTATATTATTGATATTCAAAGTTGGCTACCATCATAAACGATAACTATAATATAACAACAGTTGTTTTAGTAAGAAGAAGTTATGATATAAATAAAGAAGCATTAAAATAACAATTAGAAACACATAAT
This sequence comes from Pseudoturritis turrita, assembly GCA_900406555.1. Taxonomy (NCBI): domain Eukaryota; kingdom Viridiplantae; phylum Streptophyta; class Magnoliopsida; order Brassicales; family Brassicaceae; genus Pseudoturritis; species Pseudoturritis turrita. The sequence goes on along the minus strand of OVBL01000949.1, from coordinate 878,416 downwards.
GAAACTTTAAAGATTTAAAGATTAATAATAACCCAAGGACGAAGATAATATTTGAATTACGATCAAATTGATGAGACTTATAAATCAGAAAGCATATAAATTACGATCAAATTCATGAGACTTATAAATCAGAAAGCATATATTAATACCAATATCAACAACGATAATTAGGCCAGAAGTCAATAACTTGCAGAATAACACTATACATGATTTCAATTTTCAACACAAACCTTTGCTTAGAAAACGAAACATCTAATAGCATGATATTTATAAGAAGATATAGAGACAACCTAGGATTTTTTTAAAGTCCACACATATATGGGTGAAGATAACAAAAAAAAATGGAAAATCAAAAGCCCAATATAAAGCTTTAGTTACTAAAAGTCTGGAAAACATTAAAATATTAACGTACAAATGAAAATAATAGGGCAAATTCTATATGGTGCAAAACTCTGATGATATTTTAATAATCATTGTAATATAATAAAAAAACAAATATTAACGTACGAATGAAAAATAATAGGGCAAATTATATATAGTTCAAAACTCTGATGATATTTTAATAATCATTGTAATATAATGAAAAAATAAATCAATAAAATATAATGAAAAAATAAATCAATAAAACAAGCATCAAAATACGTCAACTATGAAACACAAAGATAGAAATCCATTATTACGTAGGTTTCCTAATTTTGAATATCAATAATATAATGAGTATTGTACATATCACGAGTTAATTATATGGGCCAAGATTAAAAGAAAAAATCGAAATCCAGAAGCCCAATTTAGACCATGGCAGCATATGTAATTAAAATGATTCATTAATGGCATAAGGGTAAAAACAGGTCTGAGAACGATTTTGGAGCCGCCACGTAGGATTTCGCACTTGCTAAATAATAGTATGATTTCTAGTTTGACGAGATTATGAACTCAATGCTTAATAAGAATGACTCTCTTATTAATAAGGAAAATAACTCAAAACCTTAAGCTCACAAATCTCATAAGTTGTGCTATATCTTAGCACCTCCTTATATAGGGAAACATAACTCCAAAACCCTATTTTAGATAACTCCTAAACAAAAGAAAAACTCCCATATTAGATATGTATATTTAGATTCTCCTAAATATACATAGCTTAAGTCTTAAGTTATTTCAAGCTTACAACAACATTCTCCCCCTTAAACTTGAAAGCATCTTCTTTCACATCTTGAACTCCAATAAGACTTCTCATTTCCTTGAACTTGTTTCTTCCAAGTGCTTTTGTTAATATATCTGCCTTCTGCTCACTTCCCGGAACATGCTCAACCTCCACTTGTTCATTCCCAACACACTCACGAATGAAGTGATATCTCTTGTGTATATGCTTGCTTCGACCATGGAACACCGGATTCTTAGTTAGTGCAATGGCCGACTTATTATCGATCCGAATAGTCACCTTCTCACGTTCCTTCCCTGTTATCTCAGCAAAGAGCTCTTGAAGCCAAATAGCTTGTTTGACAGCTTCTGTAGCAGCCATGAATTCGGCCTCACAAGATGACAAAGCCACAGTCTCTTGCTTTTGTGTACACCAAGTGATTGGACAATCGGCGAAATAGAACATATGTCCTGTTGTGCTTTTACCATCATCCTCATCAACATTGTGTGAGCTATCGCTATAGCCCATGAGTCTTTCACCATTCGATCGTGTGAACACAAGACCAAAAGAAGATGTTCCTCGCAAATACCTCAAAACTTGTTTTAGTGCCGCTCCATGGGATTCTTTTGGCTCGTGCATATATCTACTCAAAACCCCAACACTATAAGATAAATCTGGACGAGTATGAAGTAAATACCTTAAACACCCAATGCTTCTTCTATACTCCTTTTCATTAATGCTTTTCTCCTTTTGAGCCTTTGATAGCTTCAGATTTTGTTCCATCGGTACATGACACGAGTTGCAGCCATCCATTCCAGTTTCTCTTAGTATTCTCTGCGCATATCTCTCTTGATTGAGAATGATACCTCCTTCAAAATTTCGCACTTCAATTCCAAGATAAAACGTCAACTTCCCTAGATCACTCATCTCAAACTTGGTTGCCATCTCCCTTTTAAACTCGAGAATCATCTTCAAAGATGAACCTGTGACAAGTAGATCATCAACATACACGACCACGATAAGGAGATGCTCTTTCTCTTTCCTTTGATATAACGATGGCTCCTTTAAGCATCTATGAAATTTCAGTTCTCTAAGGATTTTGTTTAGCTTCTCATTCCAAGCTCTAAGTGCTTGCTTTAAACCGTAAAGAGCTTTCTGTAATTTGTAAACCTTGTCCTCACTTCCTAAGCGTATAAATCCTTCCGGTTGAGTGACATAGACTTCTTCCTTCAGTTCACCGTGGAGAAACGCGGTTTTTACATCAAGATGATGTATTTCCCAACTACTTGAGGCTGCTATCGCAATGATGAAACGAATCGTCTCAATGCGTGCCACGGGAGCGAACACTTCATCATAATCAATGCCGTGTTCCTGAACATACCCCTTCGCCACTAATCGAGCTTTGTATTTGTTGATACTCTCATCAAAATTGCGTTTTATCTTGAATACCCATTTCAAACCGATAGGCTTGACTCCAGCGGGAAGATCTACCAATTTCCAAGTCTTATTTCTTTCTATTGAAGAGAGTTCATCTTCAATCGCTTCTATCCATACCTTTAACTCTCTTGCTTCGCTAAAGCTCCACGGTTCATCATTCAATGTCAACAAAAGACGTTCGCATTCATACTCTGCGATGAGAACATAATCATCTAAGTATGTTGGCCTTTCACATGGTCTCGTTGATCTTCTCGGCTGTGGTAATGGCAGGGACTCATTCACACTATCATCTTCACTCTCTCCATCTCCATCTCCAACGTTTTCTACTTCTTCTTCATCCATCACATTCTCACTTATCGTTTGAGTGTCATGATTATTCTCCTCTGTTTCTTCTTGAGCTTCAATCCCCTTATGACCATACTCTCCCGAATTAATGACAAACGTTCCAGAGTCACTACCTTTCTCCCTTTCAATATTGTTCCAGCTCCAATTCTTGCTTTCATCGAAGATTACGTCTCGGCTAACTACGATCTTCTTTGTCATAGGATCAAACAACCGGTAAGCCTTCGAACCGGGTTCTGTTCCGAGATGTACCAGCATTCTCGACCTGTCATCTAGCTTTCTTCTCCCAACATCCTCTGTTCTTGCATACCCGACGCAACTAAATACTCTAATATGATCGAGACTTGGCTTCTTCCCTTTAAGCATCTCATATGGCGTAGATTTAGTCAGCGATCTAGTTGCAATTCTGTTGATCAAGTAAGTAGCGTGTCTCACGGCCTCTCCCCAAAGGTAGTTTGGTACATTCATATGCTTCAAGATACTCCTAGTCATCTCCAAGAGAGTTCTATTACGTCTTTCGACGACACCGTTCTGCTGAGGAGAATATGGTGCTGTTAAGTGTCTCTTGATTCCATACTTACCGCAAAAATCTTGAAATTCATGAGACACGAACTCTCCTCCTCTATCCGTTCGAAACGTATTCACCATAGCCTTTGTTTCTTGCTCAACAAGTATCTTGAAAATTTTGACTTTTCCAAATGCTTCACTTTTTTCTTTTAACAAGATAGTCCACATATACCGTGAGTAATCATCAATGATCACAAAAATGTACCTCTTATGAGCCGCAGTGGAAGGTGTGATAGGTCCACAAAGATCTCCATGAATGAGTTCGAGAGGTTTAGATGCTCGATATGTGGTAGCTTGAGGAAAAGATTTCCTTGTCTGTTTCCCAAAGAGGCAAGACGCGCAAATCTCCTTTTCCACCGTGATTCTTGGTATACCACTCACTAGCTCTTCATTAATCATCATCTTCATGGTCTCCAAGTTAACATGACCCAAACGTGCATGCCACTTTGATGATTCGGTCATAGTTGTTAACTGTAGGCACTTTGTATCTTCAACTTCCAAGACAACTTTGTAAAGACGATTTTTTGACCTTGTTGTTCTTACCATCAACTGTCCCAAGCGATCATACAGCATCAACAAATCTCCTTTCATTCGAACCTCACATCCTACTTCCGTAGCTTGACCAAGACTTATTATGTTGCTCTTCAACTCCGGTATGTAATACACATTGTGTAATACTCTCTTCACACCCTTCTTGAGTACGAAACGAATGGAACCTTTACCCTTTATGTCAACCCGTGAATCATCTCCAAATCTAACCATTCCTGTCACATTCTCGTCGAGACTAAAGAAGAATCCTCGGTTTCCACTCATATGGTTGCTCGCACCATTGTCAAGATACCACACGTTTTCAGTATCTAGGCTTGTTTCAAAGCCTTTTGGTTTCACCTTTTGTTCGTTGAGGTAGACCACCTCATGCATCATCAGTTCATCGGCTTCTTGTGTGTCATCATCCTTCTTCTCAACTGCTTCTTGAAGCTTAAGTAACCTATCGGGATAGTTGGATGCATAATGACCTTGTTTATCGCATCGATAGCATGTTATCATCGCCTCTCTTTCTTTGTCTCGTCCCTGTCTATATGATCCGTTTTGGAAGGAACCAAAACGACCACGTCCTCTTCCTCTCCAGTAATATCGTCCTCCTTGTCCCCTTCCTCTGTTATACTCATAGCCTTCTTGTCGAGGATAATTTTCTTGTCTAGACTCCATAGTGGCATACATAAGCTTACTTTGATCAACTTGCTCTTCTTCTTTTTCTTCCTCACAAATTCTCTCCTCATAAGCTTTTAATCTTCCCACAATATCTTCAAACGTTGTTGCGTTAAGGTCGAGAACTTGTTCAAGAGATGCAACGATATGTATAAACTTTCTCCGCGGTAGAGCTTTAAGAAATTTTTTTACAAGCTTTGATTCTTCAATAGTTTCTCCAAGGGCTGCCGATTTTGATGAGATTTCAGAAAGTTTTCCAGCAAAAACATCCACTGTATCGTCATCCTTCATCTTAATTCTATCAAACTCAGTCATTAGAGTTTGTAACCTAGCTTCCCTTACTCTTTCAGCGCCAACATGTCTCGCCTTTATTGCATCCCACACACCTTTTGAAGTATCATGCTCTCCAACTTGTAGAATCAAGGCTTCGGGGATGGATTGGAATAACAGAGCAATCGCCATATTATTCTTTTCATCGTCTTTGTTCCCAGGTTCTATAGTTTCCCATACCTTGTTTACTTTGAGAGTAATCTTCATTCGCATAGCCCAAACTGTGTAATTTGCAGAGTTTAGCATATGACACTTAACAGAGGAAGGTCCAATCTCCTTGGCTTTGACCGACTCATCTTTCACGTCAACCATGTCTCGCTTGATGATCTTCAATTTCGAAGATTGGTGAATCTCAATTGAAGAAAACGGCTCTGATACCAAATCTAGTTTGACGAGATTATGAACTCAATGCTTAATAAGAATGACTCTCTTATTAATAAGGAAAATAACTCAAAACCTTAAGCTTACAAATCTCATAAGTTGTGCTACATCTTAGCACCTCCTTATATAGGGAAACATAACTCCAAAACCCTATTTTAGATAACTCCTAAACAAAAGGAAAACTCCCATATTAGATATGTATATTTAGATTCTCCTAAATATACATAGCTTAAGTCTTAAGTTATTTCAAGCTTACAACAACATGATTAATCAAATTTGGGAAATTGGGTTGAATAACCAAAAAAAAATTATAATTAAAAACCTAACCAATTACCCTAAATCTAATGGATATGATTATGCCACGTTTGCTAATTTTGGTTAGTTATCTAATTATTAATTTCTTTTGGTTAGTGAGTAAATTAACCCATCAAATAATAAAATATAGTGTAAGAGATTCCACATTTGGTGCAAAACAGTCACCAACCACTATCAAACGCAGTTTCGTAATTGTTCAACCGAAACCTCACCCAACTTTCCGTCTCGTACATATATATACATACTAACATATATAGTATGGAGATATCTATGCAAACTACACTAAATTGGTCGGAAAAAAAAACACACGATTCTTAAATTGTTATACATATGATGTCGGAACAAACGTACATGTACGCATATGTTACGTTGCCTCACCATGAACAGAGCGAATGGCACTCTCGGAAATGTTATCGGGACGGAAGACGGGTGGTGTTGGCAAGCTACGACTTGATGGGATCAGAGCGTTTTAGTTTCAAAGAGAAGCTTAGGAAGTCGGTGAAAGGAATGAACGAGGCGGCCGAGCGGTGGGTTTCGGAAGTGCGGCAGGGTACTACCAAAAGACGTTTTGCGATTAGAGTTTTAAGGACAAAACTTGGCTTCTATTCTTGCTTTATTCGTAGTGTCGGATGTTTTACTTCTTGTTTGGGCCATAGAGATAATTTCATGAAGTAATTATTCAGCCCTAAGGTATTTATCGATATATGTTTTTTTTTTATTGAAATTATTTATCGATATATGTTGCTCTACATACTACATACATGTAAATATTGAATATATATATTATAGTGTGTGTTTCCATGAGAGAGTTTCTTGTGCATACTTCGATATCCCGCATTGAGGTTCAACTTGGAGACTTTATCGAGTGATTTAAGGTTTGGATTGTCTTACAATTTCTTATATATATATATATATATATATAGTTAGAATCATGGAGCTGAAAAAATTATAACTAAATTTTGGGTACTTCATTGATTTCAGAAATGATTGATGCTCACAAAATTTATGTACCATCGAATATTTCGTAATTAGTTTGAATTTTGGCCAAGAATACTCAAATATCCGAGAAATGCATCTCTTATTTCTTTTTAATAAGTCGAGAATCTAAATATAAAAACGATATATATATATATATTTTTTAATTATCTTTTACGAATAACTATTACCTTTCATATTTCATAAAAAGGAAAAATTAAGACAATACATATGTATGTGTGGACAGTTTATCTTATCCACAACTATATAGTTTATTACATCAACGATTCCCTAAGAAAAATAACACATGTGCTAATCAATATTATGTTCAGTGGTCTACTTATTTGAATATTTAGATAATTAATTAATCCTCCTTAGAGAAAAGAAATGATAAGAGAGAATTACGAGATAATATATGATTAAAAGTAATTAAGTTAATGGTTAGGAAAACAACAAGTATGCATGAACACGTTGCAGCAACCTTGGCCAAAATTAGCTAAGCTCCGTCGGACAAGAGTTCGGCCATCAACTTCGGTCGCAGTCATTGTTACTATCATTAAAAATACGGCGATTGACACAATCGCAGTTTTCCTTTCAAACACCATTTTTTTTTTTTTGGATTTCTTAGTATTTTTTTTTCTTCAAATTTTCTGGCTGGTGATTATGGATTTTTAACAATCAATGTATTTATATGTTAAGCCAAGCTTCCAAATATAGTAAATTACTAATTTAGACAACTTGTTGAATGATTCTTGTGGATGGTATTTGAGCGAATCTTATTCTTAATTCTACACGTGGAGAAATATAATATTTGATGAATATGTTTTTGGTCTACACAAAGCGTTGGATATATAAAAACAAAAAAAAATTAAAGAGTTCCAATCTCCCTCCGACGGACAGTTTCTTTCCTCAACTTTTCTACCAAATAACATATTGGGTCTTAAACTGTTAAGGCTAAATCCCATAATTCCAACACACACTCTTTTCCTAGAAATAGACTTTCTTTCGAATCATATTGTCCTATTCTGACTAGAGCGTCAAATATTTTTTAAGAGGATAAATACATCTTTATCTTTCCGAAAATAATGTTGATATATTTCATCTAGTAGGATAATGACTCTCAGACGATAAGCAAAGGGACGAACCCTCCGCATGATACCAACAAAGAGTATAACATAGATTCTTTTCAGTGGACAAATCGTTTATCCTACAATTGTTGGTTATTCCCGAACCACAAATTTTCTCATAACGAACAATTCAACCGTTCGAAAGATATAAAATCCGATTCGAACAATATATAAGAGTTTAATAGAAGAAAATAATATTTCGTTTTAAAATTAAAAAAAAAAGTTTTTGCCAAAGTTTTTATTAATATTCAACATAGGTGAACCGGAATCAAAAGTGTTAAACTCTAAGAATCATATTGGTTTGCATCGGAACAAATAACCATGGTCGAGACTTGAGAGCTAGTGTTCCACCCATTTAAACATCAAACCGGATAACGTTGGGATTTAAACCGGTTTTGAAAAACCGGAATTAGACGTGGATTCAGTGTTACCGGGCCGGGTTCGACGTGGAGAATACGCAGAGAGCCTGTAATATCACCTATCTCGTGTGGTTTAGACAAGTTTTTGTTTCAGTAGTATATTTTGTTAAAACTTAAAAAGTAAAAATATGAAATGATTAATTAGTGCGAAGAAAAAACAAAGGGATTTTGATAATATGATATTACATTACTTCCTATGCTTTCTACCAGCATCAAACGATTTGATTTCTCTAAACATGAGCTCTGTCTCCCCCCCACCCCCAAATAAAATACAAAACCCTAATTCTGATCTGTTCTTTCACTTACTCAGATCCTTTGGAACAACATAAACAAACACACAAAGAGGACAAACATGTCATCGGTCCATCACCGGAAGCGCCATTACAATGACCAGAAGTCCAACTCCACCACCGCAAGCTCTTGCAGCCACCCAAGTTATCAGAGAAGGGTTAAGATTAGAACTTCGAAGAAAAAAAATACCTACAGCAACGATAGCAAAAGCGAAAGCCCTCTTAAATCTATAACAGAAGAAACTTTGGGAAATTAGATTTGAGTGAAAGTTACTAATAAAGTACATAGGGATCAAAGGAGGTCTGTTGAAACCTCATTTATACCATATGAGGTACGAGAGTCATTATCTACCAAGTTATAACCGATTCCAACGGCAAAATTAGCTTTAAGGATGAGTTAAAAATTCCGAAATGAACCGAAATTTCCAAAACCGAAACTGAACCAATCTTTCTTTTGAAAACAAATGGTAAACATTTCTATATCGGACCTAAACCTAACCGAAACACAACTTAGTACAACCTCATCGAACCAGATAAAACGAAATATCATTAAAATTCACATTTTCTAGGCAAAAATGATTCAAGAGACTTTCAGACATGAATGAAGAAGATTAGATATTTAAGTCCTAGTCAAGAAGATTAATCTTACATTTTTCAAGCCGAGCTCCATCATCTCTGCCAACAAAGTTTCTTCCCACCCTCACGCATAATTTCATAAGCAAGTTTATACTTCTCCAGAGACGATGTCCCAAACTCTATGTACTTAGAAGCAGCTTCTCTCAGACTCCAAACCATCAAGGCCTTAAGATCCTGAGAACTCACACCTGATTCCATATCACGCACAAACCCAAACTCTGCATTCTTGGTCCATCGGTGCAGTATATACCGAGACGGGAGCTCTCTTATGTCCAAGAGATTAAACACTTTCAAGATATGTCTGCAGAGTAATCCTTCGTGCTCAAACATTTGACAGCTGCAACTCGAATTGAGATTCGTCGCACTGAACGTCACGGCATGTTTCTCGTTCTCGTTCCCACATTTTCTCACCAGGAATCTACTGATTGCTCCTTCTTCATAAGTCTTTAAACAGAGGTAATTGTAAGACTGGACGAGCTCGTTCTGGAAGATTCTAAACACGGTTAGCGTGTAGAGTCTTCTGCACTGTTCTTCCACGGGTTCCTTTGTCTGCAAAAACGGCTGCAAGTTGTAAGAATTGAAATCCTCTTTTCTTTCCTCTTCACGTCTCTGTTCAAGTCCTTGTTCATATCGGGAAATGAATTCTCTGAGAGGTGTTAGAGCGTCAAGTGAAGCCCCGAAGAAGGGCTCAATGATTCCATTTATTGGGATTCCGGCGAAGAAACTTGCTCTTAGATAAGCGGGAACCCAATTCTCGCGCCGTTCGTAGATTTCTCTGAGCCAAATGTCGTCTCTAAGACCATATTTGTTGATGAGAGCGTTCCACACAGAGTCAAACTCGACAGTTGTCTGAGTCTGGTATATACATTTCTCATACTCGTACTTGAATTCACTCGGAAACGGTCTGAGATTTTCCCGCTCTTTTTCCCTAATTTGCCAAGCTGAGTACCGATGATGTGCCCCAGGAAAGACTTGGGCCAAAGCGTGCTGGACAGGCAAATCTTGATCAGCTACAATCGATCTTGGACGACGACCCGACATGGCACCAAGCCATGTCTGAAACAACCATATGAAAGCCTCTTTGGATTCTTCAGCAACCATGGCACACCCGAGAAGTACAGGTTGCCTGTGATGGTTAAAACCAATGAATGTAGCAAACGGAACAGAGTAGTTTCCTCTTCTGTATGAAGTGTCGAAAACAATGGAATCACCAAACTGACTGCAAGCGAATCTTGCTCGGCTATCCGCCCAGAAAATGCTCATACAGCTTCCATTATTTACATCCAATTCGACGGCGTAAAAGAATCCCATGTCTTCGGTTTGTCTAGATTGAAAATAGTCGAGAAGCAGCGGATACCATTCTTTACCAATTCTGTTTTCTCGGGTTTTCTCGATGTGGCTGTTGCCGAAATCGTTTAGTTCAATAAGATCAACGGAATCCAATCCTCCCGTCACATCGTCCGTTATCTTTTTCATACCGGCGTCATTCTTCTTTCCTGGTTCGAGCTCGTGATTATGATCTTTATTGAGACGGTCCACAATCCAACCACCAGAGTCTTGTCTCTTGATCCTCATGTAAGCTCCACAACCCATTCTCGAAGGATGCTGAAACCCTTCTCTCGAACAAACAAACCGTCTCGATGTGATCGATCCATCGACTTTCGAACGAAACAACTGACCGATCCGAACTCTAAACCCAACAACTTCCGCATACGCCTGATAAAACTGGCACGCTTCATTAGCCGAACCAAACTCCAACCCTGCGTACGGCTCAGTACCAGTAACAGCCTTAGGCTGCTGCGTTTGATGATGATCGTCGCTCTCTTCTCCTTCACCACCGCCTTTGAAGCGTTTGAAAGAAGCAGGGCAGGAGCGTTGTTCTCTATCAGACTCATCAACAACTTTCATCTTGGGTCTATGTGGATTAACAGTTACAGCTAGCTTCGTAGGAGCTGGAGTTCTGGAAGGACGCGGAGTCGTCTCCTCAGCATGAACTTCACCTCCAAGCTCATGGTTATGCTCTTTCTGGATTTGGTCAAGAACCCATTTCCCTGTTTCCCGTCTCTGCACACGAATGAAAGCGGTGCATCCGGTTCTCGAATTCAGCTGAAAACCTTCCTTTGAGCAAACAAACCTTCTCGACGAAACCGTACCATCTGTTCTTGATCTATACAACTGACCAGTCCTAACCTTAAAACCCGTCCTCGCGGCGTAACCGTTGTAAAACTCACGAGCTTCCTCTGCGGTGTCGAATTCGAGACCCACGTAAGGTTCGACCCCTGAGTCTCCTTCTTCCTCTTCGTTTATGCCGTTGTTGTGATTGATAATCCGTATCGGATATGCTTTGGCAACCATGTTGTTGAAACTGGTAAGCTCAGTATCTGCACTGCAATTGATCCAACAAAGGAGACAACACACAAAGAGTTAACTCAAAATCCGAAACAATTCACTCAAAACATACATTACAATTTTCGGAAACTTGTAGATACAGAACAGATATGGATTCCCAATTATCCTCCTTTGAAAACCAAGCAATCTCACTACACTCATCTATCTAATTGAAGCCAACAAAACCAGAACGAAATTACGAAATTCGGGGGAGGGAGAAAAAACCCAAATCCCCAAAAAATTACCTCTCCATTCCCGTCGAAGCGACCGGAAACCACCGAATCGGCGGCGAAGATCAGATCAGACACACAAAAAAAAAAAAATCCTTCACGGTAATGGGCGGAGATTGCGAGAGAGCTCGAAACTCTCAGGTGTGCGGCGATTGGAAATCACCAGTGTGGCTTCATTTCTCGACCGCCCTCATTCTCTTTTGTGGCGGGAAATTGATGGTGGTCGGAACAAAATTAATTAGGGATTTCGCCGAAGACGATAGAAAGATGCAGAGAGAGAGAGAGAAGAAGAAGAAGAAGAAGCAATCCCCCTTTTTTTATCCGTCAATTAACAGTCTTGACAAAATAATAATAATAGATTTGATTATCTTGTTGAATTTTTTAGCTTTATTTTTTACTTTACAGTGAAGGGAAAAAAAAACACATTTTATTAGTTTTATCAGGGAAGAAAAATCCCTTTCATCTCCTGGAATTGGATCGGGATGACACATGGGGATCGAAATCTAGGGTTCCGGTGAAGCATTCGATTTTTTCTCCCGGAGTAACTAGAAAAACCACCTTAGTGGATTCCTCGAGGTACGCCATGAGTAGATGCCAGTCCTATTTCATCACTCTCATTAGAAACCGAGCTCGACAGAACAAGTCTAATACCCAGATACGGAGTCTAACCGTCGAGTCTCGAGATAGTGAATCCAAGTCCGAGGAACAGAAATCGGCCGGAGATGGAACCGAGGAGATGGCTAAAACCGTCACTACGATCATGAGAGAGCGACAGAGATGGCAGCAAACTCTGGTATCTGATTTCCCGTCGTTTGATTTCTCAGATCCTTTGTTTTTCCGTCAACTGTTGAAATCTCAGAACAATGTTATGTTTTCTACGTGGTTTTTCCGATGGCTTTGTTCCAACTATGATGATTACACACCTGATCCTGTATCTTTAAGCCTTCTCTTTGGTGCCCTTTTGGATGCAAAAGCTCTCAAAGCTGCCAAAAGTTTTCTAGACACCACTGGTTTTAACCCAGATCCCAAGTTATTGGAGCAATACTTGAAGTGTCTTTGTGAACAAGGGTTTGTAGAGGAAGGTATTCAAGTGTATACTGTACTCAAAGGTATGGGAATTGTCCCTTCTCTTGTTACCTGCAATTCCCTTTTGTTGGCTTGTTTAAAAGCGAGGAAACTCGATCGTTTGTGGGAACTTCACCACGAAATGATAGATTCTGAGGTTGATCTCGAGAGGATCCGTTGTTTGATTCAAGCTTTGTGTGATGGCGGGGAGGTTTCCGAAGGTTATGAGCTTCTGAAGCAGGTTTTGAGACAAGGGCTTGATCCAGGACATGATGTGTATGCCAAATTGATTTCTGGGTTCTGTCAGATTGGGAATTACGCTTGTATGTCTGAAATTCTTCATACCATGATAGCGTGGAACCATTTACCGAATATTTATACATACCAGGAGATTATAAAGGGGCTATGCAAGAATAAGAAGCAGCTCGAGGCTTATCGTATATTCAATAATCTCAAAGAGAGAGGCTATGCACCTGACAGAGTCGTGTATACCATAATGATCCATGGATTCTGTGAGATGGGTTGGTTGGGGAGCGCGAGGAAGCTTTGGTTTGAGATGATAAACAAAGGGATGCGACCAAACGAGTTCACTTACAATGTGATGATACACGGGCACTTAAAAAGAAGAGAATTTGTGCTTGCTGGAGAACTCTACAGTGAGATGTTCAGAAAGGGCTATGGAGAAACAACGGTAAGCTACAATACGGTGATCACGGGTCTCTGCTCACATGGAAAATCAGACGAGGCCTTTGAGTTTTTCAAGAAAATGCCTGAAACAGGGGTTACACCCAACGCAATCACCTATAACGCTTTGGTTCGAGGATTTTGCAAGGAAATTAAGGTTGAGAAAGGCATGAAACTATTCAAGGAGCTTAAGGCCTTAGGTCTGAAGCCTTCTCGTGCGACTTATACTGCACTCCGACACATGAAAAATCTGAACATGTCTGATTCTGTTGCAACTTCTTTAAATGAGATTCTTGAGATTGCCTGAAAGAAACTAATTTTGTCGTACTAAGACTCAGGAAGCAGAGCAGGCTGAGGTGGCACGAGAGCAAGCTGAATATTGTAAAGAGATTTTATGCTTTGGCTATTGGGCTATATTCAATGAATCTGGATGGTTCGTTGTACTTCCCATTTGGGGTTTATTCAATAAAAGATACTTTGTTCCTAACAGGAGTCTTGTGTGACTCTAGAACTGTAACATTAGGTTGATTCATAAGCAAAAAAGGTCGATTTCCATTTTTTGTTCTTAGGAAATAAACCAAAAAGGGTTTCATTTTCAAAGATTACGTACAAAAGCACAATCTTCTTATAAAAGTTATTTAAAGGCGGCAAAGTGTTATGGTCTTAAGAGACTAGTCATGGATTCAACGATAAAGTCTTTCGTCTGTCACAGAGAATCAAAAGTTACATTACTACACTCATTCGAAAAAGCAGCAGTTTCATGGGTAGACACAACAGTTATGCAACTTCGACACAGAGTTCGCCCGAAACTTCTTTTGAAGGAGGCAAAAGAATGTTCAAAGTTCGAGGTTTTGGAGACCAGACATTTTTTGGATCTCCTCGATGATCAGCTCCTTTTCCTCTTCGAATTGATCATCTTCGGAACCTAAATAAGTTTTTTTAAGTCTAGTTTAGAGGGTAAGAAGGTTCATAAACTAGTATTGAAATAGATCGAATTAATACCTTTACCAGGGGACAAGTTGTGAAGGAGTTCGAGTAATTTCTCATGGTTTCTTGCCAAAATGATCTTCACTTCTTGCGGCTTGTTAGGATTCGCGACAAAGATCTGTAAGCGCACAAATATATGCGGTTTAAGGCTCCAGAATCTGATTATAGCTTCATCCTCAGAGACCTACTAACAGTTGTTACCAAATTAATTGCGGTTTTAACTGACAGAGAGATATAATTAACCTTGAATATATGGAAGGCCGATATTTGAATATTCTTGCTCGAGTCCTGCTCACATGAAAATGAACCATGACATGAAATAACTGATGAGTTTGTGACAAATTAACCGCAAAATAAAATTAAAAAAAGACGAAACCACAAATTCATCGCTCACCTTCAAAAGCGTCATTATGACTTTCAAATAACGAACTTCTAAGATGAATTTTTTCATTATGTGGGAATTTGGAGGCTCCAATAGGAAATCCGAGAGAAGCTAAATCAACCACGAATAGTAGTTTTATTGTTAACTACGCTATTTAAGAGGTGATACAGAGATGAATATAACACAAAAAGAAAAAAAGTTTTTAGCAAACCGAACCTTCAGTGATTGCCTTCTCGTCACATAATTTGAAGATGTCAAAAGTCTTTCATAAACATCAAAGAACTGAAATAATCAGAAATATTCCGTCAACTAAAGGAGAAGAAGTGTTCATAATGTATATGTAATTTCATTATAGGATTTATAACCGGTAAATGCTTCTAATGTTTTCATCTAAACTTGTAAGAGATGCGGAAGCAAACCTCACAATAATGAGAGGTGAGAAACTCGGAGACGACAGAGTCATGTTTTGTGAGAAGATCCTGCAAGAGAGGTAAGAAACTGGTGAATCAATAAGCAAAACCCGAAACAAGTCCAAGTCAATAACATAGTGAAAAAATCACCTTGAATGTTGAAAATGCATCAGAAGCAACATCAAAGTTTGGCAATTCCACAAACTTGAAGAATAACTCAAAGCAGGCAGACTCTAAAATATACCTGAAAAGGCACTACAAAAATTTAACCGTGTGAAAAGATAAAAAAAATCTCGACCACTGCGCACGTCAGTGAACTCATTAAAACAGCTTTGGAATCACATTGAGAAGAAAAAGCAAGATACTGGGGTTTGTCTTACTTAGCAAGACTTGGGAATTTAATGCATTCCCTAAGCATACTTCCACAATGCAGAGCAATCTCCTTGTTGTCATAGCTGCTCATAAACGGTGAATTCTCGGTATGACTCAAAAGGTAAGAGTCAAACCAACTAGAGAAAATTTCAACCAGATAAAAGAAAAAAAGATCAAATCTTTACAGCAATTTACCATACAACCAAAGAGTCGAGCAACTCGAAATGGTCTTCAAAGTATTGAACACAGCAAAAAGTCTCGCCGACTTTTTGTTTCAACAAGATGGACCAGCAATGCAGTAAATCTTTTCTCGCCTGCAACATTACTTCAGCGGGTTCACAACGAGTTTTTTCTATTAACACACACAAAGGGAACAAATTGAAATCTCTCACTTACTTCCCATCCCAATATGTGTAGCTTATGAATAACAAGAGAGATAACATCTTCTTTGCAAAACTCTAATGCTAACTGTACAGCTTGATCAGCATTTGGCTCAGCCTCACCATCTCCAGAAAGCATTCCTCTCAGAGAAGAAAAATTCTTCTCAACTTCTTCCAGAGCCTAAAAATCACAGGGAAAAAAGAAGAAGATTAACATTGAACAAAACACCATAACACACTTCTCATAGAGAACATTCTGCAATCTTCAAGTATAAAAACAGATTAGATTTGCCCAAAATCCCATATACGCTAAAATTCAGCTAAAAAGCAGACAATCTTCAGCATTTCAAGTGAATCGAAGTAAAACAATCGATCTCTCGAGTGAATGAAACCAAATCAGTAAAACCCATATCGAAAATTGAGCAGTGAGGCGTAAACATTTTATACAAAATTGAATTAGGGAAACGGAGTTTAAGAGATAGAGAGAGAGAACCTTCTCGAGGGCTTTAACTTCGACGACGGTTTTGGTGTCGAGAGCCATGAGACTATCTCTGATCGCCTTGACGACCTCTTGAGGCGTTCTAGGCCTTGATGGCTTGAAGAAGGAGAATGACATGAGATCAGATTTGGATTCTGCGTTTTCCCTCTTCGGAATCTGAGCTCACCGACGGGATCGTGGATCGGAAACTCATTCAAGAAAAAAAAAGAGATGGCCGCTCTTTAATTGTTCTCTTGTTCCTCCTCTCGCCTCGATTCGCTTCCCAAGAGATCGTCAAATCATATGCACAATGTTTTGATTTGACCAAACGAAAAATGGATAAATGCCATCATTAATCTATTATGGCAAACAAATCAAATCAATTATGGAGTTTTAAGTCCACTAGTTGGCAAGGATTAAAGGTATGTAATATGTTATTCTGTTTGAGAATTTAGGATAATTAATTCGATTTTTTTTTTTGGGCTCAACAATAACTTAATATTAATCCAATGTTAGACCTTGGGGTCATCACCATTCACAAATGAAAGAAATTCCCTAACAATCCTATCAGTCACCTTATTACCATCTCGTGGATGGAAGTTTAGACTCTGAGATAAGATGATGCTAATGTCTTGAATGAGGGGCTGGAGAGAAGTCTTTTTTTACTTCACATGTGATTGCATCCACCACCCTTTTAGCATCTGATTCGAAGATGACATTGTAATTGCCCAGGTTGGTGACCTTGAGAATGATCCATTTTAGATCTTCAACCTCTGTTTCAAACACTGATATGGTCTTTTTCATTGATTTATCACTCATCCATTTGACTGTTTGTTTCTCATCCCTTAGCATTCAACCCATTCTA
Source organism: Pseudoturritis turrita (assembly GCA_900406555.1). Taxonomy (NCBI): domain Eukaryota; kingdom Viridiplantae; phylum Streptophyta; class Magnoliopsida; order Brassicales; family Brassicaceae; genus Pseudoturritis; species Pseudoturritis turrita. Next base: position 861,009 of record OVBL01000949.1, on the reverse strand, counting down.
CTTATGGTTCCTTCTTCACTTCAAGCACCATCCACATTACACTTCTAACCATCGATCCTAGTGGTGGTGGTTGCCAGGTCATATGCCATGTTCTTACCAGAATTTTCATAAAGTTCCTCCCTACTGCCTCATCTTCAGCCCTTTGCTCCCAACAAACCACATCTTCCAATGCTTTGTGCACTGTCTCTTGAGCAACATACTCAACCCCTTTAAACATAAATTCATTCATATTCTTCTAGTCTCTCCATAACAAGCATGGCACCACTTTACATGCTTCTCTCGGGTGTTCAGTTGGAATGTTCATCACTCTGTGTAAATTTGTCCAAAATGACTCTGATATCCCACCCCTCAGAGGGGCTGGAACATGTGACAAGGCCCAAACAAACCTAGCAAAAGGACGTTGGAAGAGAATGTGGTTTACTGTCTCCTCCCTTGATTGACACATAACACAAGAAGAATCTCGATATAGGTGTGTACTTCAAATTTGCTGCTACTGTGAGACAATTGTTTAAGCACCTCCATCTAATGTGTAAAACTTTAGGATTGGCCTCCATTTTCCAACTTTGCTGGAACAGTGAGTCTATACTTGGCTGGCTGATCTCCTTATTAATCATTCTACCATCTAACACATGGGTCAGTATTTAGTAACCCGACTTAATCGAATATTGTCATGTTTTGGCGTAGTCCCAAATATAGACATTCTCACTAGTTTGTCCACCATGTCTCAATTGATTATCTCATCATCCGAGAACATGTATACAACAATTAATTCGATATGATTTTTTCCGACAACAGAACAGAAAATTAATAAATTCAATAGTGTATAAATACAACCCACTTTATTTGGATACCATAAAACTTTGTGAAAGGTAGAAGTTAGAAAAAATTAGGGGTGTCAAAATGGGTAACCTACCCAATCCCATATGGGTTCCAGATATTAATGGGCCGGTTTAACCTACCCATTTATTATATGGATTGAAATTTATATATCTGAACCAACAATATTAAACACATTGGCTAAATGGGTTACCCATATATAAATTAAATAAAATAACAATAAATACAAAACATACCATATAATTATAAATCCAACGAAAGTTTTCAAGTAACAAATTAAATGAAAATGTCTAGTTATCAAAATAAAATGGGAAAATTTTAAAAATGCCACTTTTGAAATATCATTTTGCAAAAATACCACCATGAATTGTCCATTTTCAAAAATGACACAAATTAATGATTTTTTAACACTTAAATCATAAAATTTTAAATTTTAAAAAGGGTTTTGACCTTAACAAACTCTAAACCCTCAAAACTAAACCCTAACATAACATAGTTAACTCAAACATAAATTATATTTTGAATAAATGATATAATATTAATGGTATTTTTGAAAAGATTTTGAAAATGTGGCATTTTTGAAAAGTGACATTTCAAAAGTGGCATTTCTTAAAAAATTTCAAATAAAATAAAGTCATCATAAAACTATAAAACCAATAAACCATTGATTAATTCAAAGAACACTTAGTTTTTTTTTTTGGATGCATCTGATTCTTTTTTATCATCTTCATTTCCATTGTCTAAGAATAATAAACAAAAGATATTAGCAACTCGGGTAATACTAACGGATGAACAGAGACAAATAAAATTACGAGAATGAGATACGAGTAGAGGCAAATTAAGGAGAAACGATTCCTATTTATAAAAATAACACACAAGAAAAAAGAAAAATCCTGACACTTAATTTTTAAAATATTTAAAATATATATTAATTAAAAAAATTTAGTGATAAATTCATGGGTAATCCATAACCCTAATAGGTTAATCTGTCAAACTCTCAAACTCATTAGAACTAACCCATCAAAACCCATTTATTTATATGGGTTGAGAAATTCAACTCAAACCCGCAATAATCTTGGACACACTGGATCAACCCATGGGTAACAATTCATTTTGACACTCCTAGAAAAAACTCTCGTGAATATCCTATTCATTTTTGCGTCCAGACGCCGCATCTAGATGCAAATGCTCAAATATTGTTTGTTTAGACATTTTAAAATTTGCATTTGGATGCTGAATTTGGATGCAAAATCTATAACATCTAAAAAATCTGGATATTTGAGATACTAAAAAAAGAAAGAGTATGGATGCAAATTTTGCAAAAATACTCTTAAATATATAAAAAGTTAAAGTAGTTTTATGTTAATTATTCTTTTTTTTTTGTCAACCTATGTTAATTATTCTTGTAAAGTAGTATTTTATATTTTTTGTCAAAATAGTTTTTTTGCTAAAATATCATTTTTCCATCAAAATAACATGTTTTTGCAAAAATAGCATTTTCTAACCAAAAATAAAATTTTCTCACCAAAAATGCATTTGCTTGCCAAAATTAGTGTTTTTTTTTACCAAAATAGCATTTTCCATTAAAATGCCGCTTTTCTAACAATTTTTCTTTTATTGGCAAAATAACGTTTGCTCAGAAAATAGCGCTTTCCCATCAAAATAGCGTTTTACAATCAAAATTGCGTTTTCGGTCAAAATCACAAAACTATGTTTTTAGCCAAAACCACAAACCATGTTTTCCTGCCAAAATCGCAAAACTGCGTTTTCCAGCCAAAACCACAAAATCGCATTTTTCGCAAAATTGCATTTTCCGCCAAAACTGCAAAATCGCGTATTTCCGCCAAAACTACAAAACCACATTTTTCCGCCAAAACTGCAAAATCGCATTTTCTGCCAAAATCAAGTTTCCCCGCCAAAACTGCATTTTTCCAGTATAACTGTAAAACTGTGTTGTCGAGCAAAAATCGCAAAATTGCGTTTTTTCGCCAAAACTGCAACCGCATTTTTCTGTTAAATCTGCATAATAACGTTTTACCGCCAAAACTATCAAACTGTATTTTCCAGCCACAATCACAAACTCACATTTTCCGCTTAAATTGCAAAACTACATTTTTCTACTAAAATATAATTTTCTGCCAAAACCACAAAACCTCGTTCTTCCGTCAAAATCACAAATTTTTATTTTAAAAAACGGACAATATCTAGATATTGTATCTAGAAATTGTATTTAGATGCTGAATTGGATGCATCATCGAGATAAAAAAAACGACCATGACCGAAATAACAAAAATGAAGCTGAAAATAGATAAAAATATATGGTTTGGTAGCCAAAGTTTGCAGCCAATTAGATTTATCGTTTTACTACACCCTACGGTGGAAATGAAAAAAACTGCAACGGAGCAATTTTCAGTTTCATCTTAAAAACCTAACAAAATTTACAGTGTAAATTAAAATTCAATCTATTTCATTGAAGCAAATAAGAACCTATCATATTCCAACAAAGCAAATCAAAACACATCCTATTTCAATAGAGGAAATAAAAACTCTCGTAAGCTAATGACATTAAATCGTAACTAAAAACAAAACATAATTGTTTTATTATTTGGTTTAATAAATTTGTTTTGCATTTTCCGATCTGAAAGCTCCCATAAATTAAAAAAACAATCATATAGCATTTGGTATCGTTTCAAAATTTGATTTTGAAAATTGTGTTTGTGATAGTGAGATGCGCAAACATCTACAAAATGCTTTTGAGTTGTGGTTTACGGACGGAATATTGCCGTTTCGTTATTAAAATATTATTCATCTTTAATAACTCTCAAATATATACTTATTAAATCTATTGTAAACTCAATACCCCCTCCGTTTCACAATAAATGATGTTTGAGAGAATTTTGTTTCAAATTATATGATGTTTTCAATTTTTAATGTAAAATTAATTAGTTTTTTTTATTGGTTTTGACCATTTATATTCTGCAGATTGTTTTATCATTGGTTGAATTGTGTTTGGGTAGATAATAAATGATGTTTTAGTTTAGAAAAAATAAAAATTAAATGATTTCTTAATTTATGTGCAAAAATCTTAAATATCATCTATCGCGAAACAGAGAGTATAATAGTTCGTTTGAGAAAACAAAATGGTAATTAAGACGATGTTAATAACATGTTTTGGTGATAAAATTGACTGAATGATCCCTTTTCACAGTTATGGTTTTCAAAACAAAGTTTGGACGTGATGTCAAGCACGCTATCATTGTCTTTTTTTCAATTTATATGTGCATTTTTTATTGGAAAGTATAAAATAAAGTCGTTAAACCAAATGATAAAACAATTGTGTTTTGTTTTTTATTTACGATTTAACGTTAGTAGCTTATGGAAGTTTTTATTTACTTCGTTAAAATAAATTGCGTTTTTATTTGCTTCTTTGAAATAAGTTGGATTTTAATTTATATCTCAAAATTGTATTAATTATTTTAGGTGAAATCAAAATGTTTTGTCTTGCAATTTTTCCGGTGGAAATGATATCCAATTATGATTGCATTCTTAACCTACTTAAAAAACCAATAATAACAAAACAAAAAAACGTTTAATATATAGTTTTTGTTATAAACAAAGAAGAGAGATAAGAGAGAATATGACATGTGTCTTATTCCATGAATAACAAAGAGTATATATAGGGACACAATATAGGGTTTTAGCTTGGTCACCAAGTCATCTAGAACATTCCAGAATATGGGCCTATAATGAGCATTCATCTAATGGGTTCATAACACTCCCCCTTGGATGCCATTATAGTAAAAGTATTCCCTAATGCGCATAAGATGCTGCCTCATTAAAAATCTTACTAGGAAAACCCAATTGGAACAAAACCATAGTTAAGGGAAAAAGAGTGCAACGCGCTTTTACTCCCCCTGATGAGTGCATAACTTCATATCGTTGTGACGACGCGAACTTGTTTCTTGAAAGTAGCAGTTGAAAGTGTCTTGAAAAATAAGTCCCCCAAAGTTTCGCTTGAACGATCTGTAGAACGTGTACATCGCCATTCTTCTGCAACTCATGAGTATTTCAAATGAACCATCTTGATCATTCTCTTTATTATACTCGATATCATTAATGTATGACATTCATTTGGGAGATTGATAGACTTCCATATATCATTGTAATGATAACGTTCTTCATTAAGTGTCTATCATATGTGTGTTCTTTGATGTCTCATTAAAAACCTTGTCATAGAAAAACTTTATGGGATAAAAACTATGATAAGGGAAAAAGAGTACATCCACGCACATCATTAAATTTCTCCCCCTCGGAAACATCTTCTTCAGGAGATGAATTTCGATCATACATGCTATCTTTTTGGAAATTAATATAAGCATAACCTTAATGAACAAACTCGTATGATTATCTTATAATTTCTCGGATCATTGAACTTCTAGTCCATAACATCCATTTCACATAAAATTTATTGACCCATTTGAACTTCAGGTTCAAATTCTCTTTTACATACAATATCTTAAATATTTGTCTTGTACATACGAGCTATTCATGCTCATCTTTTAAAAGTTACTAATTTGACTTTCCTTCTTGTCATAGAAAATCACATCTTTCAATCATTGAAAAGATCAACAAATTTCTCAAACAGGTACTTCCGGACCAACAATATGTGAACTTTTTTATCTAGAATCCTGCAAGGATATCTCAATATATCATCTCTTTCGCTCGATGCTCAATTTGTAATTCCAAGCAAAAATTTATCTTTCCAAGGTCTTTCATTTTGGATCTTTCTTCAAATATTTCACTGTATACAAAATCTCTTCAGGAGTTCCAATGATGTTGAAATCATCAAATCATTTCCCAAATCTCCTTATAAATATGCATGGATTAATAAGAACATTCTTATAGCCTTCTCTTTATTAAGTACTCACTGAGGCGATTATACCACATACGCCCTGGTTATTTCAATCCATAAAGATTTAATATTATGCAGTAATATTCAGGTTTGCTCGAAATTCGCACGAAACAGATTCTGCCCGAAATTCGCACGAAACGGATTCTGTCCGAAATTCGCACGAAACGGATTCTGTCCGAAATTCGCACGAAACGGATTCTGCCCGAAATTCGCACGAACTGATTATGTCCGAGATTCGTACGAATCTGATTCTTCACAGAAATCAGGCGTTTCACATAAATCTGGTATGCCCGAAATTTGCACGGAACGAATTTTGCTTCTGGCAGTTTAAATCATTCTGGGACTTTCATATAAATATCATTATACAATGGTTATTTATCATATATTATTTTCATCGTATTGCTTATGATAACTCTGCCGGAGTTTCGATGATGTTCAAATTAAGAATCCCTTTGATCTTTTGATAAATCAACATGGGTACATATTTACATGATTATACCCCATCCTACGTATTTTCTTTTCAGTCCATCGAGTAGAGTTCTCGGGAACATTCTCATGATATCATTAATCCTTCAGAGATTATGTCCTTCATATTTATATCTTTCAAGGATTGCATATAAATATCATTATCTAGTGTTCCATCTCTTATTGCCAGACTTATAAGATATCTAAAAGTAATTGCATCCACCACAAGAGAATATATCTCTTCATAATATATTGTGCTTTGTATCTCACAATATCAATATTTTCACTATTTTTTCACACAAAGACTCATTTATCTTCCACTGGTTTTACACTTCAGGTGCACAGACTAATGGTCCAACTATTTCTCTGCAAGAGATTATAGTTAAACGTCTATTTCTTCTTTTTTGGCCAATCATTTTTAAGTGTACACTTTTCAATAGACTTTTCTTATGATCCTCTTTCTTATTCATAATATCAACTGCTCATAGCATGCAAAAATATTACGACGTCGATTTGCTTTTCGGTTCCATCTTATTTCAGACATGACATAACTAGCTAGATCTCTTCATTGTCAGGTACCTAAATTTCTTTCTTTGTCATGTATAAAGTCTCTTCTGGAGATCCTTTGTTCTCTGCTGGAGATCGTTCAAGAATCTTTCTTTCCTCGATCTGGTCATTCTCAATTTCTGCTCCTTTTATTTTCCGAGGATTCTTATATTTGGAACCAAATAGGTCTATCACGCTTCATGCGATCTTTAGACTCACTAGCAGTTTGATATTGTCCTTCTGGGACATCAATTCTTATTGGAGCATATGCAGCTGGTATAAGTAACTTCATCACTCTATTTGGGTCAGCAAATGCGTCTGGCAGTTAATTTGCTAAATTATCTTTTGGACTTCTATCATACATTCTTTAGTCCGAGGATCATTGATAATTTATTCATACTTATCTCTTTTTCCAGCTGTTTACTTTCTCCCCCTAATGTTGGAAAATCTGACTCATTAAAATGAGAGTCTGCAAATTAAGCCTTAAATAAATCCTTCTTGGATGGTTCTAGATACGTAGGTATCAATCATATCCAACATATATTTTTATCCTCCTTTGAGGTCCCATCTTAGAGCGATGCGGTGGAGCACTTTTCACATTCAAAGATTTTTCAGATGGGAACTATTTGGTTTCTGACCCTAAACCAATAATGATGGGGAGAACTATCATTTACTCATTGGCTTGATGCGAATCAATGCTTCTAAACTATTTTGTGTATGAACATGATATTCTAGATGTTCAACACTCATTCCAATGGAAATGTAATAATCACACTTTAAACATAATTTCACCAGCATTATCAAATCCACTTGCCTTTAGATAAAAATCTAGAATACTCTCGTACTTTAATCAATTAAGCAAGTAACCTCCCAAACTCCAAGTTGCGGATTGATAACAAGGATAAATGTGGCAATATAGTCGATGCATCCATCAACTTTATGCGTCCATCGAGTCAATGCGTCCATCAACTCAATGCATCTTTTAGAACCATAAAGTATCTAAAATATTCCACATAGTGGGTGATCAGCCCATAAATGTCTCCTTGCATATTTACCAGAAAATTGATAGATTCCAAATTATTTTGGCTTGTGAAAGTCATATTATCATATTGCTTTCTGAGCAAGCAAATATAATTAATCATTAGGAAGAATCTTCTGGTTCTTTACTGAATGTCCATATAATTTCCATAATTTTTCGCATCATCATTAAACCAGGATGACCAATCCGGTTAAACCAAACATTTAAATTCTTAGTAAACTTCTGGTTTACTTTCACTATTAATCACTTACTCCCTTCAGGGGATATCATTATCAAAATAACTTTTTTTTTTTTTTAGTCCATGATAATCAAGCATGGATTTTGATAATGAAGCTTATGTCGATAAAGCAATAAATAAGATAATAATATAAAATCTGTAATCTAGAATAGAAAATCCTATAGATTAATTTGACTAAAACCATAAAGACATGGTACGAGGTCAAGAGCTTAGAAATCGAGTACCTGGTAAATTCAAAGCCAGCGATAGGATTTGTCAGAGAACGGAGACCGAGACAATCACTTTAGTAACCACTTCCTCGACAAATTTTATTTGTCTAGTCTTTTTCTTATATATGCAAGGTATCTTTTACTGCCTTGGGTATACTCGTGATTTGAAGGTATTCAACATTTCCTTCACTTATTGTCTCAACATTGTTGGACTTTAAATCTCTTTGATTTACTTTATAAACGATTCATCAAGTCTATTTTGAGTGTGAACATATTCTTCTGGATGTTCCACTTAATGTCTACGTGTGATTATTTAATTCTCTCCCTCGAGATGATGACGCTTCAGGTCAATCCATCTCGAATTGAATCCCACCTCAGAATCAACAACATACCCAACTTGGGTTATATATTATATCTTACATTCTTTTAACTTTTCAAACTTGGGAGAGAATAACACATCAATGATTTCAAAAGGCGTTCCCACAGGCAATAATACATATGCTCTTCCGGAGCCTTCAATAAACTTTATACTACCAGATATAGTACTCCCACTAGATTCTTTCATCGTCAGATAAGAGAATTATCTTTTTTGTTACCATCTTTATTTTCTCACTTCTGGTGAGAATATGAGTTCTTCAAAGAAACTCCTCGACCTTGACCATATCCATATCACATCCACATTCAGGATCACTTCTATAGCCACTTTCTCGGTTAGTGTTATTAGTGTGATATTTTTCTTTCCTATATAAGATGTCATATTCACTTTAGGGAATAGACCAAAACTAGTTAGACATGAGTCATGATTTCTTATTAATAGCTCATTATTTTGTTCAGCCTTAAATAGACAAGATATAAGTTCAAGATTCCTTTTCATGGTATTTTGTCTGCAGGACGATATTATTTGCGTGAAAGGTAGAGTATGTCTTTTCTAGCATCTCTGTATTAGTAATATTCTTTTTACATCATATAAACTTTTCTGAACATAGCTGAGTTGTATCCACTGACAAACTCCAAGTCTTGTAGTCTCATATGTAACTAATCTCAACTAGTTTTACGTAATATCACATTCAGGTGATCATATCTTTTCTTAAGAATTGTTCCAAAGAACTTAGTGAACATAATCTTCTGGATATGTTACTTGTAGTGAACTTTAATAATCAAACAGTGAACATAAGCTTCTGGATATGTCACTTATTGTCTATGTGAGACTCTTTAATTCTCTCCCTCGAGATGATGAAACTTCTGGTTCATTCATCTCGAATTGAATCTCACAATAAAATATTATTATGATCATCTTATTAAATCGTGACTAAGTAATAATCAAACTAACACCATCACAATTCCATACTTTTTCTATCATGTCAATAAAATAAACTGGTTCTCAATCAATCAATTCAATTCATCAAATGATGTCAGGTGACAAGTATGTGCAACAAATTTCGTGAAGATTTATCTCTACATGAGAACAAACTAGTAGAAGATAACAATGCAAAATCCTAATAATTTGATGATATTATTGTTCAGCATAAATTTCATATTATAATACTCTGTGCAAAATCCGGGTTAAAATATATGTTTATGCAAAATCCAGATTAAAATCTGCATGTGCAAAAATTACTCTGTGCAAAAATCGGGTGAAACAATAACCAATTCAATAACAGAAGCCAATGCATATATAATAACAGAAACTCCGTGCAAATTATGGGTGAAACGAATTTTATTGTAAAAATCCAACAATCTCTACCAATCATCAAATAATATAAATATATCATATAACCACTTCGTTTCTATTAATATCATTATAATAAATTATCATCTAGGTTTTAATAAAATCATTTAAAAAAAATCAGATCAAACAAATAATAAATCAATAAAGAAATCTTAAAGTTTGCTTAATCAAAAACCCTAAATTAATCAGTTGGTCAATAGATGGGTCCATACCTCGTAGAGAATTCCAGATGGTGTGATCTCATGAGTTTCATAAAGCATGAGATTATTAAATCAAAGCATAAGTCAATAGCAAAGCAATAAGCGATGACAAACATGTCTTCTGATGAAACGATAATTAAATGAACATATCAAACGGTAAAACATGATTCAAAAAGCGATAACATATCGAACAAAACGATAACCAATAAAAGCATTAGCCGATCGATTATAAAGCATGAGATCACTTATCTCGATATGAAACGGAGATGGCGTTGAAGAGATATTATATTGGAATAGAGACGGCGTTGGAGAGATCGATGTCGGCTCTCCTCAATGTTTTCGGCCAAGGTGTTGACAAGGATTTTTAATTTGCTCAGACGGTTACGGTTTCGTGCTGATAACGTGTTATAAACAAAGAAGAGAGATAAGAGAGAATATGACATGTGTCTTATTCCATGAATAACAAAGAGTATATATAGGGACACAATATAGGGTTTTAGCTTGGTCACCAAGTCATCTAGAACATTCCAGAATATGGGCCTATAATGGGCATTCATCTAATGGGTTCATAACAGTTTTTGTTTTTATCAACAAATATAAATTAATCAAAATGGTTCAAAAATTTCAAACAGAATATATGGGATTAACGAACACGAATCCATCTCATAAATCATTTAGGATTAGGAGACTTTTATAAGTCAGAACTGTCAAAAAGGAAACTTTCTTTTTTGGGCGTACTTATAGAGTCATTTTAGACTCACTTTCAAGTGGGAAGGAGTCGTCAAAACTCATTATCAGAAGACAAGAGACGGTTTAAGTGGTGAAACTACTAGGCTAAAGAGCCCAGTAAAAAACTTATAATTTAATACTATTGAAGTGTTACACTCTTCTATCCTGTTGTCTAATGCAACATTTCATATTTTTCAAATAAACCTTAATTAAGGTCCAAACATTTTAATTTCCTTGGCTCTCATTTTTGATGGACTTCATTAGTCAGGTTGTTGCTAAATCTCGGATTATCATCTACTCGAGTGCTGTTTAGGCAATTTTTTCTGCCCAGTAGTCAAATTAGTCATTTTCTCATTTATCTTCTTTCCAAAGTTTTCTTCAGCAGTTATTATTAGATCTTTCTCATGGTTTGGTGATTGATATTTGATATTTTTACATTATTGAGTTCATCATTTTCATTATTTTTTATCTATCACTTTATCATATTTGCATTGTATTTTAGTCTTCGAGTTTCATTTTAGTTTTTAGATGCATTTTAGAGTTAGAACTTGTGTTTGTGCATTTTGGTTCTTGTTTTTGGTTGTTTATATACTTTTGGAGATCTTGGAGCTATGTGGGTGCATTGGAGGCTTGGGAGAAGCAAAGGAAGTAGGAAGAATGGATCAAACAAGCAAGAAAATGAAGATTTACCCGAAGAAGAAAGAGGACAAAAACAGAGAGAATATCGACCCCCCCCTCCCCAATTTTTAAGGAAAGGGGTTCGATATGAACCATGAAGAAGAAGGGAAAAAAAAACAAAGAATATATTGACCCCCCTCCCCCATTTCTAAGGAGAGGAGTTCGATATGAACCATGAAGAAGGAGGACAAAAAAAACAGAGAATATACCGACCCCCCATTTCTAAGGGGAGGGGTTCGATATGGACCAAACTTTCCTCAAGATCCAAGGTCCGACCCAGTTTGTCTCGGGTTGACCCGGATACCTTTTTATGGATCTATAAATATGTGTTTAGGCCAAAAATAACATGAGTTTGATTTTATCATTCCCTCTTAAAGACCCAAAACACATTTTAGATAATTAGTGCTTGGATTTTTTGTTCTTTCAATTCTTAATGAAGTTTTCTTTAATCTTTCATCTTTTTATTTATGCTTATGTCTTTCACCATATTTATCTTTATGTTTAGCATGATTAGTGAGTATCTTATGGGTTTTTGGGCTTAGTAGATTAGGGATGTTTGATGGATTATTAGTGATGCTTAGGGTTAGATTCTTTTGATTTCTAAAGTTTAAGGTGTATTTAATGCTAGATTTGACTTAGCTAATCAAAATCTAGATCATGGACATTTTATGTCCAGAAGGTGTTTGATGAAATGTCTAGGAGAACTTTAAACTTGCTTTTCATTCTTAATCAGTGGGAATTGATGCTTAAAGTGATTAGTTGGCTTAATGGACTTATGCTTAATGATTATTGATCATTTAATTGCAATTGGGAAATTAGTTTAATTGAGTTATTAGTAAATGAATTATTGTCACGGGAATGGATTAGTCTATTGTGTGTGATTCATGTCATGGAATTGAGTTTGAATTGTAGTCATAGCATCATTAGTTAGTCATTAATCATCTCGAGTCAATTGCTTTGCCCAAAACCCATGCTTTTCCTTATTTTTTTAAGTTCTTGTTTGTTGACTTTTGTTTGATTTTTGGTTGACTTTTACATTTGAGCTTGTTTAAGTTTATGTTTAGTTTGCTTTGATCTTTCGTAATACTTATTTAGTTATTTACCCTCGTTTATCTTCTTTTTCGTATTCATATTTTACTTGTTTCGTTTAATTTCGTAATTAAAACTTTTAAAAACCAAAAACATCGAATTGCTTAGCTTAGTCTTTTGCTTGTATCTTAGTGTGTTGTTCTAAGTTCTCTTGGTTCGACCCTATACTATACTACAACAACTAATGTGTTGTTGGCTAGGTTTAGGTATAAATACAAATTTGACACACATCAGTGATCAAGATATATAAAACTCCGTTTAAGACAAAATGAACAAGTTACTAAACTACCTTTTTATTTTGTCAATAGAATCTAATATATAAAAGATAGTTCCATCTCACAAGGATTTGACACATCAGCATTCATTTTCATGATACATCAGCTTTGATAAATTAAAATAATAAAAAAATAAAAAATCAAGAGTCGCTTAGCCTCTTCTCCTCTTTTGAAAATAAAATTAGGTCAAACGGAAATTAATCTTCCTAGCGATAATTCCAAAGTGCTTTTGAACACGGTTAACTTTGATCTCTTCATCCTTCAACTGTTCGATCCCAATAACAAAAAAAATGGGAACCATTCGTCATGCTCTGCTTTTCAACATCTCATAAGATACTCTTCATCTGTCGCCGCTTCCAGTTTGTTCCTGTAGTAATTCTACACACCCAAGATCTATGGTCGGTCGTTCGATGGCCTGTAGAGAGCTGAGAAAAAAAAACAGAGATATGGAGGCTACTCAGTCACGTTTTGACTGGAATAGTTTGGAGATGATCATTCAGAGGATTTTTCCTATCATGGAAGAAGCATGTGAAACGATATAAAGCAAGGTAGTGGTTTGATATCTACTCTTTAACTGGGTTTCAACAATTTAACTTCATGAGCATTTCTCTTGGAAATTTGTTCCGTTTCTAAGATGCTATGTTGTGGTTAGGTCGTCTCTATCACGTGAGCTACCCCTGGTTGCTTTTAGGAGAATTACCTGCTAAAACTCAACTGGATCGGCTTTAACTTCATCTCAAAGGTACTCTGTAACACGAAGAGTCAATGAAATGTCTCCAGTTTGAATTTTTAACCATTCAGAGCATTTGTTAATATACTCAACACTTCTCTTGGTTAACATGTTCCACAAGTGAAGGTATGTCTATAGATTTAGCTACCGTTGAATATGTGCCCCGTTTTTTCATGTGGTTGGCTTTGATTCTCTGTCTCCGGATTTCCGAATCATTTTATATTCTAATTCTTATTCTTTAGTTTATGTGACTAATCCATAGTTTACTTCATATACCGTATGTTTATGGTCATATGTTCATATACCATAGTTGACATAAATTGTTTATTGTTATCAATTTTACATCAACATTGTAGCTGTAATTTCTGCATTTTTTTTTCTCAGGTTCAGAAAATTGATAACTGAAAACTTTTCAACAAATGGTTGAATATGAAATCATATTTGCCTGTTTGTGTTTTGATGAAATCTAAGCTTTGAAATTACGTTTCACTACACTATTAATAGATTTGGGTTTATATCTCTAAGTATATGATTAATACGAGAAGAGTATCAAAAGCTGTGGACATATGTTTCTCCTTTTTAAATAACAGGCTCGAAAAAAACAGATTTACAGAGCTTACATATATAGATGTTGGCACATTGATTTAGTTTTATATTTATCTTTTGTAGATTAAAAGGTATATTTTGCTCTCTCCTCTAAGATGTACAAAGAGGTTTGTGTAAAAAAAAAAGTGATTACACAAGTTTTCTATTCAAAAAGGATATAGATCAAGGTAGTAAGTTTTTAGAAAAATAGATTTTTGAGATGAAATTAGAAAACCAAGTCCGGAAGGAATCAATTCAATGAGAATATTGGTGTAGAGGTGTAAGGCAGTCAATTTGATTCGTTAGTTTATCGCATTTGCCTCTCAAATAGAATGAGAGACCTCCCTGCCTTTACAACAACAGCAAAATATATGCGGCTTCGGATAAGCATCCATCGGTTTAATGCCATTTCACAACAAAAGCGAAGTTCACAAAAGGTTCATCATATTGTATACCTTACAATGATAAGATATCTCTCTATGTTTTCACTGTATATCTCCTTTTATCTCAAGTTGTTATTTAGAAGACGGTGAAGTTATACCATAAGACTACAACCACAGCTATAAATAATGACGAGGATCCAAAAGTATGCTCCAAACCAAATCACAAATCCACTGCCTTTAAGAAACAATGCCGTACTATGGGGATCATTATTATTAAATGCGTTATTTTATATTGTGTTATTAATAAGAAAATTTCAGGTTCAATAATATAGTATTGTTGAACAAGGATTTTGTTTGTATTTGTATATTTTTCCAGAAAATTTCCAGTAAAACAGAACAAAAAATTTATCATGCCAAGTTTGCAAAGAGATTGAAGAGACTATCAAACTTAAAAACGCAAAGAAAAAATTATGAGAAAGCACATTTGTCATAAATAGTTAAAATTTTGAAGATTAAAGGAGAATATGATAAATCATAAATCTAATCGTTAGGTAGATTTCTTTACTAATTTCATCGTTGTCAATAAATAAAATTCGAATATCGTCTATCTAAACTGAACATTTTCTATATGAAAATATAGAAAAAAACTATTTTTGTAAAACAATTATATTCTAATTAGTTATATAATTTTAGTCATGGGCATTCGAATTTTCGGGTCGGGTTCGGGTCGATTTCTATCGGGTCCGGGTCTTTCGGATATAGGATTTTTGGACCCATATAGATACCTGTAAAATTTCGGTTCGTTTCGGGTCGGTTCCTATCGGGTCCGGATCGGTTCGGGTATTTTCGGTTCCATTGTACCCGAATTGCATTTATGTACCCGAACTGTACAAAAATAACCTGTAAAATTAAAAAATACCCGAACCAAAAGACAACACAAAACATTTGAATACCAAGTCCAAAATCCAAACTACATGTAAATGTGAGAAAATAAGGATTCAATTGAGACATAGGAGTTCATTAGTACTAAATCAAACATTAAAAAAACACAGAAAACACATGAAACACTTAAATCAGTTCATTAGTACATGGACATGGTCCATTGTCTCTTTTGGAACCAGAAACTTGAATGTTGAAAGTTAAAACTTGAAACTTGAAAGGCATGAGGGACAAGTGAGTGAGTGTACTTCCATCTCGACATCTACAATTAACATATGTTCTCATCTAACTTCTCTACATTAAGTTTAGCTAACAATGATCACCAAATCAAGTTAAGTAGAAGAACCAAATGAAGTGTTCCCAAACCCAAGACCTTGTCCTCTTCTTTGCATTAGAACCACTACCTCCGTCTGTTTGTTTACCCTTGCCTTTATTTTCACGATTTGGTCTTTCAACTCCAACATCATCGTCTGCTCCATCAAATACATCATTCATATCATCCATTGGGACATCTTTATTATTTGGATGCTCATTAGAAGCATCTGCGTGAGAGAGAATGAGACAAAGACAACATAATCATATAAGTAATGAGACAGAGACAATGTAATCATATAAAGACAACATAATCAGATAAAGAGAATGAGACAATGACAACATAATCATATAAGGCAGCTTGACTAATATAATGAGACAAACTGACAAAGTACAAACAAAGAGAGACATAGCTTACGATTACAATGATATAAATACTAAAGAAAATCAATGAGACATAGAAACAAAGATGAAAGATTGATGAATGATGATTGTAGAGACTCACAGATAACTATCTATTAAGAGACAAAGAGTGAAACAAAAAACGAATTATAGAGCTTTAGAGAGCTTAGTAGTACTAGTAGCTTACTAGTTGATGAATGATTAAGCGATGATTGCATTGTAGAGACTAAAGACTCACAGTCACAGAAAAAACAAAATTACATAGACTCACAGAGGAAACCGAATCAGCAGCTTATCTTCTATACTCACAGAGAAAACAAAATTACATAGACTCACAGAGGAAACCGAATCAGAATCGATCTATACTCACAGAGAAAATCGAATCAGAAACTTATATAGACACACATAATCCTCATTCCTCAATACAAATCAATCAGAAGCTCATAAGCTTTCTACACACCGAATCGAAGCTTATAAACTATTAACAATCAAGATTCAAAACCCTCTAAGAAGAACAAATAGAATCAAAATTGAAACAAAAGAAGAACATGAATCGAATGAAGCAGACGAATTGAAGCAAAAAAGAAGGAAAATTGAAAACCAGTGATCGATTTCGCGACGTCTCTGACGGAGGAGAGTCAGGAGACGTTGATCTTCGACGATTTGGTTCCAGTTTGTGAACTGAATCCGATCGATATCGAGAGCTAGAGAGACGATTCAGTTCTTCTTTAGGGCTTAGATTTAGGAACAATATGATTTTGGGCCATTGGATAGAAACCAAAACCCAACATTAACTTAACTACTCACTAATAATTTTTTTTGGGTTGGTTCGGGTATCCGATCGGGTCTCAGGTA
The DNA here is from genome assembly GCA_900406555.1 of Pseudoturritis turrita. Taxonomy (NCBI): domain Eukaryota; kingdom Viridiplantae; phylum Streptophyta; class Magnoliopsida; order Brassicales; family Brassicaceae; genus Pseudoturritis; species Pseudoturritis turrita. Next base: position 843,857 of record OVBL01000949.1, on the reverse strand, counting down.
GGAACCGGACCCGAACCTGTACCCACGGGTACAAAATTTTATCACCCAATGGGGGTAAAAGTGACATACCCGTACCCGATCCAAACTGGGTATTTCGGGCCAGTTCCAGGTTCGGGTCTTCAGATCCGGTTTTTATGTCCAGGACTATATAATTTGATATTGTTTCGGAGAAGTTATGATATGATCTAAAAAATATAAACTACATCAAATTTACAAAACTAAATTTATTTTATAAAAATCAAACATATCAAGAAAATTACCCGCGGCGTAGCACGGGTAATCACCTAGTGAAATTTTAAAAGTAAAATGTTTTTATGAGGAAAAAGCAAAGTGTTTCCATTTATCCCCAAAAAACCAGTTTACTAGTTGATTCGTTTATTGGATCTGACTAATGACACAAAATAATAATATTTTTTTGGAAATTGGACTCTATAATAGGAATTGAGTATAAAATTAAGCCTCTAACATATCAGAATCTGATATTTAGTAAATAACATTTTTCTTTTGTAAATTCTCGATTATATCCTCAGCTTATTCTGAAAATAAAATAGCTAACTATACTCTAAATAGCTAATATAGATGTAATTAATTATATTTCTAACTATACACCCACGTTATAGCTAACTATACACTAATATAGCTGATTTTATTTACATGTAGTCTACCTATATTTCAAAAATAGTTAGCTAAACATTTCATATAGTTGATTATATATACATATAGTTAACTATATACCCACATTATAGCTAACTATACATTAATATAGTTGTTATATTTACATGTAGTTACCTATATTTCTATTAAAAATGCATGTAGACATAAATAACTCTTTATATATCTAGTATAAATAAATTTTATAGTTAACTATATATAAAGCCAATTATATATCCACATAGTTGTTTTGTATTGACAAATAGTAACTATATTGTTTAAATAAGTAACTATTACAACAACATTTTTATGTAGTCAACTATGTTCTGAAATGAGTAGAGTAGATAATTATGCTATGAACATAGTTAACTATGTTTTTAAACAGGTAGTTATTTTCTGAATATAGGTAACTATGTTTAGATAGTTATAGAAATATTGCGATGTAGTTAACTATGTTCTGAGATCAATAGAATATGTAACTATGTTCCGAAAATAGTTAATGTAGGGGCAATTTCGTCAAAAAAATTATTCTCTTTGCTAGTTACTTAAATTATTTTTTCCACATATTACTTTCTAAATTCTTTCTCACAAATGTATTATTCTACTAATTAACCCTAATTTTTTAACAGGGGAGTAGAGAACAGTAAACCATACGAAGTTAACTAGAGGAGGTTAAAGATAACATAAAACAAGCATGAATGGTGGTACATTTTTGGAAATCAAATTAAAATTATCCTCCGCCCGAGTATCATTATCCACCATGCTTTGTTTAGGTCCAGATACGTCGTTAGTGGGGTTTAGGATTTTGTTTCCAAAACGCACTTCACTGGTGTCGGCGTTTCCCTACCGTGGAGCTGCTCGTAAGACAAATCCTGAAGAATCCAAAAATCTGTCTCAATTTTTTTTAGTAAGTTTCTCTGATTTCTTTCTATATCAGTTCGTCCTAGACCATTTTAGATTTTTTAAGTTGAATCTCCATACAGAAAAGCGTAGATTTTCTTAATTTCTTCAAATTAGGGTTCGCTTTTGTGTTTATGTTCGATTAAGGTTTGCAATAGAGAGGAAGAGGATATAAAACTTCAAAGGGCTTTGTTGAGTTTCATGGCGTTTTAACTCAAAATCAATTGACAATGAGTGGACTCAAAATCAATTGATAATGAATAAATTGGTCCATCTTCCTTATATATAGCTTAAGATCTCAAGTCTGATCACACTTCTAATGTGAGATGTTCTTCACAAATATTTACTAGAATCAAAGATGATAATTTAAAAAAAAAAAAATCAATTTAATTAATCCTCCTCTTTGTGCAAGTAAAATCTACCTAATTTTTACACGGATTTATCCAAAGGGTTGAATCAAAAAGAGCAATGAGAGAAAAACGAAAATTGGTAACGTCTCTATGTACACTTAGCTCATCAACTACAATGCACATTAGAGTGTATGTAAGAAAAAGAAATGGTATTTTCACTTTGTTTGATCCAAATGCAAAAACTTGCTCTCTTTGACTCTTGCTTGTTTTTCTTCTCTTTTTCTCTTACTCTTCTAATGACTTTCGTGATGATCGGTACAGATCGTAAGGAGCCCAAAGATGATCAACAATGCAGGGTTTTCTTGAATCTAGTCTTAGCCATGGCTTCCCTTTGCCACTCCAATGAAGAAGACTAATCGGACCCGGATGCAAAACCCTACATTTCCCTTGTAAATTATCACCCCCAAGACCGTGCTGGTTCCATCTATGATTAACCGGTTTTATATCACCCGCGAATATAAGCAGAAACGGAGGCAATGATCCCAAATGGTATATCCTCCTCTGTTTCTGCACCAACATCCACTCTTCTACTCTCTGTGTATACCTTCCTTTCCTCCATTTCTCAATGTCTATAACCATAACCCCTGTGTTGAAATAACATGGTTTCCTTCTTCCTTGAAGCGTTTTAACCATTTCGGGATCAGACCAAAATGCTTCCGTGAAATAGACCGTGAAATTCGCGTGGCAGTACTCGGGAGCTGCCACGACTTTCTCCTCCATGTCGACATGCCAGAGCTTCTCTATGTCGTCTACAACAACGAGGTCGGAGTCTAGGTAAATGATCCGGTTTACGTTGCTGGGAAGTGTATCTGCTAGGTAGATTCTTGCGTAATTCAAGGGCTGGTCGAGGGCTTGTCTAATGGATTTCGATATCTTGTTGCTTACGATGCTCGGATCGAAGTGGTGAATCTTGAAGTTTAGATAAGGAAACGCGGATTTGACGCTGGAGAAGAGCTCGGGTTCGAAATGAGGAAGCGAGAGGAAATGGAAAGAGAGGTTTTCAGGGCAGGTTGAGTGTTGGAGGAGAGACAAAACGGCAGCCATTGTTCCACGGAGGTAATTGGTGTCGAGGGTCATTGCGATGTGGACCTGATCTGCATTGTGGGCCCCGCACTGGTCTCCGTTTCTAAAAGCCGGGGCTTCCCGGAAAACCGGAAGAGACGGCTCATAGGGTTTTCTAAGAACAAACCCGACTCGGCCTGCTAAAGTTGTTGTGGTTAGGAGGAGGAAAGACAGGAGGCCTAGGAGTTGCGGCGGCTGCGAAGTGGCGGACGAACGGCTCCTTGTGGCCATCCTATCGTTAAATTATTTTCTTTTAAAACCAAAAAAAAAAAGTTTTTATTTACAAAAATCAAATGTTAAAAGAATAGCCATTGAGAAAGTAATAGAGCCATTGTTAGAAAAAGGAGCTTTGGTTATTAGCAGTCGAGAAATGTGGGGAAGAGATTGAAATACGTTACGTGTTTTTTTTTATTTTTGGGTCCAATACCTCTGAAAATCTTTGGGTATCAAAAACCCTTTTTTCCCCAAAGAAATAGGAAGAAAGACAAGTTTAGATTATATTGGTCTTGCTATGAGTTCTTAGATACAAACAAAACTCGTCTTTTGTGTCTTTTTATTTATTTGATAGGTAGGACAATAGTTGGGGATAATTTGCTTTGTTGTCAACTCTTTTTAGTTGTACGCGACGGCTTAAGCCTTAAAGATTCAAAACGATTTATTCAAGCCTTAAATTGAATTTGTTGTAGATTAGATTTTTAAAAAAAAAATTAAATTTACTAAAATCTTGTGATATTTTTGTTCATAATTGTTTTCTTTAAGATAAGTTTCGTTTGGATAGTAATTCAAACTTCAGCTTTCGTCTGTAGATAGTAAATCGTAGATGAAGTTTTACCCGGATAATTGGATAATATTTGTGATTTACCTATATTAGACGGTATTGGTTTTTAAATTTTTATTTTCTGGTAACAGATAAAACTAATTAGTTTTTTGGTTGGACGACTTAAGCGCCTAAGTACATGATACCGTTATAGTTAGAGATGTTGTGGTATGTTAAAAAACTCTATCCAGTCTGGGTCTTAGAATAAAAAACTCTATCCAAAAGCTCATATTCAAAATAAATTTCTATGGATTAAGTACTAGCCAATCTAATTCTAAAAAACCTATAAATTCAGTGTTTACCCTCAGATATCCTAACTATTTTTTTGTCTTTTTTGAATATATGTTTAATTACCAATATATTTTTGTGGTTAATTTTATTCCAAACCGGAAAATTAATAAAAAACCAAACCGAATTTTAATCTGATCAAAATAGTTGTAATTTTTTTGTAAGTAAATAATAAAACCGAAACCAAACTTTAACCAAACCAAACCAACACATAATTGTCCATATTTCGGACCACCACCTGAGAAACTAAAAACTCTGATAACTGCAAGAGATTAGTGCAAAGAACATAACCATTTCAATTTCAGCCGGAGATGATGACAAATTTCACCAAAACGTCCAAGTTTAAATCAGTTTCCAAAACCACAAAAAACGCAAGTCTAATGTAAAACAAAGTTTAGATCAGTTTCCAAAACCACAAAAACTCAATTCTTATGCAAAACAAAGATTAGGGTTCGTATTTCAGATTTGGGGATGAAACGACGAAGAGTAACTTATATGAGCCCATATGTAAATAGAATCCGCTCATTTTAAACCCGCATTTTATTATACAAAAAACAGGATTATGGGCTAATAATTTTTCAAGGGTTTCGGGTATCCACTGGGTAAAAACCCATTTTTAATATTTATAGTCTTACGTATATCATAAGGAAAGTTTTGAAAAGCTAACTTGATGATGCAGTTGAATATGGCGGATGCATGGTGATTGGCGAGGGAGTTTTGATCCAAACGAGAATCGCGTTGAATGAGGATGGAGCGATCAGCCCTACTTTGGATTTGAAGTATGACCAAATCTCATTGCCGTAATTACAGTTGGGAAAAACTAGTCTTGCCGTAATTAAAGAAGTTACATAGTAAGTATGTAGCTGGTACATTTTGAGTGAGTCTATAGTATTTTAGACCTTTTTTTTTTTTGAAAAAGTATTTTAGACCATCTTTCGCTAGCATTCGTTTTTCTTCGATATTTATTTATATTCTTAATCCGTTAATAATAGTAATCCTAGAAAATGAATATTTTTGGGTTGTGTCCTTTCGAAAATAACCGTTTTATGGTTATTTCCAAAAGTTGTGTCTTTTCGATATAACCACTTTTTCAAGGGTTGTGTTTTTCCGATATAATTTCTTTATGGTTATTTCCAAGGGTTGCGTCTTTTCGATATAACCGCTTTATAGTTGTGCTTTATGGTTGTGTCCTTTCGAAAAAACCGCTTCATGGTTATTTTCAAAGATTATGTCTTTTCGATATAACCGTTTTATTGTTATTTCTAAGGATTACGTATTTTCAATATAATCGCTTTATGGTATTTTCAAGGGTTGCATCTTTTTGAAAAAAAACCGTTTGACCTATATATTTGTGTTTTATCTATATATTTTTTTGTTGAACATTTGTTTATTTATGGTTACTAATTTTAAAATTCACTCAAAGCATAACAATGATAAAAAACATCATTCTATTATTTTTAAATTCACTCAAAGCATAACAATGATAAAAGTATTGATCATTTTACTATTGTAGAAGTTCCAAAAGTTTTTGATTTGTGTAAAGAATTTTGGAATTCTTTAGACAATGCAAATTATTCAAAAGTATTGATCATTTTACTATTGTAGAAGTTCCAAAAGTTTTTGATTTGTGTAAAGAATTTTGAAATTCTTTAGACAATGCAGATTTTATGGCTAGGATTGCGTCTTAAAAAAAAATATTTTATGGTTATTAATGCTAGGGTCGCGTCTTTTCGAAAAAACCGTTTATGGTTATTAGTGTCTCTTAGGGTTGCGCCTTTTCGGAAAAACCGTTTTATGATTATTAGTCTCTAAGGTTGCTTCTTTTCAAAAAAACTATTTTATGCTTATTAATATCTCTTAGGATTGTGTCTTTTCAAAAAAATTATGTTATGTTATTAGTCTCTAAGGATTGCGTCTTTTTGTAAAAATTATTTTATGGTTATTAATGTCTATTAGAATTGCGTCTTTTTAAAAAATCTGTTTTATGGTTATTAATACATCATATGGTTGCGTCTTCTTAGTAAAAACCATTTTGTGGTTATTAATGCATCTTAGGGTTGCGTTTTTTCGAGAAATTTTGTTTTATGGTTATTAATGATTCCTAGGTTGCGTCTTTTCAGAAAAATGGTATATGTAAAAATGCATCTTTTCGAAAAGCTTTTTTATAGTTTACATTCTAGAGTTGCGTCTTTTCGAAAAAAACTGTTTTATGGTTATTAATGCTAGGGTTGCGTCTTTTCGAAAAAAACTGTTTATGGTTATTAGTGTCTCTTAGGTTTGCGTCTTTTCGAAAAACCGTTTTGTGGTTATTAATTTCTCTTAGGGCTGCGTCTTTTCGAAAAAACTGTTTTATGGTTATTAATGCTAGGATTACTCTTTTCGAAAAACCGTTTTATGGTTATTAATGCAATCTAGGATTGTATTTCTGAGTAAAAACAGTTTTGTAGTTATTAATGCATTTTAGGGTTGCGTTTTTTCGAGAAATTTCATTTTATGGTTATCAATGCATCTTAAGATTGCGTCTTTTCAAAAAATTGGTTTATGTAAAAATGCATCTTTTTAAAAAACTGTTTTATAGTTATTATGTTTCATATGGTTGCATCTTTTCGAAGAAACTGTTTGATGATTATTAATGCATCATAAAGTTGCGTATTATCAAAAAAAAATGTTGTATAGTTATAATGCATCATAGGGTTGTGTCTTTTTAGGAAAAAATCGTTTTATGGTTATCAATCCATCCTAGGGTTGCGTCTTTTCGGAAAAATTCTGTTTATGGTTATTAATGAATCTTAATGTTGCATTTAAAAAAAAGTTTTATAGTCATTAATGAATCATATAATTGCGTCTTCTTTGAAAATCCCATTTTATGGTTTTTAATACATGATAGGGTAGCGTCACGTTCTCATAATTATTTGGTGCCTTTTCATTTATAACCAATTTTCCATAATTCTAAAAATAGTTTGCAATGTCGTGTCTTTTTATATATATATATATATATATATATATATATATATTTAATCTTTTTATTTCTACCGTAAATTTTTTTTTTTTTAAGATGTTAATATATTTATATTGTTACCTTTTCACTGTATACTTTTATTTTTTATCATGTTAAATAATTTTCTATTTAAAATTTAACAAATAACATTTTCTCCCGTGATTTCGCGGGAGTTTGAGTCCTAGTATAAATAATGAGAGAAGAAAGTTTGAATAATTTATAAATATTATTTAAGAAAATTATATATATGAAAGTTGGTTAGCTCTCTCCATATTACGTTCAAAACACGTTTGAGATAGATAAAAATCCGATGAATTAATGAGAAAACAATGTAAATTCGTTTGTCGTTTTATTTTAGGGAAATTACTATAAAAAACCTCCAATTTTTTAAAATTTTACAACTTAAATATCCAACTTTTTGCATTTTCAGAACAAACCTCCAACTTTTCAATTTTTTCCAACTTAAACATCCAACTTTTTGCGTTTCCAAAATAAAACTTCAACTCAATTATTTTTCTGAAATAAACCTCTAAGTGACCAAAAGTGGACACGATCGAAAGTTGACCAACGGTCAACAACAACTCCATTAAACACCAATAACGCCCGTTATAGCTCTTGATTTTTTTTTTAAAAGTTTACGATCTTGGTTTGTTATCTTTTATTGCTCTGTTTGTATATTATAATAGAAAATATATTATAATCACAACATCCACAATTCGTAACTCAATTAAAAAACGATTGTCGTTAATTTTTTTTTAACGAATGTTAAGAGTGTTTAACGGAGTTGTCGTTGACCATTGGTCAACTTTTGAATGCATACACTTTTGGTCACTTAGAATTTTATTTAAAAAAAATAATTGAGTTAAAAGTTTATTTTGGAAACGCAAAAAATTGGATATTTAAATTGAAAAAAATTAAAAAATTGAAGATTTTTTATTGTAATTTTACTTTATTTTATCACCGATCTTGGTATATATCCCTAAATGATTTTATACGAGTTTTGTTCTTGAACCTGTCCAAAATACAAATCTGTTTTTTTATTGCTTTTACATTTTATACTTGGAATCACGAGGCCTTGTGTATTGTATACGTAAAATAATTTCTTAGTCCAATATTTTATTTTGAATAATTATTAATACTTCTTAATGGATTCAATGTTTGGCCCAACGAGGCTGAACAAGGCCCAACTATGTTTTGTTTTGTGAGAACATATTTACATAGTGATGTGAGTCAACCGATGAATGTCTCCAATACTCCTCTTGGCTTTAAGAATTTTCGAAAGACTCTCGTTATAACGAGATTTTCTTTTTCATTTATTTATAAATCCAAAAATGAATAAATTACTGTAAAATTAGGCAGAACTAACAAAATTACAGATCCAACCACTTAATATCCACCCGATTCATGATTCACTCGGATCCAATCCAGATTTTAACATAATCTTCTAATTAAACATCTCTTTCTCTGCAAAAATTGCAGACATCTTTTTTACTTTTTTTTCTCTCTACAAAAACCGCATCTATCCTCCATCTTCTTTCTCTTCTCTTTCTCCGTCGTCTTCTTTCTTCGTCGTCCCTCTTTTCTTCGTCGTCTCTTCACTGTCAGTCTCTTCGGCATCTCTTCTTTCTCCGTCGTCTCTTCTCAAATCTCGAATCGATCGAAGGTAAGCGTTTCAAATGGGTTTTGATTTCTCCGTCGTCTTTTCTCAAATCTCGAACCGCACCTCGTTTAATATGGCCATCCTTCTTCATGAAGGCACCGACGAGAGAGATGAAGCAGAAGAAGGAGACGATGCAAGAGATCGACGCGCTTTCGAGTTTTACTACGATGACGGATCTGGGTCGGGTACAAAGTTTTAATGAATAGTTGTACTAATAATATCGAGTTTTACCATGTATTTTTTCTAGTTGTACCAAATATATAGTTGTACCATGTATATTGCAGTTGTACCAAATAATATATAGTTGTACCATGTATATTGCAGTTATACCAAATAATACTAAGTTGTACCGTATCTTTGTAGTTGTATCGTGTCTTTGCAATTGTACCAAATAATACTAAGTTGTACCGTGTCTTTGTAGTTGTACTAAATAATACCACTGAAGTTGTACCAAATAGTACCTAGTTATACAATTTTTATTATATTAAACGAAAAATTGAATTTTTAATTATTATTATTAAAACTAAAATTAATAAAAAAAATGGAGAAAGGGTAAAATCGGCAGAATATATTTTCATTAAAGAGATGAGTATCTCAGATTACATAAGAGTTTGTCAGAGAAAAGTATGGACAGATTAGAGTATTTCAGATTTTCGTCCGTGAGTCAACGCCGAATAGGAGTGGGCAGAAACTCCATCTGTCATGTCATGATTGATGGTTCTTGACGTCTTTGTTCGTTCATAAGGATATTTTATCGTTATTTAAATATAAGATTGTTTGTAACATTTTTTAGTCGAGGAAATTTCCGTTCTTGTTTCTGTCCTGAATTTGAAACGGAATCAAATCCGATTGTTTCCACAAAAAATCTATCCCAAACTTCTATTTACCCACCTCTAGCTGCGAGTATTTAAAGAAAAGTGATTTTGAATGGTAATTTGCAGAATTTACATAATACTTTTTTGATAAAAAAATTATATAGTATTTATGGTAGTTTTATGGTTTTATCAATCACATAAATCGATGTTTATGTTATTTATTTCGTTAAGTTAAATAAGAAAACTTTAATTAAATTGTATATACAAACTATCTCTAATATATCAAGAAATTTCAAAAGTTTTATAATTTAAGGGAAAGATAAAAGTGTTTTGCAATTTCTAAGTAGATATTGACGAATATATATACATCTAAATTTTCGTGCAATGTAAACAATGATTTGGTGCATACGTCAGATATCAATAAAAATAGTATACATGTCACAAGCTTCTTCTTACTTTTTTTTTTCTTCTCCTTTTTTTTTGTCATCTAGAATTTTATTGATAAAAACTATAAAAAGATACATGTTGTGATCATACTAACATCAGCGGAATAACAAAAAATCCCTGGAAACTAAGCCCAAAAGATAGAAGCAAAGCCCTATGAAAGAGAAATAAAGCCCTATAAAAGGAAAATATATAGAGTTGAAACCCAGAACTAAGATTGAAAGAAAACGATTTAACCCGAAACTAAAAATTGCATCAAACTAACAAGATTTCCTTACTTCTGAAGATCATTTGGCAGAGACTTACCGAAGATGCATGCGGCCAACCAACGATAAATGATTCCTCCTATGAAGATGAGTAACTGCTATACAATTCCAAATATCTTAGACTTCATAACCCGACAAGACAGAAACACTACGAGTTCTTTAAACTTTCCTCCGGATGCGATGTAGTCGGTGACACGACAAGAAACGCCTAGATAGAAGCCTCTTGATAAGACCAGATCTCGATCAGATCTGTTACGCAGAGACAAGGAGCGAACGACCAACCCAGATAACACCAAACTCAAGAGATCGAGAAAGGTAAAAGATCGAACCAGAGATAATCCAAAGCAATCTCAACGGAAGAATAAAGAAAACTGCTAGCCTTGCAAACACCAAGATCGAAAAACCGCTAACCAAACAAACAAGCAATGGAAACTCCAAAAGCATAGAGTAACAGATCCGATGAAGGAAAATAAGAAATTTGCGAGTCTAAATTTCTAATCCAGGTCTGTAAAAAGGAGCATCCACACCGGCAAATCAGCAGAAGACGGAAAGTTCTGTCGTCACCATCGCACCGGCGAACAAAAACTCCAACAGAGAAGGCCAAAAATGCCTATGCAACACTTCTCTACACCACTAGAATTGTCACTGGAAACTTAACGATAGATATACAAAAGGAAAGGAGCTTTAAACCAGAGAGAGCAGAGACTGACGGCAGCGCTATGGGAGCCATCGGCCGTCGGCCGAAATCCAAACCAAAGCAGAAGACGAGAGGCAGCTGAGGCTAGGGTTTATTTTATTTTATTTGATATACTCACCTTTCTTTTTTTTCTTCTCTAGAATCGATATACTTATAAGCCTAATTAATTTATTCGTGAAGAGCCAAAAAAAGGGCTTAAATGGTGATAGAAGAATTGTGGAATATAGAGAAATATAGAGGAATTTCATGAAAAAAAATTAATCCAACACCATTTGTGTTGGATGAATTGAGAGGAATTTGGCAAGATTCCTCCATTTCAACAACTTTTGTTTTTATAAAAATATTTTTTTTTTATGATACATAAGTTTTCCTTTTTCTTTATAATGTTTTTAAATATAAATATTTTTTTTGTAAAACACATTTCTTTATGAAAAATTCTTCTATTAACTCTGAAAGTGAGATAAAGGTAAACATGCGACGTGATTTTAAAAGATGGATCATTGAATATTTTTGTAGTAAATAAAATTTAATAAAATAGATTAAAAAATTATCTTTAATTTTTTTTTTAATAAATAGTAATAATGCATGTATATACCGCTTGTTATGTAAGAATTTTATAATAATATTCATTGTAATTTAGATGAAATATCTCAATACATTTTTGATTTAGATATTTCACTTATCGAGATATTTAAATATTTATTTTCTATTTTTTGTGTTTTTTTTTACGTATGAACACCTGTATAATATATATTACATAGAAATGTGTGAATTTAAATTGTAAAAAACTGTTTTGTAATTTTTTTTTACGTTTAAATGTTTAATTTTTATTTCTTTGTTTAATAGATTACTAATATTATAAATATATAAATTTTGAAAGTTCTTACTAATTTTAGTGGTAAATGATAAAAAAATACTTGTAAATTTTGTTACATAAAAATAAAAAATAAAAAATATTGATAAAATAAGTTAGGTTTTTTTTTGGGTAGAATTCAATACATTTATAAAAATAAAATTTAATTTTGACAAAACTTTGTCTAATTAATTTTTTCATAAGTTTAATTAATTTTTTTAATTTCAAAAATTTCGCCATATTCCGCCAGATTCAGCTGTTACCATTTAAATTCAAAGTTATTCCGCCAGATTCCGCAAGAAATTACCAAAAATTTGTTGGAACTCAATTTTAAGACATGTTGTATCAGAGTATACTCATATGTCAAAATTGGAGTTTGTTTGAATGAGAAATGTTTGTCCTAAGTTTGTTGCTTGAAAAGCACGAAATGGACATAGCAGATATTGTGGAGAAGTCTTAACAAGGTTAAAGACCTTAGGACAATTGTAGAGAATAGTGAACCCATACTAAACCATGCGCGCGCGCCAAGCTGAGCCAAAATAGACTCGAACTTAGGTTCGGGTTTAGGTACGAATTCGGGTATATGGACATTGGTCCAATAACCTACTTTTTGCATCAAATTTTTATTTATGTAATTGATCACTACATAAATTTAGATTTGGTCAAAAGTAAATAATTCTCTAAATCAAATAGAGAATTAACTTGGTTAAACTTAAACTCTCCTCTTCAAATGAATAATTGATTATAATCAATCAATTACATAACCTCCACTATCACCATAATACCACATATTAGTTGTGTTTTAATTGAGCATTATGTAGACATTAATTTTTGAGACTTGATAAAATGTCTCTTGCTCATTCATAAGAACATGGAATTTCAACAATTCTCTACAACCTCTACTTCTTCTTCTTGTTCTTTTCTTTTGATTTTTCTCCATGAGAGTACAACACAGAAAAAGTGTTTGTTAGATTCTGTTCTTGAATTGTGCAAAACAGAATTGATTGCAGGTGTATCCTGGGATTCAGAACGCCACACAACTGTCACACTACATGGCTTTTTCAGAATTAAAGATAAAGATCATATCTTGCATCTGCAAATCCGTTCTCCTTCCACATTCTTGTATCGGTATTGTTGTATTATCGATTCATTTATGTATTTCACTTTACAAATATCAGTTTGTCCATATTGTAGTAATTGAGTTCCTACAATCTTAATTATGAACATTTTTGTTTATGCATTATTGCACTAACGAAAAATGATTTTTTTGTGAAGTGTTTTTGTCATGAAAACAGGAATCAGAGAGTGTGATCGATAATCAATATTTTTCCATTGGATTATTCTCGGTTATTTATTAATAATTATGCAATTTTCAACTAATTGCTGAATTATCTAGATTAATTTTTTGATTTTCTTCAATTTATGCTAATTATTTTGCAGATTTTTCTAGAATTTTTTCGTGTTAAAAAAATTAATATATGATGTTTGGCAATATTGTAAGCTAAATTGCTTTTGTGGTTGTCATTTTCTAGAAAACCAGTTTGGTTTTTATGCAATTAATCGTGTGATTCAAATTGCATAAGTATTGTTTTTGCATTTAATTGGATTAAATTGTTAATTTTTAGAATTTATTAATTCTGGAAATTTTTAATTTAATTTTAGTTGCAATTTATTCATATTTTTTTTAATTGCTTCATATATATTAGATTGAACTTTTAATTTTTGTGTTAGTGTACTAATTTAATATTAATTCTTTTGAACAGATTTGATTTTAAGTATAATTAACACCGAATTAGCAGCTTAATCGGACATGTGTTTCCGATCTCTAAAAGTTGTCTAACAAAGATGACAACATGTATGGTGAGTGGACAACTCAAATTGAGAATGGTCTACCACTTATGACCTTGTGTGTTATACGGACTACATCTATGATATTTATCGGAATGGTCAGATCCTATTTACATCGATAGCGGTGGAGGTGTTATGGTTACAAGTCTAGTGAGTCTTCGCACCAAATTTAGTATGGTAGTGGTCTGCCACATATGATTGTGCCAAATTCTGATTTTATCAGATTATAATGTTAGTGCATAATGTTGTAAACATAGGACTAATACTAGACAAATTCGATGGAACTTGATTCATTATGTGGCAGGAGAAGATATTTATTTCCCTGACCATGCTGAAACTAGAGAAGTAACTCAAAGAGAATAGCATATGCTTTCTCTGAGAATACTAACATTATAACTCTAGTCAGTGTTGAATCTTGTACCATTGAGAATGTTCTATGCAAGGTTGAATAAATGCCACCTGGAAAACTACTGTATAAATCTACAATGAGTTTAATACTTCTAAGGAACTCATGCTTCCGTGAGATGAAGTACTAGTCTAAGAATACACGTTCTAAGAAATTCGCAATGACGAAATTTCTGGACATTAAATTGGTGGGCTCTAAGTTCATCATATAAAAAGTCAAAAAGATGTGATTGATGATGCATGAGATAATGACCGCATGGATGTCAATTAATTTGATATACTAGGTTTGTTGTTTAATTGAAAATTTTCCACTAGCTTGGAAATATTTCAAGAATTATCTCTGGCATAAGCGAAAGGCTGAGAGCCTTGAAGACTTGATTGTCAGGCAGCGGATTGAGTCTACAAACCGCAAAGCATATGGTATTCACATATGTGAACAAAAAAATAAAGAGAAACATAAAGTTTCTATGAAAGCCTCCACTAGCTTAACAAAGCATAACGCTTAAAAGAAGTTCAATGGAAAAAAAAATGTCGCTACGCATGTCATAGCAATGCTAATGAACGTCGTACCACAATTGACCCTGCAAAGACAATGGAAAAATTTCAGACCAATTTGACTAAAACAAACACATGTATTGTAGTTTCAGAAGTCAACTAGGTTGGGAACAATCGAATGGAATGGTGGCACTACCACCATCAATATCTATTTTAATAGATATATACTTGCTAAGAAGCAAGAACATGGACTTGAAAAAATTCAAAGCATGCAAGATGGAAATTCGAAACCAATTTGAAAAATCCATAAAAATGGATATATGTGATAAAGGATGCGAGTTTTAATGAACATTAAATGCATTCTTTACAAAAATTGCATTATTCATCGGAAAAAAAAATTGCTCCTTATTAACTTGAAACTATTAGAATTATGGAACAAAAATTCTGAACTCTTAAAGAGATGATGAATGCAAAGATCCATAATTTTAAGTTATCTCAAGAAATATGGGGGGAAGCGTTGCTTACCACATAAAGTCATTGACAAAATACCATATGAACTTTTGAAAATATAAAATACATTCGTACAAATACCTAAAAGTGTGGGGTGCCTCGCAAAAGTCACAGTGCTACCTCCTAAAAAGGTCGCATTGAGACAAAAAATGGCATATTGTATTTTATTGGATACACACATAAAAAATTGTTTATCGGTTTCTAGTTTATAAATCAGACGTACCGGATATCCATGTAAATACAATCATAAAATCAAGAAATGCATCTTTCTTGGAACACGTGTTTTGGTATAAGGATTAACAAAATCCAAAATGAACTCGTGAGAAAAAAAATTCTTTATCACCTCTGTAATTGAGACAAGTACTTTTAGCACATTGTCAGATGATGCAGAAGTATCTGTAAATCTTTTGTAAAGATTTGTAATGGTCTTTCTCCGAGAGAATGCATCGTAAGTTTTCACTAAATCCATGTCTAAATTAGACAATCCTTCGTAGAAGAAAAACGTCATTAGTGAGATCGACTCCATTATGCAAAACCATATATGGGAGATAATCGATTTGTTATAAGAGCTTAAAGTCCTCATGTGTAAATGGATTTTCAAAACTGAAAACCGATGGCTTAGTCGAAAAGATACAAAGTCTATAGACTTGTGAAGTCTCTGTCTGGGCTTACAAACGCTCTGAAACAGCAAGAAATATTTGACATTGTCAAATAGTTTTAGCATCAATGAATGTGATAAATTTATATACATCAAAAGTACTCCGCACTGATACATTTTGCTCAGTTTGTATGTAAATCACATTGTTTGAAGCAATGAAGACATGGTCGAACAAACTAAGATTGTTCTTAGTGTGAAGTTAGACATGTAAAACTTGGGTCGAATGGATGTGGTTTTAGAAATTATGATCACAAGACATTCCAAAGTAATAATCATATCAAGCTCATTATGTTACAACAATACTTGAGAGATTCAAGGTCTACTCAAGTTTTATCGAAAGTATAAGTACTTCTTCGATCGACGGACTTAGTCCGACTTAGTCCATGTACTAAATCGCTATATGCATACAATCCATGTTGTAACACACTCGAAATTAATAGCTAGAGTATTGAGATACGTGCAATATACTAAAAGTTATGGATTTCACTATGGTAAAACACCAATAGTTTTGGAATGATACAATTATATTAATTGGTTATCAGATTCCACAAACTAATAGTCCACAAGTGGATATGTCTTTACACATTGTGGTGCAACAACATCATGAAAATCTTCCAAATTAACTCTGTGGAACAGACTAATCATGGAACCTAAGTTCATAGCTTGAGATAAAGCGAATGAAGTTTAGTGGTTTTAGCACTTGGTCAAAGATATCATGATGTGGAAACACTAGTGTGAGCATTGCGACTATAGCTCAGCATTGAGTTTTGTATATAATGGTTAGTCATATCTTTTAAGAAGATGGCATACAACCATTAGACAATTGATCTCAAATGGAGTAATCTCAACAAATTATATCCAATTGAATGACAACCTAGGATCCATTTATTAAAAGGTGTGTCACAAGATCAAATTGTAAAATCAACAAAGGATTGGGTTTAAAGCCTATGACTTATGAGGATGTTTGATGGGAACCCTACCTACATGACTGGAGATCTCAGGAAATAGGTTCAAGGGGAAAACTAAGTCAAACTGATTCTGCTAAAAGCACTATGAGACTTCAATCTCTACCCAATTTCTAAGATGATGTACAGTGCTTCCTATATAAAAAGGATAAGCGTTGCTTTTAATGATATAAACCATAGCTTTGATATGTTCGTGGAGTACTACATGATACTTCATAAAATAAAGGCAAATGGAATATCACCTAGTGAGTGTGAAATGAGGCCGTTTCTAGGAGAATGAACAAAATGCTATATTCTCTAAATTTACTCACGATAACCAGGCATGTTCAATGCCACAATGAACACAATAGAGAACCTAGTTCTGTGAGAGAATGAAGTTGTGTTATAGATGTTGTCTCAGTTTACATCAAATTCTGGGTGGTTCAAGACATCATATTCACCTCCTGCTTGAGTAAACCCGATAGCTATGAACAATGATTGGTTCAAAGCTGAAAAAAGCTACCAACTCATATACAGTGGATTTTTCGCTTGTACTCTCAAAAGTCCTTCTATCGAGTCTTCATTTGTTTAGAACCATTTCTATTCATGTGGGGGATTGTTGGAATTTAATTTTAAGACATGTTGTATCAGAGTATACTCATATGTCAAAATTGGAGTTTGTTTGAATGAAAAATGCTTGTCCTAAATTTGTTGCTTGAAATGCACGAAATTGACATAGCAGATATTGTGGAGAAGTCCTAACAAGGTTAAAGACCTTAGGACAATTGTAGAGAAGAGTGAACTCATACTAAACCATGTGCGCTCGCCAAGCTGAGCCAAAATGGACTCGGACTTAGGTTCGGGTTTAGGTGCGGATTCGGGTATATAGATCTTGGTCCAATAACCTATCTTTTTGCATCAAATTTTTATTTGTGTAATTGATCACTACATAAATTTTTAGTCAAAAATAAATAATTCTCTTAGAGAATTAATCTTGGTCAAAAGTTAAATAATTCTCTAAATCAAATAGAGAATTAACTTGGTCAAAATTAAACTCTCCTCTTCAAATGAATAATTTGATTATAATCAATCAATTACATAACCTCCACTATCACCATAATGCCTCATATTAATTTTATTTTAATTGAGTATTATGTAGTCATTAAGTTTTGAGACTTGATAAAATGTCTCTTGCTCATTCATAAGAACATGGAATTTCAACAATTCTCTACAACCTGTACTTCTTCTTCTTGTTCTTTTCTTCTGATTTTTCTCCATGAGAGTACAACACAGAAAAAGCGTTCGTTAGATTCTGTTCTTGAGTTGTGCAAAACAGAATTGATTGCAGTTGTATCCTGGAATTCAGAACGCCACACAACCGTCACACTACATGGCGTTTTCAGAATTAAGGATAAAGATCATATCTTGTATCTGCAAATCCGTTCTCCTTCCACATTCTTGTATCGGTATTGTTGTATTATCGATTTATTTATTTATTTCACTTTACAAATATCAGTTTGCCCATATTGTAGTAATTGAGTTCCTACAAAATTCAGTTAGATTCCACAATTCAGCCAGATTCAGCCGTTACCATTTAGACCCATATATGTAGAGTGGATAAGTCCCCTATATTGCTTAGACCACATGCTTATGATTTGTCTGCCTTAAAGAGCTAAGCAAATATAACCCTAAAACCCAAACATACATTTTTATAGGCGTTTGGATTTGGAGACAGTGTCATGTCCACTACAAGAAAACATGCCAATTTGCGACCAAATAAGAATCATCGCAACCAGCTAGTAGCAAACGAAAAATCGTTGCAACCTAGTAGCAAAATGTGCGGGGAAAGAAATTTGGTCGCAAACGCCTCGCAAACATTTTGCGACGAATTTGCGTGGAAGTTGGTTTTGCAAGACATTTGCGACGACATCCTTTTGCGAGGAGGTTGTGAGTCCAAATTTTGCAAGGCATATGTGAGGCAAATTTTGCTAGGAGTTTGCGAGGATGATTTTGCAAGGCATTTGCGAGGCAAATTTTGCTAGTAGTTTGCGAGGATTATTTTGTGAGGCATTTGCGAGGAATATTTTGATAGTAATTTGCGAGGATGATTTTGCGAGGCATTTGCAAGGAATAATTGCGAGGAGCTTGTGGGGCAAGGACGGTCGCAAATCAGCTGCAAAAAATATATATAATTTTTTTTTTTAAAAACCGGGGTTTTTAATGGTTTTTCGGAAATAAAATAATTAAATTTTTTTTTAATTAATATTACATCAAACGAGTATTTAGTACAATGGAAAAAAATAAACTACAAATCGTCGATATCATGAAAATCCGAAGTTTCATGAAACTCCGAAGCTGAAGATGTTCCAGCTTCTCCATGTTTCTTCTTCCTCAACATCTCCCGAATCGCCGGGTTCGAATCCCCAAGTAACTCGAACATCATATCGTAGGCATCGTGTTGCTGTTTCAGCGATCTGATCTCTGCTTCCGCAATCTCTAGCTTCTTATCTCTAATCAGGTCCGGAACGTATGTCGAAACCGGACAAAAGGGAACTCCCCCGTCATCCATCGGAATAGATCCCATGAAAGCAATCTTTCCCTTTCTGGTACGGAGAGATAGCTGTAAAATTAAATTTAATAAAGAAAAAAATACTTAAATAATTATATATGAATTAGTAATAAAAGTTTGTTTTCGTTACCTGAAAAGCGATGCAGTTGACGTCCATTGGGGTCATCTGGACGGGTTGACCATCGGGAGTGGGCTGCGATGTGATTTCCTCGACCCGGGCAGTCACATCACCGTGAAGCTGCTCCACCCGACTATCAACCCATGTCCCGTCCTTGCGTCAGTGGGTCTTCTCCCAAATCTCGGGTATCGTAGCCGGGGCATCTTTCATCTGTGCCTGAAAAATGGTAAAAATATGTTAATTCGTGAGATACTTTAATTTAAAGAATTTTTAAACTTCGAACTATAGAAATTGAAATGAACCTACATACGGCGCGTTTGTTCGAAAAATGACAATTGTCCCAAGACATGCTTCGAAATGCCCTCTCCGTCAATCTTGGTGTAACGCGCGGCCCGGCACTTGCTGCTCGTGTCTTCGGAAGTCGGCAACTGCCAGTAGGCAACGAGACCCGCCCAAACCGTCGGGTTGAACCACTCCGGCATCGCATGCTCGGGGTCCTCCTTCCATTTCTTTTTCCAGCGGCCGACCTGATTAGTAAGGCGATGCATCGCCTTGTCATCGAAGGCATCCCGGACCAGTCCCGTGATCTCGACATACCATCTGTATTTTTGCTATAAAAAAATAAAAATTCAAATTAGTATAAATTTAATATTAGCATATACATTATAAATTATAAATTAAATTATTAGTAGAAATAAAATTATAAACTAACGCAAAATAGAATTACCGCGAAAGTGTGAAACCAACTATCCCTCGTCTCCTGGGGCATCTTGCTCCAACTCGAGTGCGGGGCTTTGAAATTCTGCTCGATCAATTTTCCAATAGCCTGTCCAACTTTATTATGCCCGAACCTGAAAAAAAAGTTATGTTATAAACAATTTAAAAAAAAAATTGTTTATTAAATAATAATTGAAAAAAATAATATACTTACCATAAAGTCCCGGGGAAAGATGCGGATCCAATCTCGTTAGAACATCCCGTGCGGGACTAACGAGAAACTGCTCCAGCATCATATGCTCGAACTGTGGAGCCTCAGGTGGCAGATCATATGGCTGCGTCCCCAGAACAAAATTCGAGATAGGCGGAGTCGATGTAGAAGGTCCGCCACGTCGTGAATGAGACCCGCCACGTCGCGGTACAGGTGTACTGGAGGCAGATAAAAAACCGGTATACTCATTATGCGTATCACCCATCTGCAATCAAATATTTAATAAAAATTAAATTCAATCTAAATCTATTCCTAACCATTCTAAAATAAAAACTATAAATTTATTCCGTACATAAATCTATTCTACATAAATCTATTCCTAACCATTCTAAAGCAAAAACTATAAATTTTATTTAAAAAATTCGGATTATACCATGTAGAGAGAGAGAGAGAGAGAGAGATGAATGATGAGATGGAATGAGCAAAGAGTAAGGCGAATTCGGCTGGCTTATATAAAAATATATTGGATCGCAAATTAGTCGCACTTGCATCGCACAACGCACCTTTTTTAACCCCAATCGGATTTACCACCCAGCTTTGCGACCAATTTACGATGCCACGTGGCAACCGCGTCGCAAATCTGGTCAAATTTTCAACACGCGTCAAAAGAAAAAAGTTAATTTTTTTTATTACCGCCAAGTTTTGCGACTAATTAGCGA
Source organism: Pseudoturritis turrita (assembly GCA_900406555.1). Lineage (NCBI taxonomy): Eukaryota > Viridiplantae > Streptophyta > Magnoliopsida > Brassicales > Brassicaceae > Pseudoturritis > Pseudoturritis turrita. Next base: position 822,802 of record OVBL01000949.1, on the reverse strand, counting down.
CGCCATGTGGCAATGACGTCGCAAATCTGGTCAAATATTCAACACGCGGTAAAGTAAACAGCCAAGATTTGCGACGCCGTTGCCACGTAGCATCGCAAATCAGTCGCAAAATGGGACAAAAATTTGCTACTAATTTGCGACTGCCCGAATCAAACAATAAGAAAAAGGGTTTAAGGTTATCACAAAGTTCATACATATATACATCATATAATTATACATTAGGGTTATGTGTTTAGGGTTTCGGGCAATTATATACGCAATTCGACAATCCTACTAAAATTGATCGAATCATCATGCAAAGTCAGAATGTACCGTGTTAAAATGTTTCCACGCCTTCGCATCTAATGGATGAGAGATCACCCCTTCCTCACTAAAGTATTATGCGTGCCACCTCATTGCCCTAGCAGTCTGCTCTGATTGGTATAATCGTTCAATATATATGTTATCAGAAGATACCACATACGCTGGAACGGCAACCTCGTGCGGCCACCTGTCTCTTTATATCTCGGTTTTCCGCAAAAACGATATTCCTGTAAATTAGCATCATCTTTCCAGAAAATCATATAGTTATCAATGCAGACGTCAATCATCTCAGACGGTAAACCAAGACTCGCGACCAGTCTCTGTATTTCATAGTAATTCTCTGCCAAGTTATTATCCTCCGTCAAATACTCGTTAAACAATGCAATCCATTTATCCATGCAATTTTCACTAATGTTATCTTCACTTTTAATTGTCATCATCCTAGATGCTAGTGATAATTTTGAAATCCCTTCTCTACATTCTTCGTAGATGGGTTCATTAGCAGCGTCTAACATATCGTAAAAAATTTTAGCACTCGGGTTTGGTTCTTCAAAAGTATTATCATTAAACGAGGCAGTACTTCATGAAATGCATCAGTAGCCATGTCATGAAACCTATTCCCATCACTATTACCATATCCATATTCATTATAATCTCGCTGATGAGCATGCTGATCATAGCTATTATCAAAACTACTAGCGCCATCTTGATTGCCATGATAACTCGTACTTGAACTACCCGGAATATTAACTATAAAATCTTCTCCGTGCGCAAACCAGACATAATAGTTAGGTAAAACCCCCCCTCGTATATAAATGCTTCCAAACAGTGTTTGCATCATGATGATCAATGTTCTCGCACTTAACACAAGGACCAGAAAATTTTGTTACCGTTTTCTCCCGCGAATGAGTGATGTGTCTCGTGGGTCAAAAATTGATCAAGACCATCTCTAAATTCTTTCGTCACTTCACCGGTATCTGGATCTCTCCGGTTGTACATTCATGCCCGACCCGTGTATATCTCATGATGCCAAGACATGATCGATTATCGACCTCTCCACAAAAAATATCGGGTTATAGTGTTTTTGCGGAATAAAATCTTTTTGTGAGTAGATTTGGGATGTTTGTGATATGATTTTCATCTCCCCCATAGCTTACTATTTATAGAAGATCAGCCATTTTTGCTACTCATTTGCGACCAACTTTTGTTACTAATTTGCTAGGACAAAATATTTGCAAGGCCTTTACTACCCATTTGCGACCAAAATTTCAGTAGCAAAAAGCAGTTGGAAATCATTGAAAATGTGTGTACCTATTTGCTAAATATCCTCACAAATCAGTCGCAAATCTTAGAAAATATCTTTTCCTGCAAATGCCTCGCAAATTTTGCAACGTCTGTGCTACGACCTTTCTTTTCATCGCAAATTTGCGGATATTTGCGACTAATTTGCGATGCAATTTATCCACGAAAATTTGCGACTAATTTGCGATCCCAAACGCAAAGTCGTAGCAAACGCCTCGCAAATTTGCGACCTCATAATGTGGTCACAAATTCTCCTCGCAAATGGACATATTTTTTTATAGTGGTCAATGTGCCCCTTCTCCATCAAACTCTTCATAGCCCCAGCACCATCATCATCATATCTTCTGCCTTCCAAAACTCCTCATTGCTCTCAGATTTTTTTCTTAAAAGAAAATATATATCCAAAAGTCTTTAGAGATTTTGAAATGTACATGGAGTACATGAGAATGAAGATTTTTTTTTTTTAAATGGCCTAAAGAATTATAATCTGCCTAATTTTGTTTTCGTTACTACGTATAAAAACTAAAAAACTCATATCACTTAGAGGTCGTTAGCTAATAAACCAGTGAACAAATAATTAAACTGATTAAGCGATTGTGAGTACTCCTTCGAAATCTCAAGTGTTGGTCGATATCCACATGATCTTGTCATTGTCATTACTAAGGGCTTAGTTGGATAATCCTCAACTAATAATATATAAATATTATGTGAACTTTTTTATCAAAAAAAATAAATAAATAAAGTGAACAAACGTATAAAGGAGTAGGAGACAGGGTTTATAAGCAAATGAATGAGCCCACAAGCCGAAGCTAATTAATATGACTATTCTATAACATTGCCCCAAAAACGTAATTATGAAGGATACATGCATAGGTTTATAATCTAATTACACGAAGCAACGAACCCAGATTCGTTTAAAACAAATGTAAGTATATATAATAAACTATTTGTTAATTAACTGACTATTAGTCAATGCCTCGTATATATACATATATTAAGAGTTCCGAGATGTTCATAATCCTCCCGTTTGGAGCACTCCTCAAAGTGGATTTTCTTGCTTTTTGTTTGCACGAAAACCCAAGATTAACATTTCAAATTATAAAATTTAATAACAAAAATTTCGAATAAGTCAAGAAGCTATAGAAGCAATAGTGTAGGGAAAATGAATCTAATGTACTATACTGTACATAAAAGAATTATAAAAAAGAGAATCAGATACCTTTTGAAGTGGACAGAGGGTTTGGGGAAGAGGGAACATGATGGCCTCCATGCCTAACCCTTCTCTCATCATCAGCTATCTTAATAAAATAAAAAGACTGAACCAAATCTCTTGAAAGTCTCTCCATTACAAAAGTGTCACATTTAATAATGTCTTGTTGGATTTGCCCAATATGACAAAGAGATGACGCATGCTTACGCCAGTACATCTCATTATTGTGGCAATTGTGTTTCAACTTTTAAGAAGAAAAAAAACCATGTACAAGAGATGACAATGTACTTGTGTTTCTTGACTCCTCGGCTGTGAATTTACTAAACCTTAATTTGCCACTGAAAATGTTATAATTTTGTTTATGTTGACCCACCAATACCCTTCATGATAAATTTTTGATATCGGTCAAGAGAGTTGATTTTGTGATAGTCGTATTCGTCGGATTGGGGTGAATTAAAGAAGAGCTGTTCGACTGTTGGAGAATGAACAAAACTTCGTCTTTTGGTGGGAGCCAATACCCTACTACAACTTATTTATGGGAAGAAACTTTTGATTATAAGCTAGTTTTATCAATCCGAATTTTTTTATTTGAGTGAACGTTATTTTGATAATTCAATCAAATCGTTAAATTATAATTTAATCATTGGTCCACTGCATTTGTTATGCTCCATTTGTCCTTTTTTGGTTATCCTATCCATTACGCATTGTAGGTTACACTGCAAATATTGACATAGTATAATTTGAAATGGATATTAAAAAAAGAGTTGATTTTCACAGTACATTTTATTTGGTTGTGATGATTATATTTAAAATTCTTAAAAGAAAAATACAAATACATATATAATGATTGTAGTTATTTGGTTTAATTTTGTTTAACTGATTGCGATCAAATCAATTTCTATACGAAACACAAATTTAATCACTACAAAAATATATAGTTGTAGGTATAGAATTTTGGTCCTAGAAACTTCATTAGCAAAAGAAAAAGTCTAAATCATTTAAGTGGATTAAAATAATGAAGCAAGTGTTGGTGCAGGAGTCGAAAGTATAATTCATGCATGTATTAGCCCTTTGAGTGGAATGATTCTTGCGTGGAGAAACCATAAGGGTCAATTAGATTCTTTCCTCTTCTTATTCTTCTTATAATTGTCTTTTTTAACTCTGAATATTATAAAATTTGAAAATAATTATTCTGATGTTTATAATAAAAAAAAACATAGCACAAGCTTAGGCACGGGGAATGATTTGCATCGAATAATAAATTGCCTCATATGTGCCAAACAACCTCATAAGAAAACTATAAAAATACTCTTATTATTTAGATATATATTGATATGGCAATAACACTATCGAGTATCAAGATTGATTCTAGATTTGGTTTTTGGGCTCGAGGCACATCTTAATCTTATACGCATCGTCTCCTTTCTCCACATGCGCTTCTCTTTTTTCATTTCAAGATTTTTTCATGCATATTAAAAAAATTATGAAAATTGATACTTTAATTTACCTTTTAATAATACATTACATGTTGGACTCTACACACCAACTCCACTTATTAGTATGATATTGACTGTTTGGGATCATGTAGGCAAGTCCGCGCAGATTTATTTTTGGACTCTTTTCCAAAATGCCTCATACTAATTGGAGTTAGACTTGACTTATATATTAGATCATTACTGTCTAATCTTTTGATGTGTGACTTGGGTTGATATCCCAACAAACATCCCCTCAAACCAAGAACCACACAAACTCTTGATCTCTCTTCTAGCGAAACCTAGTGTCCACTTGTACCATCGTAATCACCAACAAAAATCTTCACCTAATCTTCCGTCAGTCAGATTGACTTTCGACACAAGACATCGACATCCTTAATCGCGAGGTTACCTCGAGACTCTTTTCATAACGAACATGCAGAGTCCACACCCACTTCTGAACCTGAACTCTGATATCACTTGTTGGGTTCTACAAGCCCACCAACTCAACCCATTAGTATGATATTGTCCGCTTTGGACTATGTGGGCAAGCTCGCACGAATTTGTTTTTGGGCTCTAAAAGGCCTCTTACTAATTGGAGTTGGACTTGATTTATATATTAGACCATTACTGTCTAATTTTTTGATGTGAGATTTGGGTTGATATTCCAACATTATATAATTATATTTTCTAATTAATACACCAAAATCATATGATTATAATTGAAATTTTTGTTTAAAGTTTTTCATTGAAAAAAAAAAATTTCGACCAAAAAAAAAAAAATTAAAAATGTAAGAAAACGTATTTTAATAATCTAATCTTTAGAACGTACAAAATTAACGTGGAGTTTGTAATTAAAGAGCAAGAAATGATTAAAAAACATCGATAATCTATTGGAAGTTCGAAACTGATTTAGCTTCAGTCCACGTTTGAAATTATCATACTTAGCTTAACATTTGATGTTTCTTAAATGAATCAGTCGATTGAATCTATATATCTCAGTGTATGAATGAAGATATTTTGTTTGGAGAGTTTTAAAATTCTGGTCCAAGCGTTGCAGAGGAGATTTATAAAAAAAAATGATCCAGGTTGTCAAAGTTTTCGACGGAGAAGAAATCAGATTCGTTGGCGCGATATCTAATATCTTTTAGATATAAAAAAAAACATGATGTCAAAAAAAAAAAAAACAAGTAATAATAAAAAAGAAAAGAAAAAAAACATAAAAAATTATAAAATGGGATAATGAGAAAGATTATTGGGAGCACAACATGAGATTTTGATGAATTAACATATGGTGTGTGAAGGAAAGTGGGCCTCTTTGGTTAATAATTTTTGGATATAAACTTGTGTACGCATGATACAGTAGCACTCAATTTATCCTCATTAGTCTCATGTTCCCCTACTTCCGTTTTTCTTTATATCATGATCCATCTACTAAAAAGATTAAAATTAGAGAACTTATAGCAAAATTGTATTTAAAAACAAAAAAATATAGATAAAAATATTATGTACGAATTTGATGTGTGAAAAACAATCTCATGCACATCAAAAATGTGATGGGATTTTGAGCGATATGTAATAAATATGAGTTTCTAGTTCAAAATTAATTGGCAATGAATGGATTAGTAGTTTATGTCTTTTATAGAGACTATTCTTTATACGTTTTTTCGAAGTGATGATTCTTTTAACCATTCATCTCGACAATATTCTATTAAAGGATTCATTTCAGCCGGACTAATTGTGGATCGATTTCGGGTTGGATTGATCAGATCATATTCGGACCGAATTGATTTCAATTTGAGTTTGGCAGCGTGTGTTCGAAGTCTGATATCATGTTAAATTTCATGAGATTCTAACACAAAACCAATTGACAATTAATGAATCGGTTCATGTCTCTTATATATCACTCAATGTTCCATCACAATTCGGATATGAAATTATTCTTCACAATATATGATATTTGACGGTTTGAGTCATGGTTATTTTCAGTATCGTGGTGATATTTTGTAAGTCCGATCTTTGTAAGCAAAGCTATGTTGCACTTATATACATATATATGATTAAAGAGTACGTATGTTTTATACTATATTTTAATTTAGTATTAACAATCATGCTAAACTCAAATCATCCGAAGTTACTTCTGGAAATAGAGTATACTTTTAAACAATCCTTTGAATTCGATTGAAGCCCCACCACAAAATGTTTATCCTCTTCTTTTTGTTTCTGTTGTTTTATTGGATGGTAAGAGTATATCCATTAGAAGTATCTCATTAAAATACCCTTAATAATTTTTTACTAATTTAATATTGATATTTTTAATAAAATTCAATTATGTCATTAAAATTAATGTTAGAAAAAAAAATTGAACCAATTAAATAGAAATAAGTATGATATGAATCTCTTATGAGTATTTCATTTGAAAGATTCTTGCCATAAATTTTTCATTCTCTTTCTTTCTTTTTCAAAATTTTATTATTATTTTAGGATATTCCATTGGAAATGTTCTAAAGTATCTTATAAAAAAGGTAAAAAAGAATTAATACATCAAAGAAAACAGAAGGGAAAAAAAAAGAAGTAAACATGCTTAGCTTATGATTTGATGCGTCTTAAATCCACCATGAAAATACATTTATCATAATCAATATTTTCCTTAAACTATGTTGCGTGGATGACGATGCATAATGCATTTTCCTCAAATGTGTGCAAAACTTCGGGAGTGATGTTGAGGCCAACTATTTAATATGCATTTTTATCGATCATTACGTATATGGAGAAAACATCCAATTCATATACATATATGAACTATAGAATTGGACATATCTATATACCAACTACAAAATTTGTCAATTCATACGCAAACTACTATAATTTGACTAAAACATATTTGATCCTGACATTGTTAGTTAATTTTTTTATTGAGTTAACTGTCACTCGACTACAACATCTTTAAAAATTAATAAGATATGTTAGAAAGAGATAAACTATATACCATTTTGAACAATTAAATTTCTGTTATATATGAAATAAATCATAATACGTAAAACTATGGTAATAGAAATCAATTAACATGTCCTTGCAAAAAGAGTATAAGTATGTGGTTATTTTTTTCTCATTTAAGTCAGACAGATTCGGAATGGCTTGTTCCACCGAACAATTACCATACTATTTTCAATTGATTTAATTTATGGGATCGTCGAAAAAAAAAACCAATTAACAATATACAAAAAGTCCTTTTGGGGACATAGAATATTAGCATTATTCATGTATGACAAATCGAAAATTGGTCCAAATTCTTTTATCAAAAAAAAATACAAATTTGTTTTTGGTGTTTTATTGGTCTATGAATAAGAGCTTTCAAAAACTTGAAATTAACATTTTTCGTATAGTCTTATCTGATATATAAAATAGGAACCTCTGGATATAATTTTTTTTCATCAATCAGTAGATCAAGATCCACATTTTCTTTATTTTAATGAGAAAAAATACAAAAAAGAGAAACAAACGTACCAAACATAAGCGTAGTTGTCACCCAGAGGAGTGATTTACTGTAGGGCCACCATGTTCACATGTCACTGTCTTAAAGAAATCAGTTTGTTGGTTGTGGGGCCCAGTTTCCTCTTTTGTCCTCTACTTAGGACGCACTTCCAATGATGCTGCAGGATTCTTACTCTTCTGTGGGACCCCTTTCCCACGTCGGCTGTTCCATCGAAATTGTTGGCCCCACAACATATATCTGTGCATATGTCATGCTTCAACATTCGATTCTTTGTGTTGGGAATATATATTCTTTTTTTTTAAATGATAAGAGCTGTGTTGTGAATATAACTAGGGTGAAGAAGAAAATAGCTATGGAAAACTAAAAAATTAAATACATAATAGTGATGATTTTTAAATTAAATAATTAGCAGAGAGAGAAAAAAATAAACTATAAATATTTTTTTTATCGTGTTAAACTAATTATCATATCTACAAAATATGAAATATCAACTAAAAATTGTAAAGTAGTGTTTTTTATTTCGTCCGTAAAATAAAAAAGGATTAATTTTTCGCTTACATGATTAACATGATAACAATTATAATAATATAATATATAATAATAATATGCTAACAATATTATCCGATATTTGTGACATGTTAAAATAAAAAAATAAAAATAAAAATATTTGTACTAACTTGTAATTTATACAAACTATTCACTAACAATAATAACGGGGTTAATATAATAACACTAATAGTAACAAATATTTGTAGTTATAGTGATAACAATAACGAGTTAATAATTCATGTAACCCATTAACCCTTATACTCCATCAAAATCAGTTGAATCCATAGTCAAAATTTTAATTGACCACATCTTTTCTGTCTCCGTCTCAACCCACCAATAATATCGCCACCACCATTACCACCGGTGAAATCTTTATCATCACCATTTTTCTGCATCGATTTCACCTCTATCATCTCTTTGCCTCTTCCAACATTATCACCACCACGATCCACCATCACTGATAATATTATCACCACCACGGCCAATCATCGCCGCCACCGTCTTCTTCTTCGTCACTATTATTTTTTCGTTGTCTCCTCGCCTTAGCCCATATCACCATCGTCGATAATATCACCACTGTCGGTAATAGCATCACCGTTGTCGTCTTATTATTTTTCACCGTTCTCTCTCTCATCTTCTCGCTTTTTTTACATTGTTACTGTTTCTTTTTCATGTGGTGGTTTCTTCTCCACATCCATTAATTCCGGTGACAATAATTTTGTCTTCGTCGGAAAAAAAAATGTTGACAAAGAAGAGAGAAAACAATGGTAGGGATAAAATCGGCAACTTTATGTAGAAATATAATGTTGACTAGTACTTTGGTAGTGGACCTAATTATCACTTTATCCATAGACACTTAGTGGTATTACTCATATAATTACTACATTTTTTTAATAACTGCGAATTTTAGGTTTTTTTTGTCTATACATCTCCATGGACCGGATTATCAAATCACGTAAATTTTAGTACATTTCCAAATAGATTCGAACCCAGCAGGTAAAAGTTCATCTTCGGTCCAATCACTATGCCAAAGAGCTCTTTAGTTATTTACTATATTTGAAAACGATCGAAAACAAATGCAAGTGTCACGGAAAAACGAACAAAGAAAAAGAAGTGATCTCGAAGAGAAGAACACAATGCATTTACTAGGACATGACAAATTATTCGCTACATCCGCTTTGCTCGGTATTCGGTTTGATTTGATCCAAAAATTTGGATATCCATGATGATTCAAAGCAAAGTAAATACTAAAATATAGTATCCGTCTAAAACAAAGCAAATCACAAATACGAATTTAAGAAAAAACAGATATCTGTTCCAATCCGTAGATTATATATATATTATATAATAAATTTATAATGTTTATTTGCATTTTCTTAATCTTTTGAGTAAATAGAGAAGGTTAAAAGAAATTTACGAGTTTTATACGTTTTATGTTAATCTATGCCTTTGTGATTAGTGGTAGAATTTTTATCTGGAATTTAATATGAAATTTCTTCCGAAAATTATTACAAGAATTTTTGATTCACCTAATGAGACACCAACATCATTTTTTTTGTTGCTATAACTTTTAAATTCTCACATAGTTTATTGTAAGTTTTGTGAAGAATATTCCACATTTTAAGTGTGATAGGATTTTGAACGATATATAAGAGACTTGGACCAATTTATTTATTGTCAATTGGTTTTGAGCCGGAAGTCCATGAAACTTAACATGGTATTAGTGCCCGAATACACGTTGTCCAATTTGAACCGAATGATTTGGCATGAAAGTGGCCCAATCGATCTGATCCGAAATAGATCCGATCTAAAATTAGTTCAGCTGACCTAACCCGAAAATAATCCTATAATGAAATCATGTCGAAATGAATGGCTGAAAGAGCCATCATCTCGAGGGAACGTGCGAAGAATATCCAATATTTGAAGTGTTATGTGAGTTTGGAAGATGTATAAAAAACATAGGTCAATTCACTCAGTACCATTTAGTTTTGAGAGTTGGAAACTTATAAAACTTAACATGATTTAACATAGTATTATAAATAGACCAAACCAAAAATATGTACTATTAATACAGAACAAGCAAAACAATTAAAAAGCAAAAAGTTTGAGATATTAAAATAAAAAACAATTTGCTTAATAACCAAAAGAATTTTTGTTTTAGCAAACTAGCAAAAATCCCTAAATTGTGGGGTTAGGATTAGAGACACATAGGGGTTTGGGTAGTTAGTGAATTATAATTTTGTGTGTGTTATTTGTGACAATTTCTCTTAAAATAAATGTGTTTACTGATTACTGATTTTTATTATTATTATTGTATTTTAATAAACTCACCGTAAACAGTATCCAGTTGATCAATATTTGACTGTTCGAACATAAATTGCCCTCACATATATAGGTTAAATTTTACGTTATGTGAGCTTTGAATTGTTTGAATTTAGGGGGAACAAGGTGCGCCTCTACTATATGATGGTTCGACCTTTGAAGAGAAATATAACTTTCGTTGAGATCTATGTTGTTTCTGGGACTCGCTGGTGGTTACTTGGTTTCAAAGAGGTTGTACGAGCCTTTATGTGAATTTGACTGGATTGATGTGAATTTGTAATCGGGTGAAGCTTTAGAGACCCGGGTGATGGTCTGTCCTTTACCACGAATTATGGGTAACATGAGGATGTTGAAGATGATAAAAATATTTAGGGAGTACCAGAAGTAGGGATAACATGCATTACATGTACACGGTTAAGATATCTTTATGAAAATTTTATACTGTTCAAGTTAATACTAACACCATGACGAACGGTTGGAAATTCATGAACTAGAGAGAGATTATATAGAGGTGACTTGGTTCTATCCGGACATAAACACTACAAGAAAGAAGTCCATTTCCGATCAATTTTTGACGAATTTCAATCCGTCGATTCAAGTTAATATATGTTCAAGTTAATATATTTTTTTAAAACGTTTATATATAAAATTATAATTTGTTTTATAAAATTATTTTGAAAAAAAAATTATATATATAAAATCCTTAAAATTATTAAAAAATGTTTAACATTAAAAATTATTTACAAAATTATATGATATTTAAAAATAAAATAAAATGTTTAGAAATTTTTTTAGTAATAAAAATCTGTATAAAAACGTTTTAATTTAAGAAAATTAAAAATAATTTTTAAACGATCTAATTTATATAAAATTCTATTCACTATCGAACAACCTAATATCTAACAATTACATTCAAAAACCTATAATATAACCACATATACTACCTAACACACTAATATCAACAATATTTCATTCCAAATCCTAATATCTAACAACCAAACATCAAATAACACTTTTTATAAACATAACAATAAAAAAACTTGCATTTTCGGACTGATTTTGTAGAGAAGGCGGAGAGACTTCAGTTTCTTTTTAGAGAGCGAAAGTGAGAGACCGCATGAGGAGAAAAAGAAGAGTGCATTTTATATATACAGATTCATCCGTCATACACAACACTTCCTTTTCGTTGATTTTTAAGTAAAACGCGACAACATATCATGCTATTTGCGAGAAATATACTAAGCATTATACTATAACTTCTGGTCGTGGTGAAAACTCAAAATTGAGTTGCTTAGTGAACGTGGGAAGTCATAACAATGGAAGTCATTGATTTCTTACAGTTTATAGCATAAATTGTTACCATATATCCTAAACCGACGATTTTGATAAAAAAATGTTTTAAAAAATCAAAATAATATAAAATGACAATCGTTTTAATACATAAATAATATTAAATGAAAAACGGATATAATACAACAAATATTTAATACATAAAATGTTTATGTTTAATTAATACCTAAAAATAAATGTAACTACTCTGAATCCAATGAATGATCTGAAAGCGTCGAAATAAAATTTTTCCAAATCCATCCATCTACTCCTCTGAATTCTCAAATACCGTATCATCTACTTGAACGATGAAGTCAACAACGAGCTTGACTTCAAGCGAATGATCAATCTCAGCAATGAAACCAATAAAGCTTTGCTGTAGAGGGTCGTGATTAGATACCCCATGAAGCATCCCTCTAGGGTTTATCTGTGTAACTGTAATTCAAAGGTCTTGCTTGTTTTAAACTCGAATGTATCGAATATAGCATACTATTTTGTTTTATGTTCTGTATGCCATCTCATATACTCCGTCGTACATTCGGATTGATATAATCTCTTCAACATCTCTGCTAACGGCAAATATCACATCCGTTTATATGGGACTCGAACTCACCCACTTCCGAAAACCGATGTTTGCGACAAAATCGACTACATGCTAAGAGGTATGTGTCCCCTCTCCAGTAGATCATAAAATTGTTGATGCACATATCTATCATCTGATATGGCAAAACAAGACCAGCTAAAGATTATCGTCAGGCAAAATATCTTTCACAAAATCAGCTATCGCGTCCACACAATTCTCGCTCAAATTTTAATCAGTCTTTATTCTCATCAACCTAGTTGCAGATGTTAAAGGTGAACGACCCTCTCTCCAGCCTTCGTATGACGGCTACTTATTCGCGTCTAATATATCAACGAACCTTCAAGCTTCTAAATTAGGTTCCTCTATATTTTATCTCCATCATCAATAATCAACGTTCTATTTTCACGAAACGTATCGTTCACCATCTGAATAGTACCAACGTTTTCAACTTCCATTGTTGTTCTCTTAAGCTATCCGTACTGGTACTAGGATAACTAACCATTGGATCATTTTCCTCATGCGAATACAAAATTTTGTAACCCAGCATAAACCCTTTGCCATACAGGTGTTTCCATACTCCATTTACGGCAATTGATCTATGATTACGAAAACGAGGAGATGGACAATACATATTACTGATTTTCACGATTATGGATTGTTGTGACGCAAATTCCATGAATTGCCTAAGCCCTCTGCGAACTCATCCGTAAGTAGATCCATCCACGATCGAAAATAATCATACTAATTTGAAGAAGACATTTCTGTTTTTATTTTAGCATTGTTGTGAATGAGAGAGTAAGCATATTTATAGGTTGGATATCTGTGTATTTTCGACGATCTTCCGATGAATTTTCAAACGGCTATATTTTCAGACGGATTTCTGATATATCCATCATAAATTTATGATGGATTTCGAAAAAATATAATCCCAATGAATTGATTCACCATTAAAAATTGGTTAGAATTCCGTCAGAATTTATCTTATTTTTTGTAGTGAAATAATCCGCAACTTGATATGCTATTGGGGTAAGCTTTTCTAAGGGTGGATATACTTGGGAACGGTGTGCCCAATTTTTTTAGAAAATGAATAAGAAGCTTAAAATAAATCCGTTGGATGGAGAACCGACTAGATGTCCAATCAATCTAGAGAGAAGACATGTTGACAAAAAAAAAAATCTAGAGAAAATACATATAATTATGTTTCTCTAGAGTAGAGATTTATTTAGGGAGTCCTTTTGAATGTGAGAAATAGAAAGATATTTATAGAGATTATTTCATATTAACCATACGAGGAACTAAAATTGGAAAAAAACGAGATAAAAAGTCGGTAAATAAGTGATGTTTTTTCGTGTGTGATTTAAACAAAGATGTAATATCATATACATTATTGTCTCGCCTGGTAAAATAATATGATGTTTACTAAAAACATGCACAAAATCTATGTTATCTTTTGTATATTAATTGAGAAGATAAAGAAAAAAATAAGTACAAAAAATTATATGTATCGGTCAAAGATGAATTTAAGGAACACATATCATTTATATTAACCAATCAAAATATTTTAATTAATTTTATATGTCATGGTGGAAATTTCTACAGATTCTCATTAGTTTTTTTTTATCATAAACCTATAAATACATGTCTTACAAATTTAAATCCAACTAAAACGTAACATTTTAATATTGATATATAATATAATGTTTTAACAATGAATCATTTTTAACTGATGTCAATTCAAATTTATTTTATAAAAAATTTATTAATACCCATTTAAATACCATAGAAATAGAATTATATCCCCCATTGTATTTGAAAATATAATTAATCCTACAATTTATTTTTAATATTGCTTAATTCTATCACATTTCTTTAATTAATATATTGAGCTATTGTTATAATCGTACAACTTTACAAATATAATATTTTTACAAGAAAATATATTATAAAGTTGGGAGAATTTCAAAATACCACTTTTGAAATACAATTTTGCAAAAATGTCACAATGAATTGTCAATTTTCAAAAATGCCACAAATTAATAATTTTTCAAACTCTAAACCTTAAAATTCTAAACTTTAAAAAGGATCTTGACCCTAACAAACCATAAACCCTAAAAACTAAACCATAACATATCATAGTTAACCAAAACATCAATGATATTTTGAATAAATAATATAATATTAGTGGTATTTTTGAAAAGATTTTAGAAAAATGGTATTTTTGAAAAGTGGCATTTCAAAAATGGTATTTCTCAAAAAATTTCTATAAAGTTTATATGATTTTTTAATATAATATTTTTCATATGTTGAAAAGTTTTTTTTTATGATTTTTCTTTTAAAACATTTATTTCTATACTTGGTGTAAGTCAAAATCTAATTTAAAAAAACACACGATAACTATAAATAAATTAACTTATTTATAGTTTTGTAATCCATCATTTTTGTAAATAAGTGACCTACATATTACTCTTAAAAGTATATATACTATGAAACTTAAATAGAGAACAAAAGTAGAGAGATGAATAAAAATACGGCACGCGGCTTTAAAAAGAGAGATGAAAAAGAAGATACTTACATTTTGTGGAGAATTAATTGGTTTCGGTGTCGCAGACTTTTTACTATTATAAGTAAGGTTTAATTTAATCACGTGGTATAATTATATATGTGTATATATATATATGAATATGCGTGGTTGACTTTTTTATCTATAGCCATGTATGATACAATGTCTTCGAAGTTTAAATTCATGGGCTTCAAGGACTTTCACTTGCCAATTTTTTTTTTTTTTTTTTTTTTTTTAAATTTACTTGCATTTTAAATAGAAGTGGCAAGAGAACCCATAGTTTTTACAAGAGCCTACTATAGTACAAAAGTCTTAGCCCAAAGAACCAAACAAAACCAATTGATGAAAAATAGTCCACAGTATCCTACTTTAGTAACGAAATTAGGGTAACTAGATTATCCTTGTAACTAAATTATCTTTGTAACCATATCGAATCTGAGTGAGAAGGGATCGAAGGTGGTTAGTTCAGAGAGAACCAAAGTTAGAGAAGCCGACTCTCAATGTTACCGGACTTCGGTCTGATGGAGGAGAGTCTGTTTCTG
Organism: Pseudoturritis turrita; assembly: GCA_900406555.1. Taxonomy (NCBI): domain Eukaryota; kingdom Viridiplantae; phylum Streptophyta; class Magnoliopsida; order Brassicales; family Brassicaceae; genus Pseudoturritis; species Pseudoturritis turrita. The sequence continues at coordinate 807,134 of OVBL01000949.1, read as the reverse complement.
ACTATGGTATCGATCTACTTGAGAAGAATTCTAGAAGATCGTCGAGTTCCTCCATGAAGTCTCTTGTTACGCTCTCTCCAGATTTCATAAATCGCAGACTGCCAAGCCAAGAGAGTGAGAAAATGAAGGTTCTTTGTACCTGCGAATCAATTAAGGCATCTAGAGTTGCTTCCCAAGAGGTTCCATACAGTGTTAGCCGAATCTTTCTAGCAAGGGTGGACAAGATTGATGCTGAGTAGGGACATATGAAGAAGAGGTGATCCCTGGACTCCAGAAAGCGGTTGCAGAGAAGGTAAATAGTGTCAGTCTGGAGACCCCAAGACAATAGTCGATCTCTGGTTAAACATCTATTCAGAAGGACAAGTCAGGAGAGTGTTTGGTGCTTAGGGATACCTTTCTTAAACCAGATAGCATGATGCCATCAGACAAGGGTCCTTGAGTCTCTGAGAGAGTTGTAGACATCAGCAGAGGTAAAGAAGCTTCTTGCCAAACCAGGAATATGCCACTCCAAGGTATCCATTGAATCACACTCAATACAATGGTTGTAATATATGTAAAGAAATTTTCAAACTCCACTGACCTTGCAGATGGAAGATGCCAATGCCCGCAACGCCAAAGTGAAGCAAGAGTAGCTGAGAAGGTGATACCAGTCAGGCTCGGGCCATTGACACCAACATAATCGATTAGAGCATTAGGGCACCAATTATCAATCCAAAACTTGCAGGAAATACCATTACCAGGCAGAACATGAACCCATTGATATGTAGTATCTCTGAGTTTCCATAATTGTTTAAATATCCAAGAGTGGGACTGCTTCTTTTTAATCTCCCAAAAACTTTGATTTTTGGTGACATTTTGATGTATCCAGGCCACCCAGACAATTCAGTTTTGAACAGAAGAAACCAGAGTAGTTTAATTGCACAAGTTTGATTCCAAACTATAAGGTTTCTGATCCCAAGTCCACCTTCATCCTTTGGAATTGTTACTGTTTCCCAAGCCACCCTTGCAACATGTCGACCATCTAAAGTGTCTTTCCAGAGATAAGCACTACACATAAAGTCAATTAGTTTGACGCATCTTTTTGGAAGTACAAATGTGCTGCACCAGAAATTCGTGATCCCAACAATGAACGTGTTAATAAGAACTTATCTACCAGCAAAATATAAGAATTTAGAGGTCCAATAGCTAATCTTTACCCTTACACTTTGCAGGGGAGGTTCACAATTGAGTATGGAGAGCTTTTTGGTGCACAAAGGGAGCCCCAAGTAACGAATGGGAAGGAATCCTTGTGGGATACGAGAAGAAGAAGCCAAACTCTGGTTTTCCAAATTAGCCAGTCCAGAGGAGAATAAGCATGATTTCTCTGCACTTATAGCAAGGCCTGAGATCTGATTGAAGTCCTGAAGAACTGAAAGAATGCCCTGGAAGGATTTAGGAGAACCATATGAGAATATAAGCATATCATCCGCAAAACAGAGGTGAGTCAGTTCTGGCCCTTTACACTTAGGATGGTACTGAAATTTTCCTTGAGAAGCAGCATTATTGAGCATTTGAGAAAGAATATTCATAGCTAGGCAGAAAGGATAAGGAGAGATAGGATCCCCTTGCCTTAGTCCCCTAGAGCCTTTAAAATAACCATGTAGATTAGCATTGATCCCAACAGAGTAGGAGGGGGTAGTTAGGCAAGCTGTTATCCACTGAATATAGATTTAAGGAAGTTGTAGTGCTCTTAGACAGTCAATGATGAAGTCCCACCTTATAGAATCAAACGCTTTGGCAATGTCTACCTTCAAAATAATTCTCTTAGGCCCTTTATCCTTGTGATAGCCACTTACAATCTCAGAGGCTAGGAGGCAATTTTCCATCAGCTGCCTTCCCTTAATAAAAGCAGTTTCGTTAGGGAGGATAATCTTGTTGAGTATTGGCTTCAATTTAGCCACTAACAGCTTATAAATGACATTGTAAAGGGTGTTACAGCAAGAGATAGGCCTATAGTCTTTGACACACGTAGCTCCAGGAAATTTAGGTACCAATGTCAAGATGGTTGAGTTAGTAGCCAGAGGCATAAATGGCCTGATGAAGAACTTTGAAATGGAGTTAACCACCTCATCTCCCAAAACTGTCCAAGCTGATTTATAGAAACTAGATGTAAAACCATCGGGGCCAGGACTTTTGTTAGGGTTGAGCCTAAACAAACTTGTTCTGATGTCTTCAGTCGAAGGGATGCTCGATAACATAGGCAATGATGCAGTAGGGTAAACCGTTCTTGTGAGAGAAGAGATTAGAGGCCATGAAGCCGAGTAGTAAACCACACAGGCGGCCCCAAAATGCTTTGGAAATGTGTTGTTGCTAGGTTGCCAATGTCTGTAGAGTTGAAGACAACTAGTCCATCAAGTCCTTCCAAGGTATAAATAGAGTTATAAGCATTCCTTACATTATATGACTTTTGGAAATAAGATGTGTTCTGATCAACAGTGTCCATCCAATTAATCAGAGATGTTTGCTTAAAGAAAGCTTCCTCCACATGTCTCAGGGAAGATAGCTTAGCCAGGCAAGCCTTCTCATGAAGAAAGTTAGCTGGAGTAGGCTAGTAAGGAGAAGCTTCTTGAGCAGTAGAGGCAATCCTGTGAGCTTCAACAACCCTTTTTTGAATTTCAGAATAATTGTCCTTGAGTAGTGACTTTAGGAATTTCTTGAGCTCTTTTTGTTTAAGGCTTAGAGACATAAGTGAGTGACAATCTGGCTCATGGCAAGGCCAAGCATTAACAACAGTTGAAAGAAAATCCGGATGCTTAGTGAGGAAGTTGAAGAACTTAAATGGCCAATTCCTGCAGTTGGCAAGGAGGCAAACAGACTGACACAGTAGTGAGAGTGACCAGATATTTCTGTAGCTGAGAACTTTGCCAGACTATGAAGGTAAGCACCGATCCACTGTTCATTGATAAGAGCACTGTCTAGTTTTCTGGAAATTGGATCATCAGGTTGCTTATTTGTCCAGGTGAAGAGGGGCCCATGATACCTCAAGTCTTTGATTTCAAGGTAATCCAAGCAAGCTTTGAAGTCCCTCATTGGAACTGAGATCTGGTTGATATGAGGACCTGAGTGTTCAGCAGGATGGATATCTCATTGAAGTCACCAACAACAATCCAGGGGGTATGAGCATCCAACATGTTGGCTTGAATATCCATCAGTTCAATCCATAGATCAATTCTTTCCTCACTCAAGTTTGCAGCATTTTCAACTGTATAGTAAAAGGAAGTAGTACCAGGCCATGTAATCTTGCAGGTAATAGATTATCTTGACTTATGCAGGACAACAACAGAGAGGAGATCCTTCCAGAGCACCACAATACGACCATCATTATCCTCAGAGTGATTGGAGACAAAAGACCAGTTAGTACACACATTAGCCATCAAAAGGTTCATGTTTGGTTCTTTGATATGAGTTTCTAATATAGCTCCCAAAAATAGTTGTTTCGTAATAAGCCAGCGTCTGAAAACATAATGTTTTTCATCTTCATTAAACTCTCTGACATTAAAAAAATAGGTTTCCTAACATAAAAGATTAATTAAAGGACTTCCCAGAAAGGAGAGGATCCACAAAAGGGGTAATGGTTATTTGTAAAGGAGGGGAAGGGGAAAAATAGAAGGAGTAGAGGGATTGGTGATAAGGATAGCTTGAAGGGGAGTTTGAGTAGGTGATATAGGTATGTCTGGTTCTGAGACAGAAGGAGTAGAGAGAACTAAAGTGGAAAACAGATTAGGGGAGATGAAAGAAGGCTGAGGTTGAGGAGGAGGTTGATGGCTAATGATAGATTGCCTAGAAATAGTTACCCCACTAGACCTTTTAAGCACTTTGAGTTGGTTTGGCCTGGAGGAGAAGTGGGCAGGTAGACTAACAAGATGTGTAATATGTTCAGAGGAGCCTATAGATGAATGCACAGTAGAATGTGAGAGAATAATGCCATCTCAACTGATAGGGGGAACCGAGGAGACAGCTAGAGAATCAATAGTACCAGGATTAGCCGTAGGCGTAATAGCCATGGGAGAGACATGAGCAATCCCATGAATGTCCAATCCCTGAGACGTAGATGTAACTGGGACAGGGCCAGTAGCTTGCCTAGCTTTAGAAGTAGAAGTCGTAGGAGCAACTGGGAGAGGGACAGGGCCAGTAGCAAGCTTAAGTTTAGCAGTAGGAGCCATAGGAGAGGCTGGAATAGAATCCCCATGGATATTAGATTCCGCATTATTCTTAGGACTCCATTTAGAATTAGGGTACATTGTTTCCAAGTGTCCCATCTCCTTACAACAGGGACAGGAAGGAAGAATCCAGGGATAGTCAATAGAGATCCTTACGACTCTCCATTCTCTCTTTCGATCTCAACAGAGGTAGGAAGAGGCTTTGTGCAGTCAAATTTAATTTTCAGGTGAGCTACTTCCAGACTAGTCATTCTGCGAGTGAATTCATCAACTTTAATTGGGAGACCTAAAAGGTCAGCAACACTCCCAAGCCCTTCTTGGGTGTAGAGGTCAAAAGGAATACCTCTAACATGAGCCCACAGAGGTATAGAGGTGAAGATAGGAGGAGTGATAGCCAAATCAGAGGACCACTGAGCAACATAGAATAGGGAACTTCCAATATGCCAAATCTTATGCTCAACAATTTTACTTCTGATTGTTGCATTTGGAATTCTGACCAACATTGATCTAGTGGCAGGACGAAAGTGGATTTCAAACTTCATGCCTCTTTCCCAAATATGGGACAAAACACTTTGGACATGTCCATAGGAGGGAGTTTTTCCCATGAAGACACCAAGGATGAAGTCTTGATGAAGGTTAACTCCTCTTTGGAACACTGAGTCAGGGATCTTTACTCCAGAGATACCATCAGGGGAGAGACTAGGAGAGGAATGATTCTTAAGCTTCCTGTCAGTTGACTTCTGAAGCTTTGCAGCCCAAGTGTTAGTATTAACTTGGGAAGCATGAGCAGCATCATGAACCTAAGATGAGACTGCAAGATCATAAGTAGGGAGAATATGAACCAGAGGAACACGAGTAGCACTCGGATCCAAGTTGATCTGGGAGTCCTTCTCAACTGAAGCCGATGGGGAAGCATTAAGACCATGAATGGCATCATTAAGACCTTGGATGACAACATTACTGGTAATACTAGGGGATTCAGTGCAAGGGATTAGTCTAGTATGAGCAGTAGTGACCTCTGTAACAAGTAATGGTTGTGCAAAAAACTGAATATCTTCATACAAAGTAATATCCGTTAGGTTAGGGTTTACCTGCTGAGGACTCAGAATAGAAATACTCATAGGGACGAGATCCATATCCGAGGAACTAGTATCAATCTGTTCATGGTGAAGAGCAGTAGTAGATGTTGACAGATTAGTGACTGTGGAGGGGCCCACTTGCTCAATTTTTAAAAATTAATATGATGTGTTTACCCAAAATAACCTGTGGATATTAGAATAAAAATTATTATGTAATTAATTGATGTTTTGTTAAACTATTATGCATATAAAAATACTATACAAACGAAGAACTGATATTGTAATATAAATATTTGGTTCATTAGTAAATAATAGTTCAGAGTTTATTATTCCACAAAAGATGTAGATCGAGAGTTTAACAAAATATATTTTTTATATAGATAAATACAACCATTTTCAATGTAATGATACATAAGAAAATATTTAACTTTATATACAAAATACACATATTCATCATCAATTTCATATAAATGAGGTTTTATATGCTAAAAAAGTAGAAGCTTTATATTAAAAAATATGTTTTTTTGTTATGTAATACTGTTTTTTCTTATGCTAGCATTGTATTTTATTGGTTAATTGCGGATGTAGAAAATATTTTTGATTAATACAATTCATAGGTGAATTTGTTGTTTAAAAAGGTACAAGTTATCCTATAATTGGGTCTTATTAAAAATAGTTGGTCTTTGATCGTAAATACTTTTGGTAATCCTAGAAATTTATTAATGGAACATTCCAAATAAAAATTATCATAAAGATGAGATGAGCACGCTTGGAGTGGTGATCCACTATGTCTATGGTTCCATGTTACATAACTACTTGAGATAAGTGGTGAAAGTGATATATCTAATCTAATGGAGTTCAAATTTTATTTATTATTGTGTAACTAAGATATGGGTGGAATATTCTCCTTTTGGTATATAAAATTGTAAAGTAAATAATTAATTGTTTGATTAATAAGTAAGAATGTGTGGGTGTAGGAGTGATGTAAGAGACAAGTGAGAGAGAAGATTGGTGGGTGCGCGTGCAGCTCTCTATTTGTGGGATTGTGGTCATAATGCTTACTGCTACCCCTAAACCTTTCCTCTCTCTCATTTTGTTTGTTTTGTCTTTTTATATTATATCCATTTTGATCAAATCTTAATCATATATGTTTTTATACGAAGATAGCATGGATTTGATGTTCATTTTTCCTCCGAAGTTAAAGTAGTTAACTTATATTTAGGTGTGAGCAATTTGACTAGTTTGAACTACTGTTGATTGTGAATTTCAATAACCAAAATAATCCGATTACATACGAGTTGTACAACCGTACAAGATTAGAACCAAATAAAAGTTTGGAGAGACGGTTAGAATTGGTTAGAATTGTTAAAACAGATTAGGGTATATATTTGAGCCTTTCATTCTCTTTGTATACAACGTTATTCAATCTTTTTCGTGTATCTATAACACCTATAAATATCGTAAATTGGTGGGAATTTCTAGGCGAGACGTATAAATCTTCCTTTCAAGAGGATTTGAACTCGTAAGACCGATTCTCGCACACTTCTTCGTTTCTTGTTCTGCAACATTGTCTTTTTTATCTATCAATCTCAATTTGATCACAATTCGACCATTTTTTGATAATTCTCGAGGTTTTTGCGGTTCGTGGTAAATATTTGATTTTCAACAGTGGTATCAGAACTACATGTTCTTGCTACTGGCGAACACAAAAATCGAAGTAAGTCGACTCGATGGAAAGGCATTTTCTCATTGTTGAAGACTCTTAAGCTTGCTCATTTTGATGTGTCAGGTTTAAGGAGATATTGACAGATAAAAATCACTAGCCAGTCCAAAAGATTTGAGTTAAAAATATTACATCTCATCCAGTCATGGATAAAATAACTATTGTGTTTTATATATGTTAATCATGAAAGCACAATTTGGATGATTTGCAAGTTAAAAAAAGGGACAAAAGTCACTATGGGTCTCTTGGATTCATAAAGTGCTCTTGCGAGGGAGAGTGTTTTGGGATATCATAAATGATGTTAGTGTGAGTCTCTTGCAAAGCCCTTTTTGTATTGCAATGTTGGATCACGATCAGTTGCTCAGTTTTTGGCATGCGATTGGACGAGTCTTAGGATATTAATGGACCAAGAGTCACAGGGATTCACCAAATGGCGATTGTGTCTCAAGCGGTCCGCAATGGTGCTTGGATCCTCTCTCGTGGTAGACATAATATTACTCTTCTGTTAAAGGCTGCATTACCGGCTATACTGTTGTTGGTTCAGTCATTGCCGGATGAATTTAAATGGAGGAATACGCTTGTTGAAGCTCCGGGTTTATTCCCAGCATCCAAAAATTGGAGTGCTCTACATCCAGTTGGTCAGGTAGTTTCTTGGAAAAAATCAGTTTGGTTCTCACAAAATATTCCGAAGCATGCTTTTATTCATTGGGTGGTAGCTCGAGATAGACTCCCCACTCGCGATAGGCTTCAGAGTTGGGGATTGAAAATACATGATAATTGCTTACTCTGCAACGTAGTTCCAGAATCTCGCTCGCATCTGTTCTTTGATTGCACTTATACGACTCAGGTTTGGAAATCATTTTTCTCTCACCCTCGTCTCAACCCTCCCATATGCCTTGATACCATTGTAAACTGGGTCAGATATGCATGTTCTATTTCGAAGCTCAACATCATTTGCAAGTTGTTGCTTCAAGCAACAATTTATGAAATTTGCAAGGAAAGAGATGTGCGGTCACATAGAGCTGAAACCAAGCCTTCGGCTCAAGTAACCCGCAAGGTTCAATCTATTCTCCCACGGAAGCTAGCCGGCCTTCACTCCTCGCCATGTACTTCTCAAAAAAGCTCTTCTTCATCTGCTCAAACTTATCTATCTTTCTGGTTCGGCTACATACAATTTGGAAACGACCCTGCAACGTAAGCTCTTAAATCAGATTGTTCACAAGTTGTTTCTCTTCATAATTGTAAGCTTATGGTACAAATGGTTGACATATTAGAGGAATAAAAATGAGTGGAATTAATAATTCCATTGAATTCCTCTAGAAAATCACCATTTAAAGTGAAATTGCATTCCTCTCAATTTTACTAGCCCCACAAAATAACTAAAGAAAAAACTAGTTAGGCTTAAAATTGACACTCCTCAAAAGAGGGGAGAAAAAAATGGGTGAAAAAAGTCATAATTCCACTAACTATTTTTCTATTAATCATTAATCAATTTATTTTTTCCATGTCATTACACTGTGTTGGTTTACTTTCTAAGTTTTTAGTTTGTTGTCTTCCTTACACTGTGTTGTGTAATATCGGGTTAAATTGTATTTTTCTGTTTTTTCTTTAGCTTATTTATGAACAATCATGTAACTCAAAATGTCTCCTTGAAAGTTAGAAAAGAGAAATAAAGTAAAAAAAGTATATATATATTGATTTTGTGTATGTGTTCCGATTTTGGAAGATTTGTGAATATATTGTTAAAGCAAGACTTTGAGGATAATATTTAGAAGCAAGACTTTGAGGATAATATTTAGAAGCAAAATTTTATATACTAGATGATGATTCACGTTATATGTTATGCGCATACATATTTAATTCTTAAGTAAATTGGCAAATTACAAACTATTTAGGATTATGTGTTTAACAAATGTAATGATTCAAACGCTTAACTGATTTTAAGAATTTACTCATATTGGTATTTGCAATATTTTGATGATAGTAATACATTTTATGGTAAAGTGTTTAAAATTTTCAAATTTATTTTTCTTAATTCCATGAAAAAAATCAAGTACGTTATAATATCTAGAGAAATATTAAATCAATAAAATATTACATGCATTTTTATATATACGATTTAAAAGGATAAATGTAAATTAATATATATGTGATATATAGAGGATATATAGATATTTAATAATAATTTCAATTATAGATAGTTATTTTTGTTGTGCGCAGAGATAATTAATTATTAACTAAATTGACAAAGTTTTGTTACAAATAATTAAAGATGTAATAGAAAATAGATCAAACTATATAATTAACTAGATTAGGATCTGCATTCACGCGGATAAAAATAGATATAAAAATTAGTGCTATAAATATTTAGATTATGAAATTGATAATCCTTGTAATTAGATTCTACATTACAATCCACATGAATATTCAAAACTTAATTAAATGTCATATTTTATTAATTATATATCTAATAAATCATATATTATCATTACCCAATTTAAAATATTTATCTTTTCATACTGAATTGTTCTTATATATTTGATAATTCTTCGGTTTTGAACCCAATGACATTTAGACATATAAAATTTAAACATGAAAAATAGTTTTATTATATAAAATTGGACGCTTTCATCGTGAACTTGACACACGATAATTCACAATGACACTATTAACTATTATGACAATAGCTAATATCAACATAATAGAATGCATACTCATTATTACATTAGCTACCATAAAAAATAACATTGACATATCATGTTAAATTATATTATTATTACTTTCCTTATTTAATTTGAAATTTCTTAAACGTAAATGACATGCTTTGCTTTATCTTTAGTTGTTTTCAAAATTTATTATTTATGATTTAAATATTTCAAGGAAAATGGAAAGTAAACAAAAAAAAATTTCTTTTTATTATTTTGTTTTATCTAAGATCTAATTTTTTTAAAAAGGAGAATTTATATAAATTTAAATTATTATATTGACTCATGTCGCAATCTAAAATAATAATGACACATGTCGCGATAAATTTTGTTTACATGTCGAGTTCACATCGAACACGTCTAGTTTTATATAATAAACCAAAGAGATAACATGTGTTTAATTTGAAAAAAAAAGTGTTTAACACATTGTACTAACTGAAACCTATATCTGATTGTAAGATTTAATTATATTCGAAGTTGCAAATTGGGGATATTTTGATAATATTAATACTTTATATTGCAAAGTGTGTAAATTCAACTTTATTGTTGTTAATTCACTGAAAAGGAATCAATTAAATTATAATATTCAAAATTCACATAAAAGACTATTTCAATCAATATTAATATTTATTTTCCATTTATGAAATTAATATTCGTATAATATTTGAAATGATAAATATAAATTATGATATATAGAAAATATGTAAAGATCTAGTAATAACTGTCAATGACATGAGATGTAATTGATTAACAATTGAGGCTATTTTTTTAATTAATATATAGATGATGTCATGAGATGTAAGTTACATTAAATGTTGTTTTCAACTTTTACTTGTCAATTTATTTACAGAGGATATCTCTTGGTGGTTTTTTGAAGATTTAAAAAAATATTTTTTTTTATTGTCACGAATATACTTTATTTATTGATTAAATAAATACATTGTTTGTATCCGTAAATTTATAAGAAACAGAAGTGCCAATACTAAAGAAAACTGTTTTTCATAACCAACATTCCTGGCGAGTAGGTCTGTTTTGACATTCTTGTCCTAGGTCGGTGAAAAATATCAAACTCCGTGAAAGATTTCTGCAGATCCGCAAAATCATTTAACTCTGGTTGGAAACCTAGCCACTTCTCCGGTGTTACCACCATATGGGTCAATTCTTTGGAATTTGTTACAAACAAATAGTAAAATCGTTGCTTCCTCAATAAACTAGACATCGCTCACAGAAGCCCATGCATCTCGGTATGGAGTGGGGATAGTCCTCATCGAGTTCCTTTGAGTCCGATTAAATCTGTCCATCTTAAAGTTCTAAAATCCAACATATCCCACTAGTGGGTTCACCATCTTTCCAAAATCCATCAAGGAGACAGGTGAAGGTCGGGGGGGGGGGTGTCGTTCCAATGGAATACTATTCCCCATAATAACTGGTCCGGTTCCTTCCGAACCGTTATTCAAAAATCACTCACTGGATTTCTTCCCGGCGATATCAAGGATACCGATGGGTGATCGGTAAATGTTATTGAAAACTTTATCATTTCATGCTTTCCATATATACCACATAATCCATGGAAATGCCCGGACGGCTCCTCCGAAGTCGTTCGAGTGGGTATACGCGACAATAAGTAATCCACATTCTCCCAGAGATTCTCGCTCGGAAAGATATTTGGGGAGTTTGGGATATTCGAAAGCTCCCAACATTGAAGGGCTGGTTGGCAGGTGAAAATAGCATGATTAATCGTTTCTTCAGGGTGACTGCACTTTGGGCAGCACCGTTCGATTCGTAAGTGTCTGTGACCAAGACGTTCGTTTACCTCCAGAACCCCAGAGAGAGATTGCCATAGGTAATGGTGTATCTTATTAGTTGTTGCAACTTTCCACACCTGCTACTTAAGCGAATTGACGGATGGTTGTTGGAGCAGGAACTGAGTGTTTGTATCAAGCTTTCTCTGATGTAATGAGGAAATATTGTTAGTCTTGCAAGGAAATAGTGGGGCACAAATGCCACAAAAATTATATAAGAATAGTGGGGCATTTGAAACTTCTACCATCTTCCTTTATCATGGAGAGATCATATTCATTTACGTCTTTTTTATGGAGAGAAAAATACCATCAGTTTCCTATTTTTTGGAGAAATCACATCCTTCAAATTCCTCCACTTTGAAGATATCAATTCCATCATTTTTCTCTGTTACGGAGAGATTTATTCCATTAACCTATTTCTTAACGGATAATATTTTTAAAAGCTAAGCTTTGAAGGCAACAAAAGCCCAAAAAATTGTTCGCTCGTCAAACAATTGTGAAGTTCTCTCGATGGAGCTTCCAGTTATTATCTCTGATTTTAACCTTCTATCTTATATTTATTATGCTTTGTATTTTCATTATGTATTTTTTTGAATTTTTGAGAAACATATTTTTTGACAAAAAATTATGTATCCGTTGTGATGTAACCGCAAATTAAAATTAATATAAGGTTTGCACACCAAAAGAAAAAAATTAAGAAAGATGACACATAGTGATCTTGATCGTTTCTCCATGGTTCAGGTTCACATGTTCTCTAGCGGTCAATCCTCATCGACTTGGAAGACCCAATCACAGAATTATGACGCCCAAAATTATGTACGAACAATTAGTTATAGTTATTTTACTATATAATTATATAAATGATTTGATATGCAACTATTCTTATTTTTTAAAATATTTAATTTAAATTCAATTAAATAGTTTTGGGTGAAAAATATTTTAATTTTATGATTAAAATTTTTAGAAAAAAAACATTGTGCAACTTTATCTCTTCATTTCTTTTTTTTGATTATATATCATGTAATGTATAACTGTGGTAATTTTTCAGAAAAACAATCTTAAATTTAAAGCTAAATATACTATCTATAGTAACGGGGAAGAAACTATAAGCATTAGATCAATCAATTATTATTATGTTTTAGTATGATGAATTCGGATTCCGTAAAGTATCTTGGATTAATCAAACGAGTCAAAAGCTAAAGCAAAGAAGTCGGAAAATAAAAAAGTTATGAATTGTTGTGTATTCTATTAATGATTTGATGCCCTCCATTAATGAAGTTACATGTATATTTATACAAGATTATAGTTGGTCCTAGAAACCATAATCAAAACAGGAAATTCTCATATTTTTAGCCAAATTTTCTTTTTTGATCGTCATCTTTTCATTTTTCTTCGAAACATTTAAATCGGCTGATTATCGTGGGTTTGGGTCGATTTCAACTTCGTGGGCCGAACTCACGGATGCACTTATCGTCATGGGCCGAAATCATGCAAAAGGGGATTCTCAGCTCATCTTCGGCCCACCTCGTTTGTCTTTTCAGGTCGGATTTCAGTATGTCTCTGGGTCGGTTTAAATTTAAATCGGGTCTTTAAGGTGAATACTCAACCCGATTCCATCATAATATATAAAGTTATTGATAAACTATCTCATCCCAAACCCTTTTCACCTATGAACTTGTATATTGGTAACTATGTAATAATCGTCATAATTTAGTCTAAAAAATTAAATATAAGCATTCAAAAAAAGGTTAACGTCCGCTCAATTCGATGAATTCACACCTTAATTATTTTTTTTCTCTCTCTTTTATGAGATTTTTTTTTGCATAAACCTTGAAACTTCCAGTCTTTCAACCCATAATCATTCTGTTGCACATGGCCAGCCGTTGATAATACCTTAATTAAGGCGTAAATCACTTCTTCCAAGTGAACCTTGAGTATTCACTCTCAAGACCACTAGACCACCACTCACTTAATTTTTTATGGGATAATTATTTTCGTCATATTGGTCCTAAATAGTAACATGATAATTGAGGAATGTGGATGCATTTTTTTTTTTAATTCATCCAACACCATTTTAACTATTTTTCATAAGTTTATTTAATTATTTTTTTTTTCAAAAATTCAGTCAGATTCAGACGTTACTATTTAAATTTTAAGTTATCAGCCAGATTCCGCAAAAAATCACCAAAAATTCAACTAAATTCTACAATTCAACCAGATTCAGCCGATACTATTTAAATCCATTATTTAAATCGCTGCACATTTTATTTTAATTAGTTAGCCGAATATATCTCCTATCGAGAAAAAAGATCTGAGTATTGACTAAACAAATTTCATATATCGATTTGCATTTGCATATATTTAACATGTTGATTATAATCTTTCACAAATGCCAGGAGTAGTAAAGCAAAACATACGAAATAATTATATTAGTGCAGGGGAAAAAAAACACAAGAGTAGTGGATAGAACCAATGCAACAGAATCAATAAAATTGAATGACTACTACTAATGTAAATGATTACGGGGGGATAATCTCAAATAACCTTCTTAGAGAAATTTTTTTTATGATGACATTCTTTGATCTACATAACCCTCATAAATTAAAATGTTAATGAACTTCCAAATGTACCCTTATGATTTAGTAGTAGAACTAATCATTTTTATTTTATTTGTCGATAAAATAATACAATTAATATAAATAAAAATTATAAACCCTAAAAACTAAACCCTAAATTCAAAATACTAAACTCTAAACCCAAAATACTAAACTCAAACCTAAATATTTAAATTATAAACCCTTATAAATAATACAATTAATATAAATAATAATCTTAACCCTAAAAAGTAAACCCTAAACCCAAAATACTAAACCCAAATTGAAATATATAAACTCTAAACCTTAAACCCAAAATAATAAACCCTAAACCAAAAATACTAAATCCTAAACGGCTAAACCCAAAATACTTAACCCAAATTGAAATAGATAAACACTAAATCCTAAATTGTAAATCCTAAATTCAAAATATTAAAAAAATCTTGAACCAAAAATCCTAAACCTTAAATCCAAAATACTAAACTCAAATCCAAATATTTAAATTATAAACTCTTATATATAATAAAATTAATATAAATAATAATTCTAAACCCTAAAAGTAAACCTAAATCCAAAATACTAAATTCAAACCAAAATAATTAAACCCTAAACCCTAAATCGTAAATCTCCAAAATACTAAACTCTAATTTCAAAAACTAAATCTTAAACCCAAAATACTAAATTCTAAATCCAAAAACTAAACTCTTAACCCAAAATACTAAACCCAAGCTGAAATATTTAAATCCAAATATTTAAACAGATAAAGATAAATACAGATTTGCATCGATGAAAAAAAATTGAATAATGGCATACTTAAGTAAATAGATGAACTAGGTTAAATATAAAAGTAATTTTCCTAATTTTTAGCCAAAAAATAAATAGAAAATATATTAGTTTTTATAACGAGGTTTTTTCAGCATTTTTTTCTTTCTATGGAGGTCATATGAGATTATGATCCATGGTTACGATGGAACAAACGCATTTAAAAAAAAAAAAAAAAACAATTGTCGCGTTGATTTTGTCCGAAGAACTCTTTATTTCGATGTTCTACGTACAATGCTTGTTTTTTCTTGTCTCATTCATAAATTTTGTAAATGATGACTTAGTAAAATGGTTGCCGCAATAGTCTCGCACTAATAGTAACACCGCCACATTAATAAGTAATTCAATGACTTCATACTCATTCAATTTTGAAAGTACAAATATGAAACAAGGAAATACAATGTGAAACAAATTTGAATGATATAAATAAAAAGGAAAAGTATTTTCTAAGATTAGCTGAAAAAAAGAAAAAGATATTAAAAAATTGAGAATTTCGATTTCTGGAAAATATCACAAATCTGCTGAGTAAAACACTAATATGTGTTGGAATATTTTGATATTAAGATGTCTTTTTAGAATAAAGACGAAATTAGAAGGAAAAACCTAAAGTTTCTAATATTTGGAATGTGCTAGAAACGTGTCTCGTCGAGTGATAGAAATTTATTAGTGTCGAACTAAATGATATTTTAATGTCTAGTAATTCTATTAGGCAATGTCTTGTTGTAAAATTGTCTAAAATCTTTGAATGATTTGAGCACGTAAATACACTGTCAAACTTTGTTAAGTTGTTTGTGTATTCATATTCTCGATCTAACAAATTTCACTTTACGAAGATTCATGCTGTAGAGTATTTTTGGCTGTTGTTTCATAAAAATTGACGTTTTGCATTTCTATAAAAGTATAATAGATATTTTAAAATGGGAAAATTTCTTTTTTTTTGTTACATTGGAAGTTTTAATCTCCTAGTTTGGCACATGGAAGTTTTAATCTCTCCAAATGGCATTTTAAAGCTGATCTGACGATTATGCCCCTGACTTGGTGAGAGAGTGCGCATGGATCGGCGTTTTATTGTCTGATGGATTAAGATGGGTTGGTTAAAAGTAGGTCGATTGGACATATATCTACCAAAAATTTATTGCAAAGCAAAAGTGTGCTTTATATACAATTATAATGTATTATAATGATTAGGCCTGCGGAAATTAACCGACCCGAAGTTGCTGACTGGAACTAAACCGAAATTTTCAGTTTTCGATTCTGATTCGGTTACTTCAACTAAATCGATCGACACAATTTTAAAAGTGATTCGTTTTCGGTTCGGTTCGGTTCGGCGAACCCGAACCGATCGATTTTTGGTTTTTTTAATCGAATTAACCAAAACTTAAACCAAATTTCAAAATATTTTTAAAAAATTCTGAACCGAACTAGCCAAACTAACCAAAATTACCCGAATTAACCCGAATTAACCCGAAATTAACCGAATTTACCCGAATTAAATCGATTTAAACCGAATTTAAACAAAAAAATGGAAAACTCGGTTAATTTCGGCAACAAAAATTAATATCCGAAGCAACCGTAACCGAACTGTTATTTAGTTCGGGTCAATTCGACATAAATATCACAAACCGAACTAACCGGATAATAGATTAAACCGAACCGAAAAACCCGAATTAACCAAACTTGCATGCCTAATAGTGATAATTATATTTATGTTGTAATGGTAAAGAGGATCATCGTCCATGTTGTGTTGCAGAGGAAAAAAAAGTTTGAGTTTAAACTACTTAGACGTGAACGAAACTGGTGGAGGAGATAATCGACAGTACGATGTACATAGGTGGCCGAGTTCGGTTGTGTGTATGTTGCTTGTACATTTGCTGTCTTCGGTTGGAAAGTAGTTTCGGTGCCTCTGCATTTATTTCATTTGTATTTATGCGATATTTTGTGAAAATTTATTTAACTCGTGTATGTATAAATATCATTAATGTACGTATGTTACTGTGATATGTACGTATTCACTATTTATGTGTGTACCTATCTTTTGTGTGCGTATCTTATATGTGTATGTATACAAAAGAAAAAATGTTGCTTTCTCTTTTCACTTTTATACGCAGCTAGCATTAAATGAAATCTTTGCGCACTCCTACACACATAAAAATATATCGTATATCAAATTTTGTATATCAAATATATCGTATATCAAATTTGATTGTGTCGGACGATTTTGTGAAATTTTTGGAGATATTTGTAATACATGGGGATAGCATAAACACTTTGTGGACGTACATGCATATCGTAGATCAAATGTGAGCGTCTTGGAAAAGAATATAGTATTTGTACCCCGTCTGTCCTTAGGATACACGTACACCATCTCCACAAAATGGTGAAATGTACGACAATATTGTTCATGTACGTTAATATGTACGTAATTATCTCGCATGTGTACGTCATACCATCCACCTACCCATGTACGTATGCTAATAACATATTGTTCTCTCTCCAACATTAAATGTTGTCCAATTTAACTCAATTAAATGTATTAAATGCATTCTCTGCGCACTCCTACACACATATACAAAGGGTAATTTTGTCATATATGTGTGTAAGTGCAATTTTTTGGAATTAAAACTCACATATGACATTTTTTGGAATTAAAACTAAAAAATATGTTTTTGCAAATTTCTCGCTATGCTTTAACAAGCCTAGCATTACCGTATAGATATATAACAAATTCGTGTACGTTGAACTGATGCGTGTATGTACAAATATTATCTCAACGATTCTGATATACGTAACTATGATATCACACACACACATACACTAATAGATCATGTATACCAACAGTCATTGCATACATCAAATTTTGATTTGACTATAAATACACCATCACGTATGTCATGCATGTCTACCTACCTCGATACAGGATTACATGTACACCAATATTTTCATGTATAACCGACTAACACAATATCATCGATCACCGTGTACACTGATTTACATCGACTGACACAATACCATCGACCACCGTGTATACCGACTTATGCAATTTCACCGACCACCATGTACACTGATGTACACCGTCACAATATCACCGAAAAATTGTGTACGTTATACAGAATATTTGATGATCAGGTACACAGACTTATTTGGTCGCATTTGTACGTCGTACGGACACTTATCTACTCTAATCAACTTTCATTCACGCTTTTGGATTATGATGTTTTCCCCTTGTTTCTCTGAAATTGGCGGTTCCTGCAAGTGAAGTGTCGGCGATGTGCCTACTCCTCCGATTTCGAGAACCCAACCACTTTCTCCCAATTCGCACCACCATCTCCTGCTGTCTGAAAATGGAGAATTTGTTCCGCACCACTCTTGCCGCCTATCTTTTTATCTTCGATGAAAATGGAGAGGAAGCACTTTCGTCTCTCCATTTCTCTTGTGGAAAGAGGAAGCACTCTCTCCCAATGTGTAGAGGAAGATACGCTTTTAAAAACAGTAAAGACAAGTCAAATCAAATTGACACAACTTGTTTTCCTATCTCTCTCTTATATGCAGACGTTTTCTTTAATAAAAGTAAGGGCATTTTGGTCAGAAAACACGAAAGTAAGTAAGGATATTTTGGTCAGAAAACACGAAAGTGCCAAATGGAGAAAGAAAAAAGTTAATGTAACATTTTGAAAAATAAAATGATAAAAATGTGACATTTTAGTAAATAATTCTTTTAAAATTCATTCCTATATAATTTCTAATGTTTATATGTAATTACACAATATTTAGGGGGAAAAAATACATGATAAAAATATATTAGACATTTCGAATCTTGTATCAACATGTATGGAAAACTTCTAATTTCATGAAAGGGAGCCGGGGGAGTAGTTGTTTTTTGCCTGGGACAGTAGTTATTTAAAAAAAAAATTAACGACGACACGAGTCAGTTATATTTTTATGTGTGTGTATCTTTTTGGCACATATATATAATGACTTTTGACATATTATATAGATAATTAAATTCATATAATTAAAAAAAATGGATAATGATTTTATCCCAAAAAAAAATGGATAATGATAATGCCGGAATATAGAGTTCGACATAAAATTGCATGGAGAATACAAATGATGTTGAAAGCGCACTTTTGGTGTCACGTAGTGAAGCATTCATTTCATAAATCCTAACTAAAATTGAAAACGAAAAATATATAATTATCAAGTTGCCACGCCTAATCGTTTTTTGTTGGGGTAATTTTCGTTCGAAATTTTTTCTTTAACTAGCGATGTAACAACATTTGTATGTGACTTTTTTGGCACATACCATTTGTCGATTTACTTCAATTTTGCTCCTCCTTGCACATTTTGCTAATATACAAGTATGCGTTACAAAATCCCAATATCATGTATATGATTTCTTTCAACCAATAATATATATCAAGACTCAGTATCGTCAAGCCAAATCGGTGGCAAAAAAACTTTTGTAAAAAGATTAGTTCGAGTCCGGATATCGGAGAAAATTATGAATCCAAATTCTAGTTCTAGTCCACTTGGAAAAAGGGCATTTCCGATTGAACTAACCTTTTAGTTTTGAAGACAAAGAATCTAAAGTTCTAAACCCATTTTTTGTAAAATTCTTTGTCCGCAACTCCTTGCCACCGTCTCACTTGAATTTTGACTCAACGTTTTTTAACATGGATCATTTAAAGATTTGTATTAGACCAGGCTTTACATTCTCTCTTGATGTGCTCTATTATGTCAGGTGGATGTATGAACTTAACCTCTACTCCCACGAGGCCTCCTCCCACGAAGAAAGGAGCCAAAAGAGGAAAAGCAGGGTGAATCTTAATCCATAAAGGTACCAGAGAGATAACCCAGAGGAGAGAGACTTCAAGAGGATCTCTCTAACTCATGCGGTATGATTTTGGTTTTCGCTTCTCATTCCAACCCTAACTATTACTCACGAGAAGAAGAAGATGACTCCTCGATCCCACCACTGAGTATCCCCTCTCTCGGATATGGATCCATCATGATCTCGATCGTCGGTCAGAGAGTTATAACCCTTTTTCGACAGACGGTATTCTCTCTTCTAACTTCCACAAAACTTACATATTGAGTCTTAGATTGTCTTAACTAAGGCTCCGAACTCTAACCCCCGATATTCTCCCGAAAGCATGCTCTCCGTTCAATCACGTCGACCCTATTCTGACTAGAGTGGCAGAGAGTCCTCGGAATGGCAAACTCATTTTTATCCTCTGGAAAACTGTCTTGACCATGTTATTGTGGCAGGACGACACGTATGAGAAAACGATCAGAGGAGCAAATCGTTTACAAGATTTCTAGCATATGTTTGCTACCCAGTGGATTAATCTCGTACCCTGCACTTACAAGGTATTTTCAAACAAACGATGTTCTCCACGACGAACAAATTCAACCGTCCGAAAAATGCGAGAGCCCATCCAAACAGTTACTAATCTATTTACATTTAATTAGAATTTAGCACATTAATAATAGCAAGTACTAAACTATTTAAACATTATTTATAACAATTTTTAGACTAATCTAATTTATAAATAAATATTTAATAATTATATATTGATAAAAATAAAAATTGTCTATAGTTTGTTGTATGGAAGAATGGTGGAAGAAACAATTTATAGGAGAATGAGGTATCAGATGTTTTTCCAGTTTTTCTCAACTCGTGATATTTATTTTGATCCATATCCCGCTGAAATCTTTTTTTCACAATAACCTTCTATTTAGTTCTACCAATTCAGCTTGGTTTTATCCATTCAACATCATATAACATTTTTTCACGATTTCTCTTTTAGTATATATGATGTATGGATATGACCAAACTAGTTGTGGTCAAATTAATTGAGGGTGTAAATTGTGAATGATTCTTGTTAAGGCAGCAAAATGGTGTCTACTTATGATTCAAACTTTAATATGGTCTTTCTAAAGTTAGCCCCCAACAAAATCATCTTCAAATTAGCACACGATTTATCATTTCTCTTTCCAACAACAACAACAAAAAAACTTCCTGTTACAATCAATAATTCATTCTTTTCACTATGTATTAAAATATTTAAATCGAAAATTTCTCTCCTTTTCAGAAAAATATATCAGGACGTTGTTCTTATTAATTTAATCGGTAAGAAAATATAGTAGGTGAAAAAAATATATTTTATATAACATGTGATCAAATATATTTTAGATAATTTATAATTATTTTTACAATTTTCTTAGAATTTTTGGAGCGGAAAAAATATACGATACAAGGCTCAAACTTACAACATGATTTCGTTTTTGTCAGAGTTTACAACTTAAATAATTATTTAAAATGATTTGATCTTTCAGGGTTGATTAAAATATAGCCGATTTGTTATAGCTGGGCCACATAATATTTTATATAAGCTATACTATCAAGTATCAACTAATTCTGAAGACTCAGTATTTTCAAAAGCAAATATTAGTTTTGACTTTTTTTTTATAACTTCAAAGTTTGGAATCGAGAGATCGGTACATCTCCATGGAACCGAAACTAGACGATTAATATACCATGACACGGTATAAATCATCAATTTCATAGGAAGCTAAACCGAAAACACAAATTTTGGCATTTATAAATTTAAATTTTCTTGTTTGCATTTTAAAAAACTACTCTTTTTATTTTATTTTATGAAACATTATAATTTTTCTACTTCGTATTTAAGTTTATAATTAAAAAAAAATTATAACATCATAAAAACATTCATTTTTCTTTTAATGACAGACGCATTAACATATAAGCACAAACATTCTTTTTTTGTTTTATCAGTAAACGATTTGCTTTTTATCAAAAAAAAAAAATATATATATAAGCACAAAATTAACAAAAATTAACAAAAAGAAAATGAATGCTTACGGGTTTTACCATCCGCTCTATCGTGAGACAGGTAATCTTAACTTTATGTCTATGGTGCCAAAAGATAGCCGGAAAAACAAAAAATCTTAGTATATAATTAGAAAATGCGACCAATAAAATCTTTAAGGTGTGGAGAGACTGATGTATCCATATTTTACCTCTTTTAAACACTTGATTCATCATGTTTTAATCCATTTTGCATTTGCATATAAATATTTGTAGGTGTATTTGCATTTGTTTTATCTTTATAGGTGAGAATGATGGTGAATCTGAAGAGGCTTTGAAGCATATTTTGGGGGGGGGGGGGGGGGGGGGGTCAAGAAGAGAAGGAAACCAACAAATGGAGAATGAGGAAGCAAGAGTGACGGGATTGAAGCCACAAATGGAGAATGAGAAAGCAAGAGTGGCGGGATTGAAGCCAAAAGAATGGACAAAAAAAGTGAATTAATGAAGAAGTCGCGGTGTCCATATCTACGTCTCATATCCACATCACCTACATCGATATGGAGACTAAAAAAGGTGGAAAGAAAACAGTGTTCATATCCACGTCTCGTATCTACGTTACCTACATCGATATGGGAACCACAATTTCTACAAGAAAAACAATGCTCATATCCACGTCCTATATCTACGTGAAGGTCGTAGTTATGAAACTCAGTTTTACCAAAGATCAAGATCCGACCCGGTTCAAATTGGGTCGATCCGGTCCGCTTTAAGCTTAGTATAAATAGATTTTTAAAGGTGTAAAAACCTAAGTTTTGATTTTATCTTTTTTTCTTTGAGATCCAAAACACATTTTGGATGATTTGTGTTTGGATCTTTTGTTCTTTCAATTCATGGTGAATTTTTCCTTAATCTTTTATCAATTTTTTTATGTTTATGTCTTTTATTATGTTTAGCATGATTAGTGAGTAGTTATCTTATGGTTTTTGGACTTAATAGATTAGGGATGTTTGATGGATGATTAATGATGCTTAGGATTAGATTTTTATGATTTCTAAGGTTTAAGGTGTGTATAATGCTAGATTTGACTTAACTAATCAAACTCTAGATCATGGACATTTTATGTCCAGAAGGTGTTTGATGAAATGTTTAGAAAACTTTTAAACTTACTTTCATTCTTAGCCAATGGGAATTGATGCTTAAGATGATTAGTTGGCTTATTGGATTTGTACTTAGTGATTATTGATCATTTAATTGCAATTGAAAAATAGATAAATTTACGTGCATATATATATATATATATATATATATATATATATATCGAAGCAAGTAATTTAACCTTTGGCTGTCCTTTTTATGTGTATTAGCGATTGTTTGACACACAGGCAACAGAAACTGATATTTCTTGCAGACGGCAGACACTTGTTCCACGGCCTTTTTTTTGTTTGTTAATAGTTTCCACTGCCTTTCAATATATATTAATAGTGTGTCTTATCCACGATATATAGTGTGTATCTGTAAATATATATATAAACTAAGTATGAAAAAAAAAGAGTAAACCTTTAACGTTGAAAATTTGAATGGCATTAATCCACTAAAAACTGTTGATGTCAACTTCTTTTGTTTCGCAGCTATCAATTAGTGTCGCCAATCTTTTAATAACATGATTGGTAGCTTTTGAAGCGATATAGGTTTTTATTACTAACATTTGGAATGTCTTTGCTATTCTACACAGTTTTACCAATAACATATAATTCTGAAGAATCCGCCATTCCCATTAATTCATTTCACTTTTTTTTGTTTAATAATAATTCATTTCATAGTTCACAATTAATTCATAGTTCTGTAACTTTAGTCACCCAAATCAAATGCATTTCACAATGTCATAATTTAGAATTTAGGATTTAGGGTTTAGTTTTTATTTTTTATTTTTTAGTTTTTGTTAAACCTAGTTTCTAGGTATTATAATTATGTAATTCCATTCTACTATTTTTGTTCTCGTTAGCTTTTAGTTCCGTAATATTATTAATAGGAACTAATATCATGTATATAAGAAAAAATGAAGAACAAGAATATATATATATATATATATATATAATATATATGCATGTCGAAGATGAATCTTTGCCTGCTTAACGGGAAAATTCTTGGAGATTCCAAATTCGAACACCACGATGGAGAGGAAACTACATTAACCTTACTATGATCTCGGGCTCAAAAAGACTATGGACCTCGAACTCCAACTCCTTCTGTTTTTTCGATCAATCATTGCCGGTGGAAGAAACTTTGTGAAATCGGCAGCGAGAGACAATCAATTAAACATGAGAAAGTTTTGATTCAATTGAGATCTGATCCATGAACGATTAGGATATGAGAAAGCAAAATTGTCGATTGGGAGATGAAAGAACAGAAAAAGGGTTAAAATTGTAATAGACTAGAAGAAAAGTGACTTAGTTTTAGAAAGTATTATAAATGTTATTAGTTTCCAAAAAAAGTGTCGACTGTAAATAACTCAAAAAAATATATATAACAAAAACAGCTGAAAAGAAAACAACAATATCTGCATGCGCGTAACCCATAAATCTCCCTCTCATGATAGGACACAAGAAAACCGAACAGAAACAGAAACTCTATTGGCACACTTAGATCTCTCACATACACATGATTCGCAGATACATACATACATATATACATCACATAGAGAAAGATAAAAACACAAACTCTCATCATCTTTCTGGTTTCATTATGCCTGCAATCATGATTCTTGGTCTCTTAACCCCCGCATGCTCTTTCTCTCTATCCTCCAAAATCTCTCCTATAAATACCACTTCCCTCCCACTAATCACCATTACCTCTCTCTTCTCTCATTTCCTCTCCTCTGTTCTGTTCCTAGAGTTTGTTTCTTCTGATCTTTCTATATGCAATGGCAGTGTCTGGGTTTGAGGGATTCGAGAAAAGACTCGAACTTCGATTCTTCGACGACGACAACTCCATATCCAATAAAAACCCTATGGGACTCCGTCTAATCGACTTCGAATCTCTAGACCAAGTCTTAAACCAAGTGCAGTGCACGGTGGTCTCCGCCGTAGCCAACCGTAGCTTCGACGCTTACGTCCTCTCCGAGTCTAGCCTCTTCGTCTACCCAACCAAAATCATCATCAAAACATGTGGCACCACGCAACTCCTCAAATCTATCCGACCCTTGATCCATCTCGCACGTAATCTCAACCTCACGTTACGCGCGTGTCGCTACTCGCGAGGCAGCTTCATCTTCCCCAAATCTCAGCCTTTCCCTTACACGAGCTTCAAAGACGAAGTCGTCGTTGTAGAAGATTCTCTCCCCAAATCTCTCCGTTACCGTAAAGCCTCCGTCATAACGCCTTCCTCCTCCTCCTCCTCACGTGCTTGGCACGTGTTCACCGCGAGCGCTGAAGTGGAATCGGACGAGCCGGTCGTCGTAGTCGAAGTCTGTATGACGGAGCTTGACCGAGTCAACGCTCGAAGCTTCTTCCGACGGAAAGGCGGCGACGAGAAGAACAGTGATTCCGCCGGGAAAGAGATGACGCGGCTGAGCGGTATCGATATGATAAACGCAAACGCGTTTATATGCGATTTCGCGTTTGATCCTTGCGGTTACTCGATGAACGGCGTCGACGGAGACCGTTACTCGACCATCCACGTCACGCCTGAAGACGGTTTTAGCTACGCGAGCTTCGAGTGCGGTTTGTCTCTCTACGACGACGGTCACGGCGATGTCTCCGAGGTTTTGAGCCGCGCAATCGATGTTTTCCGGCCAGGTTTCGTCTCGATCGCCACCACTTACGGCGGCGAGGATTATAACCACGAGGTGACGAAGCGCGTGGAGCGCATGTTGGCTAAGAAGCTCGGTTTAAAGTGTAGAAGCCGACTTATGGATGAGTTTCCAGGCTCCGGAACCGTCGTTTATCAGTCATTCACGCCTCGCCGGAAATAGCTATTCGCCGGAGGAAGTGAAAAAGGAAGCAAAAAGGGTTTTAGGTTTTAAATTAGTTGGGAGGAGAAGAAAAAAAGGAAGGTGATGACGTGGAGGGAGCTGATTGGTTGATTTGGGTAAGGAAGATACATAAGTGGAAACATATGATCATGCACCCCACTTTGCACTTGTGGCAATGTCACGCCTAAGCATTTTTGAGGTTCAGTGTTGTAGAATTTTAGTGGGGGAGGGTAAAAAATGTTTGCTCTTTTTTTCTTTTTCTTCTTCTTTTTCTTTTGTTTCGTATGTTTGTTTTCTTCTTCTTTCATTTCAGTCTAAATTATCTTAAATCTCTATATCAGACTTTTGGTATACGGTTTAATCGTTCTTACTTTATATAATTACAAATTCATTCACTAGCGTAAGAATTTGTCTACTTTAAAATAAATTAGCAACAATGTTAAATATTTCTACCGAGTCCGATTAGTGATAAAAAAAATATTGTTTTTTATAGTAAGAAAGTATGTTTTTATATACCAACACTATAACATTATCAATCAAAACCTATATATATTAAAATATTTTCAAAAGGTTTTTCAACCAGTTTTCGTCATTTTTTGTTTGGTTTCAATTACTTTCAGCATTAACATATCTTAGATCGGGATTAGCATCACGCTAATACTTTTCATCGCGGTTTCTGGCGTTAACGAATTCGGTCAAATTAGCATTGGCGTCATCCTCATATCTAAAACAAGTGTTTAAATCCAATATTAAATAACAACAAAAATTTATGATTAAATTGACCTACTGAAAAGAAATTAATATGTAACTAATCATATACTCCTTCCGTTTCATAATATAAGATATTTTTGAAGTTTTTTTTTGTTTCAAAATATAAGATGTTATCACATTTCTAGGCAACTTTTCACTTTATTGAATATTGTGGGACCAATAATATTCTTACTACAAAAAAACAGCTGATGAATGACTATTTTTTGTGACTTTTTTTCAGTCGCAAAATTTTGCGACTGTTTTGGGACCAAAATGCGACTAATGAATGACTACGGAAGTTATAGAAGCAAATCAGTCGCAAATTTACGATTGAATTGTTCAGTCGTATAGTAGTCTTAAATTAGCGACTGAATGAAGACTATTATTCGACTGTTTAAATGTAGTCGCAAAAGAGTCGCAAAGTGAGACTGTTTTGCGACTCTATTTTTAGTCAGTAAATGTAGTCGCAAATCAGTCCCAAAATTGCGACTTATTTGCTGCTCGTATAGATCGTGCCAGAAGATTCGCAGTTTAGTCACTAAAAGTTGGTGAAAACATGGAAAATATGAAAGTTATGTACGCTACCTAACTTGTGTGACTACTGATAATAGTCACAAAATGGTCGTAAAAGGGTGGCAAAAGAGTAACAAATTTGTGACTGTTTTTTTTAGTCGCAAAGTAGTGACAAAAAATTTGCCTATAAAATGAACGAACGAGCACCCCCATTATCATTCACCATCAGAGCAAAAAAAGAGAAAGAAAACACAGAGAAAGAGAAAAAGAATGTGGAATTCATCCAGAGAGTAGATGTATAATAGAATCGATCCACGTACAAATAATCTCTCGAGTGAATTTTTGGAAGGGGTCGAGCAGTTCATGAATTTTGCAAATAACCAGTCAATAGCTCTAAGCAGTGGAGGTAAGTTTTACCGCCCTTGTGTTAAATGTCAAAATTCCACTTTAATACTAGCAAGGACAGTTTCGAAGCATTTGCATAGTAGATGATTTATGCCAAGATATTATTTATGGTCTGAACATTGTGAAGATTATGATGTTGTTTGGGCAGGCACGAGTAGTCATTATGCTAATGCTGATTTTAGTTGTGGTAATCAACCAGTAAATTATGATGGGTGAAATGTATATGATGGGGGAAATGTATATGCTGGGATGGTAAATGATGCATTTTATGGTGTTACGCCATTTAATGAATATCATGAACATGAACAAAGTGGAAATGATCATGTTCATGAAGAACCTACCCATGAGGCAAAACGGTTCTACGCCATGTTAGATGCTGCAAATACGCCACTTTTTATGGTTGTCATGATGGTCATTCGAAGTTATCATTAGCTTCTCGGTTCATGAACATTAAGGCAGACCATAATTTGGCTGAAACATGCATGGATTCATGGGGCGAATTATTTACGGAGTATTTACCAGAGGGTAATCAGGCAACCGGTTCATACTACGAGACAGAAACATTGATACGAATTCTAGGATTGTCGTACCATACATTTGATGTATGTGTAGATAATTGTATGCTCTTTTGGAAAGAAGATGAGAATTTAGAGCATTGTAGGTTTTGTGGAAAACCAAGATATAAGGCTAGTGAGGGACGAACCAAAATACCGTTCAGTCGTATGTGGTATTTACCTATCACTGACAAATTGAAGAGGATGTACCAATCAGAGAAGACTGCATCATCGATGAGATGGCATGCTGAGCATGTGTCAGAAGACGGAGTAATGTGTCATCCATCTGATGCGGCAGAGTGGAAGAATTTCAATCAAATGCATCCGAGTTTTGCAGTGGAAACGCGAAATATTTATCTTGGATTATGTACAGACGGTTTTAATCCTTTTGGTATGTCAAAAAACACATTCTTTGTGGTCTGTGATCATGACACCTACAACTTATCCCCGGATATGTGCATGAAAAGTGAGTATTTGTTTCTTACGGTTTTGAATTCAGGACCAAATCATCCACGAGCCAGTCTTGATGTCTTTCTCCAACCACTGGTCGATGAGTTAAATGATTTATGGAATAACGGAGTTGAGGCGTATGATGTGTCATTAGATCAAACCTTCAACCTTAAAGTTGTTTTGCTGTGGACGATAAGCGATTTTCCGGCATATGGTATGTTGTCGGGATGGACGACATGGAAGATTATCGTGTCTTATTTGTATGGATGAGACAAATGCTTTCCAATTGTCGGCTGGTAGGAAGACATGTTGGTTTGACTGTCACAGAAGATTTTTGCCAATCAATGATCCGCTGCGGAAGAATAAAGTAAATTTTTTGAAGGGAAAGGACGCAAAGAACGACTATCCACCTCAATCATTGACTGGTGAACAAGTGTTATATGAGCGTATACATCATGTCGAACCACCTAAAACATCTGATTGTGGTGGAAATGGACATACAAAAAAAACCGGACGGCTATGGGGACTGGTATAATTGGCATAAAGAAAGCATATTTTGGGAGCTACCGTACTGGACCAATCTCAATCTAAGACACAGTCTTGATGTGATGCATATCGAGAAAATTTTTTCGATAACATCATGTATACTGTTATGAATGTTAAAGACAGATCAAAAGATACAGTTAAGTCAAGATTGGATATCGTAAGATTTTGTGCTTGGAAATATTTGCATGACGATGATCGAGGGAGAGCTCCATTTCCTATTTGGAGGTTGACTTCAAAAGCGAAAGAATCTTTATTACAATTGGTCAAGAATGATATTAAATTTCTAGATGGCTATGTAGCAGATTTAGCCAGTTGTGCAGACATCAATGGTGGAAAATTTTCGGGAATGAAAAGTCACGACTGCCATGTATTTATGGAACGGTTGCTTCCGTTTGTCTTTGCAGAACTTCTGCCCCGTAACGTGCACCAAGCATTATCAGGCATAAATAAATATATATATATATATATATATATATATATATATATATATTATCGTTTAAAGTGTTTCTATTACTGGAACTTAATTATGTATATTAATTAGTGATATTTTTTTAGGGATTGGAGCCTTTTTCGTGACATAAGCAGTAGATCATTGGATTAAACCCGCGTCCAACTTCTGAAGAAGAACATTGTCATGATTTTGTGTAATTTGGAAAAAATCTTCCCACCTTCTTTCTTTGATGTGATGGAGCACCTACCTATCCACCTGCCATACGAAGCAGAGCTTGGTGGTCCTGTGCAATATAGGTGGATGTATCCCTTTGAAAGGTTTTTTAAACATTTGAAAGGCAAAGCGAAGAACAAAATATATCCAGCGGGATCAATTATTCAATCGTACATGAATGATGAGATATCTTATTTCTCAGAACACTACTTTGCGTCGCAAATTTCTACAACTAGTAGAAGAAGGTAATAATTTACTTAATATGTATGTTAATATTGCTATCATGATTTGCCTCAAATTATAGAAGGTATAACTTTTGCAGGGCAGGTCGGTATGATGAAGGTGAAGTACCCGTATATACTGTACCGGTACCAGATATATTTACTGAAGTAGGTCGTCCAAGTGGAAAATGCAGTGAATTTTGGTTAAGTGAAAAAGATTATAAGTGCGCACATTCATATGTTTTACGGAATTGTGACTATTTTCGGCCGCTTAAAAGGTAACTATGCTTTCTACATTAATGTAAGTTAATTTTATCTATTTTTTTAGATACGTTAGTCATAATTAGATCTTATTGTTTGCAACACAGATTGTTGGACGCGCAGATTCGATTCGAATACCCGGAACTATCTAATGATGAGGTCACAGCGAAAAGAGATGAAGATTTTCATCAATGGGTCCGCCAATATGTATGTATTCCAACCGAGTGCATTATTAAATTATACTTTCTTATATTAATTGGCATATTTTCTACTTTATAGGTCAGATCAATGCAAAGTAAAGAAAGTTTTCCTACTTGGGTTCATGAAATAGTGGAAGGTCAAGAAAATAAAGTCAGATCGTGGCCCCTGTATTTTACAAGAGGGTATTTGTTTCACACGCGTAGTCACGGAATGACGCAAAAAACAATGAATTATGGGCTATGTGTCCGAGGCAAAATTATTCTGAAGCATCCGAAGAGGATGATTTCTATAGGACCGTAGAAACTATCATGGAGCTCCAATATCTCGGATTTGTTAATTTAAAGATCATACTTTTCTACTGTGAATGGTTTGACCCTATGATTGGAAAAGGCACTCGAAAAAGCCCGGGAGGCATTGTTGATGTGCTCTCATCACGGAGATATCAAAACTACGAACCTTTTATTTTAGGTATGATTTTGATGATTTAACTCAGTGTGTGTATATATATATATGTTTGTATATTTATAAACTTCTAATTAAAAAATATTATTAAATGCAGGGTCTCAAGCTGATCAAATTTGTTATCTTTCATACCCATATACGAAATGCCCTCGAAAATTGTGGCAAACGGTGCTGAAAGTGAATCCGAGGAATCGTGTTCAAGGAAAATTTAACGAGAAAGAGCTGGTCATTTTGCAACAAACTAATGATGATGGAATGACGGAATCGGTTGAAAAAATTGTTGTCGATAGTTTAGTTGACGGAAATAATCCAGTAGAAGAAATTGATTTCGAAATTGAAGATGCTGAGCCAGAAGATGAATTTCTTTGTAATTTATCGTCTTCAGAGGAAGATGAAGAAATTTGAATACTATGTATGAGATTTTAATTTAATTTTGTAATATATATGAATATTATGTATCGGATTTTGAATTAATGTGTGTAATATAGTTGTGGCAATATTTTTTTTTTAAACTTTTTAAATTTTTATTTTTGGATTGGGTAAGTATCGATATATAAATAAGTTCTCGTAAGTATAATCTGAATGGTCACTATAGCTCAGTGAAAAAGCAACATCTAAATGACAAACAGGTCCCAGGTTTGAATAATAGTATCTACGTGTAAATCTTAATTTTTCGATTTACTAATAAACGATATATATACTACGTAACGTACTAGAAAACCGATTTATTACATTAGCTCATTGGATTTGAACAATTGATAACACTACCAGGTTTAAGGATCGAGTCACAGGAAAACCTTTTTGCACCTATTATTACAGTCGGTCACAAAAGCGTCATAAAATCCCCACTATTCTGCGACTACTTTGCGACATTTCGTTGAAAATGTGACTGATTTGTGATTGTTTACCAACTCTCCATAAGGTTTGTTGGAAATTCAATAAAATATTTCATGTAAAAATATTTTTTTTAGGTATCTACATAGATGTGAAGTATATATTACACTAAATATATCATATAATCGTAAATATTATTTAAAATTTCAATTTGAAATAATTTTTGCATCTTTCATTACATGTTTAAGATAAATTACTTGTTCTTTCAATCTTGTCTTTGTTTAAATTCTAAATTTTTCAAATTTTTGATTATTATTAATAGTTTACTTGATGAAACACAGTTATTAAATAGATGAAAACCTGATTAGAACACTATATGCCTCATAATTTTGGATCTAAACATTTAGAGTTTAGGGTTTTGATTTGTCACTACTCAAAAAGTCACAAAACAGTGATATATTTTAGACTGATTTGCCACTGTTTGTTAATTTGCGACTGATTTGTGACTACACGTATTTGAAATTTTGGGTTTGAAAACATTTGGGCTTTTGGCCAATTTTTTTTGGGACTTTTGGGCGCGTTAGGTCTCCCCCCTAAAATTAGTTTACGACTACTTAGAGACTACTTTGCGACTCTTTCGTAAAACATGTATCCGAATTTTCAGTCCCAAATCATTTCTAAGCAAACCCTAATTTTTTCCATCTTTCTCGACACTTAGGCGATTTATCAGATCCTCAGTCCCAAATCTTCTTTTTCTCTTCCATTTAGCCTCTATTTCTTCCTCTTTTCGAACGCAACCTCTAATCAAACCATTCTTTTCCGATTTCCCATTTCGCAATCCCTAAATCAAAAGCTTCTTCTTTCTCTCTCGATTTTTCTTTTTTGATTCTTCCTTTTGTTCTTCATGGCTGGAAAAAGTAAAACCGGTCGCGGGAAAGGAGGTAGAGTCGGTGCTGGTGGTAGAGGAAACGGCAGCGGTTCTAGATCCACATGCGGTGTTGGTGGAGCCAACAACAGAGGTGGTGATACCCCAAGTCGGAGGTGGTAGAGGAAATGGCGTAGGTTCTAGATCCACAGATGGTGGTCATGGAGCCAACGACGGAGGTGGTGAAACCCCAGTCGGAGGTGGTAGAGGAAACATCGTAGGTTCTACATTCACAGGCGGTGGTCATGGAGCCAACGGCGGAGGTGGTGAAACCCCAGTCGGAGGAGGTACACCAAGAGTTGGAGGTGGTAGATCCATGGTCGATGGGACCAGTGGAGTTCGTGGAGCATCATCGTACTCCTCTAACCCCTCCTCTCAGGCGACAGTGTCTGTGTCCAGACCAAGACTTCCGGATCAGTATCCACCGTCAACACAATCACAAGCCCCTCATCACCACAACAGGCCGATTCCGATCCATCAACCGCCTCCTCCTGTGCAAATTCCTCAGCCACAACCTCCGGCAGTTCACATTCCCCAGCAACAAGCAATGGATGATGAGTTTCCCGACCTTGATCTAGATGTCGAGGAAGAATACCAGGTTGATGCCTCCCAACCCAGAGGCGCAAGACTTCCAACAGCTGTTGGATGATCTATTGGCTCTTCCTGGCCGAGAACAACTGCCTCTCTTGTCTGAGCATCCAATCCCCAACGTCAAGACTACGTGGTAACTTCTCTGCTCTGTACAAATGATTTTAATTTTGGATTGGTGAAACTATTAGTTCAGTTGTACGAGATGTCAGTCTAGTTGTATAATGGTCTGCGTTTGCATCGTTATACCCATGCTTGCCCGATTGTATTTGTGTCAAAGTATCAGTGTAGTTGTATCATGGTCTCGTAATGTGAATGCTTGATTGTATTATGGTCTGCACATTCATCAGTCTATTTGTTTGCCGGATTGATTCTGTGTCAAGCTATTTATTGAATAATTGAATATCATTTGTATATCTTTTATTTCCATCATCACAAAGAACAAAAGATATAGAGATAAAGCACGATGTTGGTTAACTCATTCTCTGATCATGGTCTGCTAATGCATCATTCTATCTGTTTAGCTCATTGTATCTGTGTGTAGTTGATTTAGTGTATCTGTGTGTTGATAAAGTACCATTGTTTTGTTCTCATTCTGATATGATTTTCATGATACACGCAGTACCTTAACCATGTGTTTATATTTCTGTATTAGGTTTACCCGGGACAAAGGAAAATTGACTCGTGTGATTGCTGGAATATTTTGTCGTAAGTTTGATGGTCTTTACTATAGCTGGAAGGTTACGCCAATTCATGTCCAAGAACGCTATTTCAGAACTTTTGCGGTAATGATTTCGAGTAAAGCTTCTTTTTTTTAGTTGTAATTCCTAAGACAGATCACTACTAACCAATAACTTCTTATGTAGCGGAAGTACAACTGGGATATTGGGATTACAGAGATTGTGAGGCAGCATTTCTTGAAGATTGCCAAAAATCGGATGAAAGGAATAGTTAGTCAGGCTAAGAACAGTGGTGCAAGGCCATATTGGATTTCCCCTACGCTTTGGACTACAATGTGGCAGCATTGGGAGACTCCTGATGCGGTGGAGAGGAGCTCTACTGCTTCACAGTCCCGCAACTCCGATCGTGGCGGTCTAGGAGCCCACAAGCACGTATCCGGTCAGAAATCCTACTTGCGAGTTCAACAGAAAATGGTAAACCGTTTATATTTCCTATCTAATTAGAAACTGCATATCTACACTAACATGTTTTTGTATCATTACAGGAGGAAGAATTAGGTCATCCTGTTTCTTTTGGAGAAGTGTTTCTGCGGACACATACAAAGGCGGATGGAACCTTTGTTGATCACAAGGCGAAACAAGTTGTTGAGGCTTATGAGAAGCACCTAGTAGAAGTAATGTCTGAGGATGATCCCGATGGTCCATAAACTTCTGAACACTCTACTCATCGTACCCTCACCCTCGAGAGAAGAATGAGATATTTCTCAAGATATTCCCCTTTCTCGTCTGCTTTCTTACCATATGATTGTCTTTCTTTTGCTCTCTGGATTGCTTTATGTATTATGCTTATCAAGTGTTATATGAATTTTGCATGATCTTCTGTTTTGGTTTCTCATCAACTTGTCCTTTCTCAGCTTTGGTAATATTTTTTGTTCCTTTTGGTTTCTGTTTATGGATATATACTGAATCAATTAGGTCTTAACATATTGTTCATCTTTGAGCTTCTTGGTTTGATAACTTCTGTTGTTTGTTAAGCATCATTCTCAAATCATTCCTTCTTATATATATACTCGTTTTAGAGTATAGTGAATCATTCTGGTTTTGGTTTTGAATAGATGTACTTGTTTTTTTTATATGCTTATCATTCATTCTTATATGCTTATCATTCCTTCTTACGATAGATGTACTTGTTTTTTTTTGCAAAATTAAGAACCTGCCTTTTTAGCTTCATTTCAACGTCTCAATTTGGTGTATCTCACTCTTGTTTTTGTTTTTTTAGTGTACTCAGACTGATCCCAAGGGAAACCCATTTGGTCTTGGACAAATAACTGAGCTGATAGGCAAAGGGAAAAGGAAAGAGAGTTATGCAAGCTCTTCTATGACATCGCTTGCTGAGATCCATGAACAACTTGAAATAGCTCGTCGTAAAATAGCTGCTCAAGAAGAGGATAATGCTCGACGTAATGAGGAGCAATGGCAAGCTCAAGCTCACATCTCTGAAATGGAGAAGCTGCTCACATACATGAAGAACATTGATCCCCGCATCGCAGCTTACATGAGTGATCAACCTGCCTTGCATACTTCAGTACCAGCCAACCCTCCCGCCCCTGCATCAGGCACCGCAGCCCCTTCTGGACCAGGCACCACACCTGCTAGCCAACACTAGAACACTACATTTATAATTTATGCTTTTAAAACTTTACTTCTTATGTGTTTCCTTTATTTATGTTTTAGAACACTACATTTTTAAGTTATGTTTATGTTTTAGTACTTGTGTTTCTTTAGTCTATTATTACTAGTGTTTTTAACATTCGGGTAATTCTTTTACTTTTGGTTTTCAAATTTCAAAACAAATATATATATATATATATATATATTTTTTTTTTTTTTTTTTTCAGTAACTCAAGTCGCAAAAAGGTTGTACATTTGTCACTGATTTGCGACACTAACGTTAAAGGAACACACCAAAAGGGTCGCATTTTAGTTGTTAATACGCGACTCTTTAAGGACTATTTTGCGACCATCGACGTTCATTTGCAACCAATGTTTTAGTCTTCAAAACGTCGCAGTTATACGACTACAAATGTCGTAACAAATTAGTCTCTAAATCACGAACACAACAACCAGTCGTAAACTAGTCGCACATTTATTATCGTCTCTCTTTACTCGTTAATATACGACTAGTTCATTTCATCTTACAGTGGTCGTACATTTTCCACCAAAGTTTTAGTCTTCAAAACGTCGCAACTATACGACTGTAAATGGCGTCACAAAGTAGTCTCTAAATCACGACTACAACAACCAGTTGTATAATAGTCGCACATTTACGATCGTCTCTCTTTAGTCGTTAATATACGACTATTTTATTTCGTCTTAAATTGGTCGTACATTTACGACTAGTTTAGACAGTCACAAGTTAGTCTCTAATTTGCGATTAATTTATTTTGCGATGAACATTTTGCGACTATCTAATTTAGTCCTTAAGTAGTCGCAAATTGAGTTTTTACGACCATTTTGTGACGCTTTTGGGAGTCGCTCTTCTGCTGTTTTCTTGTAGTGTCTGCAGTTTATTTTATGATTGGTTGAATTGTTTTTATTTATATATTAAGTAATATTTTTTGGAAGAAAAATATTTTATTAATATGCGCTCTTTTAGCTAGAACAACTTATATTATGAAATGGAGGGAGTATATAATTAAATGGTTTTTTTCTTCTCCAAAAGATGTCCACTTAAGCAAAACAAAACATTAAAATATGCTTTAAATGTTCATTGTTATGAAACAATTAATGGATGTTAATCAAATAACATCTACCACAAATAACATCTCATACAAGTAACATAATCTTGTAGTAAATTCATATATGTTGGTACCTTTGTATCTT
Organism: Pseudoturritis turrita; assembly: GCA_900406555.1. Lineage (NCBI taxonomy): Eukaryota > Viridiplantae > Streptophyta > Magnoliopsida > Brassicales > Brassicaceae > Pseudoturritis > Pseudoturritis turrita. Next base: position 770,471 of record OVBL01000949.1, on the reverse strand, counting down.
ATATATATATATATTAATTGATAAAACATAGAGAGAAAATAAGTTGATGTGTCGTTCAAACAGAAAAAGAGACATGTCATCCTTTTTAAAAAAATATGTATATGTGGCATTATAGAGAAACTCAATTTACCATTATTACTTTAAATAGAAAAACAAAATAAAATAATTATGAAACCCAATTCAAACTCCAAAATTCAGTCTAACCGAAATAACCATCTCATTTTACAACTTTCATCATTTTGTTTTTCCCGGAAAATACTTGAGTCATTTAACAACTTAATCTTAAAACTCGAACAAAGATGCATCGGAGATTATAGTGAAATTTTCCGTGTATATAAAGGTAACATACGAGTTATAACAGAAATTTAGAGCTAATTTTGATTACATGTTAACCTTTTTTAAAAATAATTAAAATTGAAAATCACCATACACAAAAAATAAATGTTTTTTAAGATTTAATTAAATAAAGTGCGCAACATAATATGAGAACATAAGCTTCACATTAATTTGTTAATTTAGATTTTTTATGTGATACACATCGCATTTATAATGTTATAAATTTTTTTATATATAATATGCATTGAATGTTAATTTTGTTTTAAACAGTTTTGAATGTTGTTAAATGTATGTAAATATGTAATTATCGATTTATTTTACATATAACGCACACTATAAAACAAAACGTATTCGAGGTAAATTAAAACTAATTATAGTCACGTACAAAAAAAATATTTATGTTTTATTTGTATATAATACACGATATAATTTTTCTTTATTTCAGTAAGAATTATATCTTCTCGATGTATATATTTTCTACATATTTTATGCACTTCTATATTCATTATTCAATTTATCGAATTTTCTGATTCCGTACTTGACGCGGATCAAAATCTAATTCTTCTTATAAAAGAATATTTATTATCTCGTGTAAATACACAAATATATAATAAACACAACAAATATATAAAAATAAAATAACAATTTATTCAATCTTTTCTTTATTCATAACATTCATTTATTTGTATTAATTGTTAATTATGATTACTAGAAGTTAAAAAAAAATACTAGAAATTAAAATTAAACAGAAGACAAAAAAGTAAATAAAATGATTAAAAGTAGTTAATAAAACTTGCTAATCTACTATATGAAAGTAGAATGGCTCTCTCCATGAACTGCCACATCGTCACTTCTCTACGTGACACGTGGAATTCTAAAAAAAAATATTTTTTAAAAATCAGAAAAACCCTTCGTCTCTCTCTCTCTACCGTTACGTCGTTCTTCCGACGTCTTACCGTCTTTCCAAATTGTGGGTCGCCGTTAGTTCCATGATGTTTCTCAACAATTAATATCATCAGCAATAATATGACGAAATTAAGCAGTGTTGGAAAGCGAAGATAAAGAAGTTATACGAAAACCGAATTTGGATACTCGGAACGACGACTCTGAGCCTTTTGATCTCCGACACCGTGAAAAAAGCAATCGCCGTGATGATACCGGAAGAAGATATGCCTTTAAATTGTTGGCCAAACGAGACATGCAAATTCGTTAACTGCTACCGCGGAATCAGATTGTATCCGTTGAGCTGTTCGGAAGCGTTCAGAGTGAACGAAGAAGGGAAGCTCGTTCAATGGATAGATAGAGATTGATTGATTGATGAGTGGAAGCCACAAGAATGACGATGGGTTAGTCGATGTTTGCCTTTTAAATAACAAAATTTGTTAATGGGCTTTGTTCGGATTTACGGTTAGAAGCTGTTACTGGGGTCTGGGAGAGATCAAGTGTAATTTGGTTGGATTTTTGCTAGAATCAGAACAAGTATCCGCACAAATTTCCTGCAAATATTCTACCTTTAGATAATATACTAACACCTTTCAGTGTTCTTGGTGTTTACGTATACGATAAGCGAAGAGAAAGAGAGGTATACGAGAAGGAGGCGGATCCATGGGTTGGAAACAACTTATTGGTACCTGTTTCGGTTTTGAAACGGAAGCGGATGCGCAGGTGTTGTCTTGTATGAGTCATAAGGCATGCCTTCCGTCAAAACTGTAAACACAAACTAATCTTCGTGACAAGGTTCAATATCTCACTTCTTCTTTGTCCTAAATCTTGTTGGAATTGGGAATTTGTGATTTATCGCCTTATTACAATATTGTGGACCTGTTTTGGGAATGTTTACCATCTCACCACATCTCAAGAGGTATGGTTTGCATTAGCCAAGCACTTTAATCGAATCTCTGCATCTAGGCAATTTGAGTTACAACGAAAGTTGCAGACTATCTCTAAGCAAAACAAGACTATGGCTGCATATCTTAGTGAGTTTAAAGGAATCTGTGACCAACTATGCTCTATTGGGTTACCCGTCTCTGAAAATATGAAGATTTTTGGTGTCTTACATGGTTTAGGAAAGGAATATGAGTCTATTTCTACTGTCATTGAAAGTTCAATGAATAACTTCCCTGGTCAGTCTTATGAATCTGTGGTTTCTCAACTCATTGGGTTTGATGATAAGCTTCAGTCTTATGCTACACCATCAGAGGTCACTCATCACTTTGCCTTCAATACAGAACAAGCTTATGTTACAGAATACTCTACAAGAGGCAGGGGAAATGGAAGGTTTATGAGTAACATGAGTCGTGGAGGTGGTTCTTTCTCCACCAGGGGAAGAGGTTTCCACCAACAGATTAACACAGGACCTTCCAGGACTCAAGATCCAAACAACAGGCCTACTTGTCAAATCTGTGGAAAGTTTGGACATTCAGCCTTCAAATGCTACAAAAGGTTTGATCACTCTTATCAGAATGAGGATCTTCCTGCTGCTCTAGCTGTAATGAGGGTTTCAGAACAGAATGGACCTTCTTCTGGGCATGAATGGTACCCAGACACAGGAGCAACATCACACATCACCAACACTTCTGCTCAACTTCACACTTCACAGCCATACCAAGGTTCTGATGCGGTCATGGTTGGCAATGGTGACTTTCTTCCCATCACACACATTGGTTCAATAGCTCTCCCGACTCTGCAAGGTACTCTACCATTAGAAAATGTGTTAGTGTGTCCAAACATTGCTAAACCTCTGTTGTCTGTCTCAAAGTTAACTGCTGATTATCCATGTGTCTTTGAGTTCGACTCTGATAGTGTTGTTGTGAAGGACAAGAGAACAAAGGAGCTGTTGACACAAGGAACCAGGCATAATGATCTATATGTATTGGAGAACCCACAATTCCAGGCCTTCTACTCCACTAGACAACAATCAACAAGTGATGAAGTGTGGCATATGAGGCTTGGTCATCCTCAAAACAGTGTTCTCCAACAGCTATCCAGAAATCAAGCTATAGTTATTAATAAAACAAGCTCACGCCTGTGTGATGCATGTCAGTTGGGAAAGATTTGCAGTCTCCCTTTTTCTTTCTCTGAGTTTGTTGCTAGTAGGCCTCTTGAACGCATTCATAGTGATTTGTGGGGACCTTCACCTGTTGCTTCTGCTCAGGGTTTTCGCTATTATGTTATCTTTATTGACAACTTTTCCAGATTTACCTGGTTTTATCCACTCAAGCTCAAGTCTGACTTCTTCTCTGTGTTTCTATTGTTTCAAAAAATGGTTGAAAATCAGTTCCGACAAAAGATTGTAATGTTTCAGTGTGATGGAGGAGGTGAGTTCACTAGTAATAAGTTCATAACTCATCTGGCTGGTTCAGGGATTAAGCAATTGATCTCTTGTCCTCATACTCCTCAACAAAATGGGATTGCTGAGAGGAAGCATAGACACATCAGTGAACTCGGTCTTTCCATGATGTTTCAGAGTAAGGTTCCTCATCAACTGTGGGTTGAGGCATTCTTCACTGCTAACTGCCTTGGGAATCTCCTACCATCCACAGTCTTATCAGCTCATCTAAGTCCACATGAGAAGCTGTTTGGTAAACCTCCCGTATACACATCTCTTAGAGTATTTGGTTGCAAATGTTATCCTTACCTTCGACCTTATGCTAAAGATAAGTTTGATCCCAAATCTCTTTTGTGTGTATTTTGGGATACAATGAGAAATATAAAGGATATAGATGCCTCTATCCTCCCACTGGCAGAGTTTTCATCAGCAGGCATGTCCTCTTTGATGAACAAGAATTTCCTTTTTCAGATGTTTACAAGGATTTTCAATCTACTTCTGAGTCACCCCTTTTTCAAGCCTGGCAAACCGGTTTTTTCAAACAAACTGCTTCCACTGGCACTATACCAGATATTGATACGACTCTCATAGAAGCACAGTCTCAAGTTCCTTCATCAACAGCACCACAACCTGCAGTTTTGTCTCCTGTTGCAGATACTTCAGAACCTTTAACACCTACAGAGGTTCCTGAGTCATCTCTATCTGGGACCTCAAATAATGAAGAATCACACATGTTCAGTGAAGATGACTTTCCTCCCTTATCTGCAACAACATCTACCTCTCAACCGCCTGATAATCCTGCGATTCATCCAATGGTTACTAGAGCTAAAGCTGGGATCATCAAGCCTAATCCAAAATATGCCTTGTTCACTGTTAAAGCCAACTATCCTGAGCCTAAAACAGTTAGAGCGGCCTTAAATGATCCAGGCTGGAATGATGCGATGGGAGAAGAGGTTGGTACAATGCATGAGACTGAAACTTGGGACCTGGTTCCTCCGGAAGCAGACATACATCCACTCGGCTGCAAATGGGTCTTCCGGACTAAGCTTAAATCAAATGGAACTTTGGATAAACTTAAAGTTAGACTGGTAGCTAAGGGATATGAGCAAGAAGAAGGTGTAGACTTTGTGGAAACATATAGTCCAGTGGTAAGGACAGCCACAGTAAGGACAGTGTTACACACTGCAGTCACACAGAAATGGGACATCAAACAATTGGATGTCAAAAATGCTTTCTTACATGGGGATTTAAAGGAAACAGTTTACATGGTCCAACCTCCTGATTTTGAAGATCCTGATAAACCTCACTATCTCTGTAAACTTAAGAAGGCTATCTATGGATTAAAGCAAGCACCAAGAGCTTGGTATGACAAGTTCAGCTCTTATCTCCTGGAATTTGGGTTCTTCTGCAGTCACTCTGACCCATCTCTATTCTGCTATCTCCATGGCAATTGTGTCATGTTCCTTCTTCTCTATGTGGATGATATGTTGTTAACTGGAAACAACAATGATCTGCTCCAACAACTCTTAACTTCTCTCAACTCAGTGTTCAGGATGAAAGACATGGGACCACTTCATTACTTTCTTGGAATCAAGGCTCACTTTCATGCTGGTGGTTTGTTTCTAAATCAAGAGAAGTATACACTGGATCTGTTGGTGAATGTTGGAATGTCAGATTGTGCTCCTATGCCTACTCCTCTTCCCCTTCAACTGGACAAACTTCCTGGACATCAGGAACCTTTCTCTGATCTGACATACTTCAGAAGTTTAGCTGGTAAGTTGCAATACCTCAGACTCACAAGACCTGATATATAATTTGTGGTCAATTTCATTTGTCAGAAGATGCATTCTCCCTCTGTGTCAGACTTCAATTTGCTTAAGAGGATTCTCAGATATTTGAAAGGAACATATCCCATGGGTGTCAACTTTTCATCAGACACTGATTCCACATTAAGAGCATATAGTGACAGTGATTGGGCAAGTTGCAAAGAAACTAGAAGATCTACAGGAGGGTTCTGTACTTTTCTAGGCACGAATCTCATCTCCTGGTCAGCTAAAAGACATCCTACAGTTTCTAGATCATCTACTGAAGCAGAATATAGGACACTTACTGAAGCTGCCTCAGAAATCAAGTGGCTCTCTGGTTTGTTGAAAGATCTTGGTTTGTCTCAGTATTCGCCTCCAGAGCTCTACTGTGACAATCTCTCCTTGGTTTATCTCACTGCAAACCCTGCGATGCATGCCAGGTCAAAACACTTCGATGTTGATTTTCACTATGTGAGGGAACGTGTAGCTCTTGGTGCTCTGATTGTGAAACACATTCCTGGAAAACAGCAACTGGCGGACATCTTCACTAAATCACTGCCTCAACAACCATACTTTGATTTGAGGTACAAACTTGGTGTCGATGTTGCCCCCGACACAAGTTTGAGGGGGTGTATTAACATCTTCAAAGATCCTGCAAATCCTACGATTCAGAAAGAGGGTTTAAACTCTGAAAACAAACAAGACACTCTGAAGCTACAAGAGTCTTTGCCAACAAAAGGAAAAATCTCCAAAACGCAGAGCATTGGGACAAAGGACAAAATGCAGAGGATTAAAGAAATAAAGGCACCTTCGACGAAGGCTCCTTCTCCTAACGGTCACAATGATGACTCACAAAAAGGCTGTGGTCATACGTTGAACAATAAAGCATTTCAGATCCCTATGTATAACAGATTTGATTCTCTAGCATTTGGCTGAGAGTGAAATGATGCTCACCTATTGGTTAAGATCCTCTATAAATGTAATGCTCTCGTCATTGTAGAAAGATAAGAAAAATGGATTGAAAAGTTAATAAAATCATCTTCTTCATCTCTGTTCTTGAGCTATCTTTCTAGGGTTTTAAGTTCTTTCATTTTCTTCTCCATTTTTAATTTTTAGAATACCACCAATTTGTTGTTTCATTTATACCTCTAGTAGAACTTAAGATTTTGTTCGGTCAAGTTTGTGAGATTAAGAAAATGGATTACCTGGTGATCTTCGGCTCAATAGTTTCATTGTTGTAACTTGTAAGACATGTATTAGTACTATCAAATTCAAAACATTCAGTAAGATAGTATGTTAACTTGTTAGAAATGTGAATATTTTCTTAACCAAATGACGGTAAACGTGTTGAAGGACATGTTCAACTCGTTAGTCGTTACTGAATTAGGCTATAACCTATAGCACGTTTATCATTTATCATTTTTTAACATAATACTCCCTCAGTTTCATTATATTAAATGTTTTAAAAAAAAAAATTTTATTTTATTTTATTTTGATTTTTTCAAATTTCCATACAGAATTTAATTAGATTTGATGTTTTATGACCATTTGTATTCTGCAGTATTTTTTATTATTTGTTAATTTATTTGTGGTTAAATAGTAAATGATATTTTTATAAAAAAATAAAATTTATTTGATTCTTATACTTTGAACTTTTAGTTAAAAAAAATTTTGTATAATGTAACAGAGGGAGTATATGGAGTAGATTCTTTGTGATGAGTAAAAAACGAGCACAATTTACATTTTCTCTGTTTTACATAATTAAAACCATGACACCGCCTTGAAAGACTACCATTTTTTTTATTTTGTGTTGTTTGTCAATCCGGGATTTAAAAACAAAAAACAACATTTAGTGGTGTTTTTGGTTCCTCACGATAAAGTCAAAAAATTCTCAATTTGCTTATGTATCGTTTGAAGTTTGAACTCTACTTTTGTGATAAGAATTAAAAATAAATTTTAAAAATTTAGTCCTTAACCGAGCAAATTGAGTGTACTTTCGGTTTGAATTTATATAATATGTCAACCAAATATATAATATTATTAAAATTTGTTTATTAAAACTATAAAAAAAAGGGCCAACACTCTTCAGATAAATGCCACATCAGCACTGTGGAGTGTGCCACATGGCACTTTGATTTTTGAAAAAAAAAAACTCACCGCTGACGAAACATCTTCCTTTCGACGCTAGGGATTTCAATCCAACATTTTATCAACAAAAATTACCTATTACGCTACTGAAATGTAATCCTAATTTGCTCAAAACCTTGACGATCATTTACTCTTTAAAGCTTTGATTCCCGTTTCACGTTTTCACATTTTCTATATACAACTCCATTGGAATTATTGATGGTGGAATATCAATCCCATCTTTGCCTCTCTTTGAGCGTAAGTTCACTATGAAAAACGCTTCGGAAAATTAAAATCAAAGCTTTAAGCGAGGCACCACTTTCAAGAGGTGACTCGGGAGATTTCGCGTCGACCTCGGTCTGTCCAAAGAAAATGGTTCTGAACTTCATTAAAGATAATAATAGTGAGAACACCGGTGTGGCTGTATCCGCTGCTATTGCTTTAGCGAGAGTGGCACAGAAAGTTCTCATGAAGAATTTGAAAGGAAATGCTGCTCTGATGGTCTGAAATGTTATGTTAGCGAAGTTTGTGAAAATCTCAAGGTATGATTCATCGATTTTTCTCGACTCATGGAGAAGACTCTACAATTGTTCAAAATAAAGATGGCATTGTTTTGATTTTGATGGAGACTCAAATCTCCTTACAATTGAGAGATCTTACAACGAGTAAAAAAATTCATTAACTGCTTATATATGTGCAAACTCACTTGGTAAACTTACAATTTGATTATCTTTTAATTCAGTTTCTCTTAACCATGTTACGTGTATGGATTTTTGATGCAAATTCGACTGAGATCCCCGTTTATATGGAGAATGCGGACAACCCCAACTATCGCGTATGATACAATCACGGTATCATATCTAATCAATTGCTCATATAAATATATTATGTTATGTGGAATATATAGACTAATTAACTATTATGTGTTTTTATGGCTCACACTCTTCATAGCAAGAGAATTCTGACACTAATGAGGAACTCACATCGATGTGTGACATATATTTTTTGAATGTATTGTACGTTGATCTATTGGTGGTTTGACACAAGTTTGGGGTGTCAACCTTTTTAAATTCTGCTTCTTCTGAGTATCATAACAATGTTTTTAATAGTCAATCTCTCTTTATTTTGACTGCTGATATTTTAAGTGGTTTAGATGCATTGGTATTTTAAGTGGCTACTAAATACAAATACATGACCGGAGGTTGTGTCCTCCTGCTTGGATAGTGAGTAAACTGGGATAAAACAAATCAAAATCTCTAGATGAGTTTTTTGGTTTAAATATATAAATTCTATTTGTTTATGATATTTCAAATGTTTTTTATTGAACAAAGAGGGAAGAAACGTAGCTGCAAGTATAATGGGAAGCTTAGCTTGCTCTCTAAATGAAGTTGATGCTCTTGTTCCCTAGGTTTATTCTTTTGCATTCTTTTGGGAAAGATTTGGATTCTTACTTACAACATTTGTTTGAACAATTCTGTTAGAAGTTATCCGAGAGATAATAAAGATCCAGAGAGTAATTGTGTTGAAGAGGAGCTCCAGCTGAATCGCTTAATCGAAGCTCATGAAGTAAATCGGAAAAAAAAATACTCTCAAATCTTTTATGTAAAAATGATTTATCTATATGACAATTATATTCGATACATGTCATCAGCCTCTTCTTGGCTTGTAAACACCACACATTTAGACATGTTTTAACAAGAGTCTCGTCTTTAATGGCATAATAAAACTCTCTTTTCCTTTGGCTAAAAGAGAAAAGCCGGAAGTACCAAAGGCGAGACAATTCTAAAGAAGTGAGAAAAGACCTTTTGTTTATCAACTTGTTACACCTTGCAAGGAAGAGACCCTTGAAGCTTATGCTGCTTAAGTACAACCACATGTGAAGTCATATTTCAGTTGGCGTAGAGATCATCACCATTCAACCATGCTATGGTAGCTGAAATAAAAAGTTTGACACATATATCACAGGAAACTTTGGAAAGCAAATTGAAAAGCATTAGTGTTGGATTCTCATTCATAGATTGAATGAGACAGTATTATCCCACAATTTTACATTTTCTCTCGATTGGAAAAGGTTTTCAAGTTAAAATAACCATTAATTTTTACATAAAGTTGTTTCCCCTTTTGGAATCATCTCTTTTCTATTTATAAGATATTGATCATGCGTTTTTTGAGGTTTTTATACATATTTGAACACTACATATTTTAAAGATCATATTATTGTTTGGGTATATACATTGTATATGAAATCAAACCCGCGCGTATACTCGGGTACTCACCTAGTAATAATATAATGGGTAATTCTCACAAATGCCATCAAATCAAGTTTTGCTTCCAAATATAGCACTAATTTTAAAATTTCACTTTCATACCACATTTTTATACCTAAATGACTAAAATAACCCTCTTTTAATAAGATAATAGATGAAGATAAAAGAAAAAAAACTCAAACAAAAAAAGAAAATTGAATTCGCGAGTCTTCGTATGTTCGTCCTCTTCTCGTCGCCGGAGGAGATTTCTCGTCGCCGGAAGGAACAATTTTCGCCAAAAAGAACGATTGTCTCCGGAAATCCAGGTATCCTATATCCTCTACCTCCCGTTTTAGCTTCGAAATTCTCTAAAATTTCATTTCTAGGTTTTACTTCAATATTATCACCGGATTTTCCTTGGTTATCACCGGATTTTGCTTCTGTGAAAATTTGGCCAAAACCTTTGTTGGTGTATGTGTGTATTATGTAGATGTCAAACAGATTTCTTGGAGATGATGAATTTTTCGATTAGGATTCTGGTTTTCATGTGTATTATAAGAACATTAATATCTTTGTAAAAGCAACTATAATTTAGCTCTAGTTTCTCAAATGTTTGATGCATAATCTTATAGGCTAGATTACAACATGGCTCACTCTCTTAGTTATTGCACTTGATCACACGTCTTTTATACACAAAATCAATCCAGATTTTTCAAAGTTTTCAACAGTTACATACTTGCTCCCTTCTTTATAGTTTGGTTTTGTGAGTTGTGATGAGCTAGCATGTAAGAAGAGGTGTTGAGCTCCTTAGTTGTGTTTAAAATTTAAGCTGGGCTTATTCACTGTCTCTTGGTGTTGGACTGATAGTGAGATTAAATTTTGGATCTTTTTCTATGTTTACAGGTTTGGCAAACAAAAAAAACAAGAAGAAAAGTGTGGTACTCAGAACCTAAGAAGCAAAACAAGCCTAAGCTCTCTGTCAACAAGTCTGTCCTCAAGAAGAAGTTCTCGAGGTATTGTATTACTTTCATTATATGGTTAATTACAAAATTTAGTTGTTATTGATTGTTTTTCTGATCATTTCATAATCTTCCTATGCTCTAAAAGTCCGAAGTTCTTATGTTGCATTTACTTAATGGAGAGATATCAAACTTGTGTCTATAAAAATAAATCTTCTTTGTATATGGTTTTGGTTATTTGTTTGCATTTTCGTTTGTTTTTACATTTAGTGTGATACTACAATTACATATTTTGAGGTTATAAAGTCTTCTTTCTGCAAATTAGTTCAGATTGATCCTTATTAGTATTTTTCAAGAAGGTTTCGTACATAATTAGAAAGGTCTTCCTAGAATCATAAACAGTAACAATAACAGTTTTATTTCTATGTTCTTATAGGTACAAATATGGAAGGAGAATCATTCCCTGTGAAGATTTCATTGTCTCAGCCAAAATTCGGCCTTACACCTAAGCCAAGATCTGTTGTCATAAATCAGTTCAGGTCATTTGATTCAAAGAAGTTTGTTTGGAGTAGTTTCCATGTCTGAAGTAGTTTGTTTGAAGTAGCCTTACACCTTCAAAATTTTGAAGTAGTTTCCATGTCTGAAGTAGTTTGTTTTTTCTGTGTTTTTTGTTTTATGTTTAATTTAGGAAGGATTTCTATAAATTTACGAAGGTTTTCTGAAATAATCAACTGGAATTTGCCATCAGTCACTGTAGGTCGTACACATACCGATGCACTTGGCCGATGCGGAAAACCAGTGACCCATTTATATTTAGGAAGTATTACTACATATTTAGGAAACCCTTCCTAATTCGGAAGGTTATCCTAAATATACAGGCAGCTTTTCTAAAATACTTACAGTTCATCGAATTAGTTTATGGAATTAGAAAAATATACAAGTTCACTCCATAATCGTTTGCCATTTAGGTGAAGTTCAGAAATCAATCAATAAAATAATAAAGTGTATCCATAAAAAATGTAACAATTTGCAAGTAGTAACAAATTGTATCTCTTTTAGAATTGTACTATGGAAAAGAATCACTCTTCATATATCTCTCTTGTGTGCTCCTTTGCCACAGCCACTGAACCTGATATAACTTCATCAACCGCACTTTTCTCCACATCACAAATTTGTTGAGTGTGTATGGTCTTTGATTGAATGCTGCTACCAACAATCTCAACAGCAACGTCATTGTATTTTTTACTCACCTAAGCCAAAAGAAAGAGAATTTAGTATTGAAAGAGTAGTAAGTGGAGGGTAAAACAAAAGTGACATACATTTTAGGAAGGCCTTCTTAAATATTTTGGAATTCTTCCTAAAATGCTTCCTAAATTTTTATTTCGGAAGGTTTTCTAAATAATTCGGAAAGGTTTCCTAAATAGTTAATAAACAAAAAATACACTGAAATTATGCAAGCTATGTAGAAGTAGTCAATCGGTTGCATTTGCGACTTACCGCTACACACAAACGAATCAGTTCAAGATCTTCTTGTATCTTCTTGATGAAAGTTCGTAAAGGTCCCAATGAGAGGATATTGATATATATTCTTACTTCTTCTTGTAGTTGGTTGGTATACCACTCTTCTCGGCCTTCTCCACAATCACTTGTATCCCACACAAATAAAAACGAGTGGCAATCATCACTCTCAAGTGTCATTTTTACCATATGAAAGATAAAATACTTATTAAAGAGAACAAACAAATTCAAATTCTTAATGTTATTATAGACACTACAACTCAAAGTTCAGGCAGTAGTTTTTTGTAATTTACATGCAGTTGCAACAATCACATAAATCTCAAGAGTTGATATAGTGCCAATAATGTATCAAAAGCATATCAACTAATCAAAACTTGATAATCAACTGTTAGTTGGCTGTACATTTAAAGCCAGATGTTATTCTACAAAACCATAGATAATATTGAAAGGACAGAGCCACAAAAATGCCAATTACCATATTACAAGGCCACAAAACACAACCACAAGGTAAGCTGCATAAATACATAGGATTGGTCTACACATGGATAAGAAAACAATATTGCGAATTACAGAAGACTTTAGACATGGGTGATGAATCAACGCAAAAGAGAAACAATCGATTTGGTTTCAGAGGAAACAATCGATTTGATTTTTTTTCCCAAATCGTTCCAAAAAGAGAGAAGAAGGACATACCAAATATATTATTGCTCTCTGACGTTGCTCCAAAATCTGATCGGATATCTGCCGCCGATTACAGATCTCCACCGTTGCTGATTACAGATCTCTGTCGTCGCCGATCACATATCTCCACCGTCGCCAATCACATATCTCCGCCGTCGCCGATCACATATCTCCGTCGCGAGTTGTCTTCGATCTTTGTTCTCCCCTTTTTGATTTTCACAAATTTTTTTTTTTTTTGGTTCATAGTTATTGAGGGTAGAGATTTCTTTTGTCCTCCAAACTAATGGTATTAATGGAACATTGATAATTTGGTGGTAGATTTGGAACTAAAACTTGATTTGATGGTATTCTAGGAAATTTCTCATAATATAATTTAATTTTTAACAAAAAAAAAATACTAACAATTGATCCTATTTAAAATTTTAGAACGTGTTTATGAAATTTAGAATGTAAATAAAATTTAATTGATATAGTGACAATTAATTTACGTAAGGTATTTCTATATTATTATAAAGAAAAATAAAATGTAAAGATTATTTTTACATTATTTTTTAAGAGTGATACATTACGAAAATTATAAAATAATTTTTAATTATTATTATGAGATATTCACCTAAGTAAAATCTAACATTAAAATCAACTTTATATATATATATATATTGTTGGGGATAAAATAAGGGAAATTGCATCCTATATTACTTAATGGACATCTAATTCATTAACTAACATACAATAGATTAAAATGCAGTAACTAACAATATGAGGTTTTGATTTTTCATTTTTATCCTTAATGAAAAACAATAAAGACTCATAAAAGGGAAAACCCTAGCTTCTTTTTTTTCTTCTTCCACCATTTTTTTTTTCTTCCATTGTTTCTGAATCTTCTTCTTCCTCCATCGTTTCTTCTTCTTCTTCTTCTATCGTTTGTTTCTTCTTCCTCTTCCATTGTTTCTTCTTCTTCGTCTGCCACAAGCACTATAATCGATCTCGTCTCTCTCTCTGGTGATCCACAAAACCAACTTTCAATCACTTTGTCTTATCTCGTTGCCATGGATCGAAAATCTCCAATCGTGGAAATCGATATAGTTAACTATGTTTGGAAATTAATAGGTAACTTTGTTTCTGTTAATATTTAACTATGTATGTTATTCTTTTTTCTTATACAAACTATAATAGGTAACTACGTTCTGAACATAGTTAACTATGTTAATAAGTAACTATTACGATAATATTTTCATGTAGTCAAACTATGTTATGAAATCGGTAGAGTAGACAACTATGCTCTGAAAATGGTTAACTATACTTTTAAATTGGTAACTATTTTCTGAAAAATAGTTAACTATGTTTCATGTTTTAGATAGTTACAAAATAGTGTGAGGTAGTTAACTATCTTTTGAGATCACTAGAATATGTAGTTTCAAAAATAGTCAACTATGTTATTAAATAGTTAACTATTACAACATATTTGTTTTTTGTCATCTTCTGCTACTTACCTAATTCTATTTTTTGACATGTTACTTACTCAATTTCCTCTCCCAAATGTGATATTCTACTAATTAACCCATAAAATAACCCTCTTCGAATTAAGCGAATTGCTAAATGCCATGTGTCTTTAGCTTAGACGAATCTCTTAGCGTTATTTGTGTAGTTGGTCTAGTAGACCGAGCCCTATAGGTATTTGGGCATGAATCAACAATGGGAGGTATTTGGGTCTGAATCAACAATGACCCACGTAACATGATGGGTAAGGCCACCTGTAACTGATCCCTGTCCCGGGTAGTGTGGCCACGCTACCAAGGATGATCTGGGTCAGATACTGAGTGGTCAGACGAACATGTACCCCTATTAGCACCTGGAAGCGATGCACGAAGCCCGAGTTCTTCAGGAACTAGGGCTAGGTATGAAACTTCTTCCTTAGGTGCGAAACTCAAATCCTTTCAAATATCTAAGCTAAGTCTTCGGTCAAAGGATAAAATCATCTTTCACCTTATGCGTGTTAGGGTAAAAACAAGTGGTCCCCACTCAAAGAACGATTAAAGCACAAAAGACTGATTCCGAAGAACACCCCGGCGTCAGACCCGCCGCACCATAAGCTGCCACCAGTACGGAAAGGTTTAGGCTCAATGTCCCTGAACCGTATTGTCGGCCAACTAGCAAGAGAAGACAAAGGTGTTAGGCGAGAAGCACTCGAGTGCATCGTACCAGATCAAAACCGAGGGTCTGGATCCGACCTAATTAAGGATGAAAAATCCGGTATCCGAGCCCGGGCAGGTAAAAGTCTATAAATACACCCCCCCCCCCCATTTACTTCAGAAGGGGAACCGATTCTCACCCGTGAAAACTCATACTAAAAGCCTATTTCTCTCGAGACTAAGGCCGAATTCTTCGACATCTTAGTCTCTTTCCACCTGTTTATAACCATTTTCTCTGGATCCTTCCCTGATATCTCTCACTTTTTCGGTCATTCTTTGACCATTTTCTCTCTAAATACTCCGTTTTCACTCTACCCCACCAAAAATTTATTTCTCTACATGCTCTGATACACCGCAGATTATCCCTTGCTCGTCCCGGTGTCACCCATTCCACCCAGGGATGATCTGGGTCAGAGACTGAGTGGTCAGACGAACAGGTACCCCCATTAGCACCTGAAAGCGGCGCACGGAGCCCGAGTGCCTGTATCAGGAAGTCGGGTTAGGTATGAAACTTCTTCCTCAGGCGTGAAACTCAAATCCTTTCAAATATCTAAGCTAAGTCTTTGGTCAAAGGGTAAAAACATCTTTCACCTAATGTGTGTTAGGGTAAAAACAAGTGGTCCCCGCTCAAGGAAGGATTAAAGCACAAAAGACTGATTCCAAGAGCACCCCGGTGTCAGACCCGCCGCACCATAAGCTGCCACCAGTACGGAAAAGATCAGACTTAGCGTCTCAGAACCGTAATGTCGGCCAACTAGCAAGAGAAAACAAATGTGTTAGGCGAAAAGCACACGAGTGCATCGTATCGGGTCAAACCCGATGATTCGGATCCAACCCAATTAAGGATGCAAAACCCGGTATCAGGTCCCGGGAAGATAAAAGTCTATAAATACACCCCTCATTTACTTTAAAAGGAGAACCGATTCTCACCCGAGAAAACTCATACTAAAAGCCTATTTCTCTCGAGACTAAGGCCAAATTATTTGAGATCTTAGTCTTTTTCCAGTTGTTTAAGGCCATTCTCTCCGGATCTTTCCCGGATATCTCTCACTCTTTTCTGGTCATTCCTTGATAATTTTCTCTCTAAATACTCCGTTTCCACTCTACCTCACCAAAAATTATTTATCTATATGCTCTGATACACTGCAGACCATCCCTTGCTCGGCCCGGTGTCACCCATTCCACTCTTTTCTCGTTTTTCGACCATCTTTCCTTGCTATCCACGACTCCCATGTGGTCGATCTTCTCCTCTTTTTTTCTCTTTTCTGACTTGAGCGTCGGTGAGCCGTCGGAAAACACCCCCAATCATGTTTTCCCGGCCTTCACGCGTTTGTTGATTGTGCAGGAATTGGTCTCCCCCATTGGTTGTTCAAGAGGATTAAAAATCTCCGAAACAATTTGGCGCTAGAATGAGGGGAGATAAGTGATCCGCTAAAATTAATAAACACAAGAGCGCAACGAAAACTTAAATCCACACGTAAAACCTCAAGCACGGGGATCTGAGTGACTCATGTGGACATCCTGCCACACAAGGTTGTAAATCAACATAAGAGGAGAGGTCCCATCGCAGGAAAATGTACTGCATGGGATCATACAGAAATGAGGTGACCTGGCGAAGGTCATTAGTCTGAAAAACATCGGCAAAAAGACAAAACCTTAGTAGGGCGGGGGCATCCACTTAAGATAAGAGCTTCCAAGTTAAAACCACTTGGCCAGAGAGGAATCGATCTTTGATGGGACGCATGCCAATGCAATCGAAAAAGCAACTTACAGGAGAAAACAGACTAAGGAAACTCGACGAGTCAATGTTGCGGGGAAGACATGGGAGCA
This sequence comes from Pseudoturritis turrita, assembly GCA_900406555.1. Lineage (NCBI taxonomy): Eukaryota > Viridiplantae > Streptophyta > Magnoliopsida > Brassicales > Brassicaceae > Pseudoturritis > Pseudoturritis turrita. Next base: position 753,449 of record OVBL01000949.1, on the reverse strand, counting down.
AGAAGGGAGATAAAGACATGAAGACCAAGCTCGAGGAAACTATCCCTTGTAAAGATAAACACAAGAACGAGGCAGCGAGATCTCCCAGAGAAAAAGAAAGGAACGAATGGATAAAGCAATTGACGCAAGCTGAACGACCGCACCCGGACAGTCTAGGCCTAAGCAGTAAAATGATTCCTCCCCGGAGTAACCGAGCAACAGTGAGGAACCCCACGAGTAACGTCCACGCCAAGCACGACGAACTCCTCAGTGTGGTAGCTCATGCAATAAGGCAGGCCACTTTGAGCATAGAAAAATTGATAATGGCTCAAATGAATCATCCTTGAGGGTAACTAGGAGCAGAATCAAAGGCAGGATGGTGAGGTGACATTCAAATCAAAGGGCATGTATACTTGGAAAATACGTATGAAGTGTTAAAAGCGCAAAATTTTAACAAAGAAGCTCAATTTGAGGAAATACACACCCACTCGATAAAAGAGATGACAAGCTAGAAAATACGAATCCGTCCCCGACATCCGACACAAAAAGGGGCAAAAACGATACAACTCGGGAAAAGGAGTGTGAAAAATAGAGAACTAATCTAAGCGGCGCTTCTTCAAGTGCTCGGATGGGGTCTCCTCGGGGGAGTTGGGGTCCGGGAGTCTGCTTTCATGCACCAAGGGATCCTCGGGCTCGCCAAGCTCCCCTAGCATCCATTGCGTGCGCAGGGCATTCGAGGCCCGCGATGATGAAGCAACGTAAAAGAAATTTAAATAAGATATCTCCTGCCTGTAAGGAGTCGATGACGGAATGGAGTGACATGCATTCGTTGCAAAAAGACCGGGAACCAGAAGAAAGGGCATCCTCAACTCGATTGAGGTCATCGCGAGATCTGATATGCAACCTCGGTGGATAAGAGACCCTCGCTTAAGTGTCCTAGATATACACGCGAGAAGCGTGTGATGAATATAGAGGATAAGCAAGAAAAAAGAAAAGGGAAAATGCGCACCTAAAGGGGTTCACTCATGGAGGAGAAAACGGACCCGATAAATTGGGTACGATGAATGGAGGGGGGCACCAACCTCACCCCAGGAACTTCATCGGCATATGCAACATAACTTCTCATTACTGGAGCCAGAAAATCAGGGTTGACGTGAAGCCATACCGAGATAAGAGAAAGTTTCGAACCTGATAGGGACGAGGCGCATCGTCAGAAGAGTAACCACCTGGGAGGCATCAGACAAAAAGAAAGGAAAACGTGCAGAATTAAAAATTCTAAGTACCTCGGAGAAAAGAGCCAGACGGCGGGCCGTTAGCTAGAAAGCTGGCGTTCACGGCATCAGAGTGAAGAAGGAAACATGTAGAGAAGAGAACAGATGGAAAACGGAACAGGGCCGCCGGGAAATTCATCCTTGGAACAATCGTGGGAGGTTCCTGAAGACTGACGTAAAGGGTGAAGAAACAAAAGCATAACGTTCCGGTAAAAGATAGAAGTGAAAAGAAGAGAAGATTACTTACCCACCGGGGCCCAAAATCGAGGGGAACAGTTGAGTTCCAGGCATCTGACAAAAAAATAGGAACCATCTTCTTCGGACGAGTCCAACCAGTTGGGTATGCTAGGAGGACTATCCGGGCGCGAAGTCTCATCTCGAAAAAGCGAGAATCCGCTGGAGATTCCTCCAACTCGTAAGCACTTTCCACCATCTTACGGTGATGTCGACGCCCGATAAGTCCGAGAGAACCTGGAAGGAGTTGAGCAAACCCAAGACGCAAAGAGAGAGTTGGCTAGGGGACACGCGGTTTTTACGGCATAAATCAACCATGACGGTAGATAACCGACCTCAAAAACTTGTAAGAAAGCTAGAAGAGAAAATGGATGTACACCTAAGCGGAGGAAGGCTTGGATCGTCGGAAAATAGAGGCTGGAAGAAGCCAAGTGCCTCATCACGAACATTCTCGGGGGCATGAGGAGACAAATCCATTAGAGAAAGAAGAAAAGAGATGAAGATGGTGAGTTGGTATGGAAAGTCGATGGAATCGGGAAAAGGAGAGACATGGATCAAAGTGAAGGGTTCTTACATACATAAATAGCAGAAAGGAAAACCTCCAAAACGTGAAAATCAGAAGGGAAATACGAGGATTGAGATCGCATCAGCGAAAAAGAAAGGGAGAAGGACCCATAGAATGACGTAATCTCATCAGGCGAATCCCGAGGTCATCCTCAAAAATCTCAAGAAATGGTCCATGCCATCGGAAGAAAGGGTGACAACACACGATGTATCAGCCACAGAAAAGGTTCCAAATCTTAGCATAAAGGAATCCGCTAACGAGAGAAAGGGAACATGACATGGACATAGACGTAACAGGAATGTGGGGTTTTTAACCAGCGGTTCAAGCTCCCACATTGTACAAAAAGAGGGAAGCTACTGATCACGTCTAATCGCGTGGAATCTACCGCCCAATCAGACATCGAGGACAGAAGAGATCAACCACGAGAGCTTAACTCCCATGAAATTCGAGGAAAAAAGGTCAATGACGTTTCGACGAGGTTGACAAGGAGTCACCATGATAAGGTTAAATTCATTTCAGAAATAATATATATATATATATATATAATGATAAATATTATTTCATTTACGAGAGAAGTTATCTAAAAGAAAGAGGCCTAAGAGCCCACTAAAAAGAGGCCCACGAGGGTAATATTATAATATTTATAAATATATAAACTTATATGCTTTTCCCCGAAAACAATGAGAGGAGTACTCCTCGTCTCGTAACGGTGTATTCCCTAGTCCGATCAGAGAAAAGAGAACTAATGACAAGCAGCAAACGGCTGGCAAACCCATAATAGCATATCAGTCTGATGCCAGGTTATCACAACCTCCGCGCGAGTTCTCATGCTTTCCGCCATGTCTCCGGACTCAGGTTATCACAACTGTCACGGGAGTTCTCATGCTTCCTGCCAGGTCACCTGACTCAAGTTATCGCTACCTCCAAGGGGGATCTCGAGCCTTCCCAGGTCTCCGAACTCAGGCAAATGCCTTTAGGGATCTCGTGCCCACATGTCTTCGGACTCAGGTTCCAGCCTTCATTAGGGTTCTCATGCCCTCGGGTCTCCAGACTCAGGTTCCGGCCTTCATGAAGGTTTCCATAACTCCCAGGCTCCCGGGTCCAATATACTTGTGTTTGAAATTGCAGGAAATAGGGACGGAGAATTGCATTCGTGATTCGATATTTCTTTTAGGTGTTCGACTGTACAGGGAAGGAATGTGACTCTTTCGTTGCCCGAGTCCGCTACTCAAACTCGCGCAACGGGGGGGGGGATAATCTCCTTCGAGTTAACCGAATCGCTTAATGCCACGTGCATATAGCTTAGGCAATCTCTTAGCGCCATTTGTGTAGTTGGTCTACTATACCGAGTCCTAGAGATATTTGGGCCTGAATCAACAATGGCCCAAGTAACTTCATGGATAAGGCCACCTGTAATTGATCCCCATCCCGGGTAGTGTGGACACGCTACCAGGGATGATATGGGTCAGTGACCTAGTGGTCAGACGAACAGATACCTCCATCAGCACCCGGAAGCGGTGCACGGAGCCTGAGTTCCCGTATCAGGAACTCGGGCTAGGCATGTAACTTCTTCCTTAGGCGCAAAAATCAAATCCTTTCAAATATCTAAGCTAAGTCTTCAGTCAAAGGGTAAAAGACATCTTTAACCTTATGCGTGTTAGGGTAAAATAAGTGGTCCCCGATCAAGGAACGATTAAAGCACAAAAGACTGATTTCAAGGAGCACCACGGCACCAGATCCGTCGCACCATACGCTGCCACCAATACAAAAAAGGTCAGGCTCAGTGTCTCAGAACTGTATTGTCGGCCAACTAGCAAAAGAAGACAAATGTGTTAGGTGCAAAGCACTCGAGTGCATCGTACCAGGTTAAACCAGAGGATCCGGATCCAAATTCGACCCAATTAAGGATGTAGAACCCGGTATCCGAGCCCGGGCAGGTAAAAGTGTATAAATACACCCCTCATTTACTTCAAAAGGGGAGCCGATTCTCACCCGAGAAAACTCATACTATAAGCCTATTTCTTTCGGCTCTTTAGGGCCATTTTCTCCGGATCTTTCCCGGATATCTATCTCTTTTCCGGTCATTCCTTGACCATTTTCTCTCTAAATACTCCGTTCCCACTCTACCTCACCAAAAATTTCTTTCTCTACATGCTCTGATACACCGCGGACCATCCCTTGCTCTGCCCGGTGTCACCCATTCCACTATCTTTCTCATTTTCCGACCATTTTTCCTTGCTCTCCACGACTCCCTCGTGGTTGTTCTTCTTCTCTCTCTTTTTGCTATTTTTTTACTTGAGCGTCGGAGAGCCGTCGGAAAATACCCCAATCGTGTTTTCCCGGCCTTCACACTTTTGTTGTTTGCGCAGGAGCTGGTCCCCCAGTGATTGTTCAAAAGAATTAAAAATCTCCGTCCAATATATATATATAGTTCTTTTTATTAAGATAAAAAAAATCATAATTGTTTACCAAAATTTTTTTTTATGACAAAACAATACAATTCAAATTTAAAATGAATAAAAATAAAAGAATAATGTAACTGCTGTGAGTGATTTTACACCGTCCAATAGAAGGTCGCCACATTGGGAGAACAATGACCTATCCTATGTCCCGATGCAGAAGCTGATACACCTCTCGGTAGGCACTTGAGGATAACATCCATGTTACAAGAAAAAGGACAGACGGGGCCCACGTACTGATGGAAGATTACACTCAACCCCCCCCCCCCCCTACGCGGCAGATCACTGATGAGACTTGACCTACCTACAAAACTCCTAGGCATGACAAGGGGTAATGTCTCAAGGTAAGGTCGCCTATAAATATTTCCTCTTAATAAGAGAAGAGGAGGGGGATTCGGACAGACGCATGATATACATCAGTTTTTATGATTTTTAGCTATGGTTTAAATTATTTTCATTAATGATTTTAATAGTTTTAAGTTTTTTAAGGTGTTTTTAGTGTTTTTGAAGTTTTCTAGTGTCTTTACAGGTTATTTACATAAATTGGACCGAAAAAAACAAAAAGTCAACAACACCAATTTCTGGACATATTAAAAATATCAGAAGTTTGAGATTCGTTAAAGGCCTCAAACTTATTGTAATGAGTTGAACTTTGGCACAAGATATCCAAGAGAGTTAATTTTCATCTTGAAGTGATCTCAAGTAATTTGGATTAACGGTTGAAGAGTTATGCCAATTCCCGCAAAACATGTACGACCAGGTCTTCACCCGCGGCCAAAGAGCTTTGATCCGCGGGATCACCTTCAACTGCATTTGTTAGCGAGGATATGGAACCGCATGAGACAAGCCAGCCACCCGCGGTCACAAGTCTCCTGACCGCGATTCACTTCCTCCACGTCCCCAAGGCCCAAAACAAGCTCAAACATCCCCAAACTAAAGAGAACAACCCTTAGAAGACTTACAAGGTTCCTAAGACCTATAAATACACCTCTTTCTTTTATTTTTAGGTCATCACTTCATAGTCACGAAAATTTACAGCCTCTTTAACATATTTTCTTAGTTTTTCATAGTTTTTGATTCTAAAAGTTTTAAGAAGAAGATCTCGCCTTTGTACTTCGTTACAGAGAAGATTTTTGAACATTTACTCTCTTAATTCAGTTTATTCATGATGTTTTCTACTTATACTTGTTGATTATTTACTTGCACCATGTTTGAGTAGTCATCTAGTTAGATTTTAGGGATTCAAAGAGATTTCAACGAATTGATAGTTTGAAGATTATTGTTTAAGGATATATATTGGTTCTTTATCTTGATTGTTTTCATGGATGATTGCTTGAATGCACAACTCGTGATATGATAAGATAGATTTACTTTCCAAAAGCTTGATAAATAACATGAACAATCTAGATAAGTTAGGTGTTATAACATGCGGAAGTTGAATTATAGAGTCTAGTGAACATGTCAAATTTGGTCGAATAAAGCATGTTTGATTTTTACTAATAACAAACATGAGTTTAGTTTATTAAGTTATTAAATATGATAGTTTAGCAGTTAGCACCACGAGAATGAGTTAACTATGTTTCGAGTTCAAGACGGTTTCTTTATTAAATCTCTCATAATATGAATTCTTCCAACTTGTAATTTAGAGCATCGTGCTCCTGGCTTCTTTCGACTTGTGAGACATAAGAGCATCTCCATCCCTTATAAACTCTCTAAGTCTTTTATATATATTATTTTAATAATTTCAATAGAATTTAATTATTTATTTAAGTTTTAAATTATAAAAATAAAACTGAACAAATAATAGAGAAACAAATCTCAAATGAGTTTCTCAAACATCTTCTATTCTCTCTCTTACTTTATTATTATTATTCATTTTTTAATTGCTAAAAAATTCATTGAGATACCCCAATGGAATGCTCTAAGAGTTTTCTTTTCACAAACATATTGTTGCGTCTTCTTTCCCCATAAGTGTTGCATTAAATTAGCCGACTTCAGTGGTGATATGCAGATTCATGGAAAAAATTGCAGCAATAAGTTTTTGTCTAACAGTCTTGGACTCTAATAGATGTGAAGTATTCGACCAAATTCCCAAAATAGAGAACGTTTCTTGGAACAAACATATTCAAGGCGTCTACGAGTCCACATATGTACATGTTGAACTAGCAGTCGGGTCAAGCTGGTTCAAAAAAGAATTTGTTTTCTCTTCGGAGATGCTCGACCAGTCCCTCAAGCGTTGCAGCTTAGTATACAATGTTATATGAATATTGAGTTTAGTGAGTATTTATTAGGATCAAGAGAATATTTACTCCCGAGTCCCACAAATATTATTTTGATCTTGTTTAAGTGAATTTAGATACTGTGGAAACAGACCATTTATATGAATATCTTCCGAAAATGTTGTTAGACGATTCTTCGCAAGCGATATGTTTCGTGACGAACTTTTAGTAGCTAATTTTATGGCCTAAGAGTTGAAAGAGAATGAGATCACACATGCCCAAAATAAGTTGCGGTCTACACGGAAAAAGCCAACAGTTGTTGAAGAAAAGATGGGCATGGCTCTAATGTATGTTTTGATCATCGTGTATGTGTAAATTTCTTATCCACCCCGAACATACAATTATCCAATTTGCAGGTGACAAGTAATTTGGCTAAAAGCAAACCCCATTTTTTAAAACAAAAGTCCAGTAGCAAAACGTAACTGGTTTTGTCACTATGAAGTGGAAGCCTCTTAGCCACTCTACTCTGATTCTTTACTTTTGTACCGATTGATATAATTAAATCATTTTTTCCCCTCAAACCCACCAATTAATCAAAATCAAAATTCCAAACTCAGTTTCACTAAAATAACCATACCAATCCTTTAAGAAGCTTCTCTCTGCTCTTCTCCACTGTCCATTCACTGTTTTCCCTTACCATCATAAGATTCATGCACCAGTAACATAAAGAAGTAGCATCCAACTAAAAAAAAGGATGTTTAGTTATCAGAAGATCGATGCCGAAAGGTTATTCGCGAAAGTGGAACATATAAGAAGAAGTAGCAAAAGGATTCAAATGAGGGCAAAAACAGAGATATCCTCTGAATGAACCAAACTCAAAAACAAACCAAGCTGTCTGAGAACAAATGCAATATCATTACTGTTTTCTGCTGCTAAATGACCATTGTTCACATCTTAGCAAGAAAACTCAACTAATTAAGAGACAGCAAAAAGGAAACCAAATATCCAACCAGCAAGAAGAGAAAACACCAAGATTCAGATTGCATCTGTTTGAAATAACCCAAGTGGGTTGTTTATATTATTATTGTAGGAAAGCTTGTGCATTTTGCAATACCCACAACAAGAACAATAACCATTTTTTGGTAAAGCCATATATATAGATGATATACTAATAATATGGTTTCTGTATTAAGAAGTAACTCTAATCAAATCCTTCCTAATCAGGAGGTTTGGCTTTTCCTCATCTCTGTCATTTCTTCATTTTCTTTTCATGGCATGCCTTCAAAGCTTGAACGTCTTTTTGGAAATACATGACAAACAACCAAAAAAAGCTATCAACATTTTGTCTGAATCTATCCATAGGAGAATAAAATTGCCATCTTTATCGACCCATCAGTTCTTTGATCAATCAATAACCCACTTCCTCAAACCCTAAACCCCGAGCTCTAAAACCCTCAGATTTCAGATTTAACGAGCAAAATTTGAGAGAGAGAGAGAGCGACGTACGTTTCTGGCAAGATTTCCAGTCCCTGTTGCTATCAACAAGACAATCCTGCAAAAATGGGAGTAAAAATAAAGCGGAAAATTGAAGGGAAGATCCTGCTGGAATCAAAAGAGTGAATGATTGATTATAAGAAACAAAACCTGTAAAGCCAGATAGAGAGAAGAACACTCCTTGAGCTGTTTCACATTCTCGTCGTCGTCGTCTGCATCCATTTGATGATTCGGAGGTTTCGTCTCGGAATCTGCTTTCTCCGTCGCCTTCTCCATTTTCAACAAGCCGAATTTTCAATTTTGACTATAAGATGCACAACACTAGGGCAGTTTTATTGTGGGCTTTTTGGATCTAAAGCCCAGGCCCATTTAATTGGTGCATAATATTAATGTAAGAAGAGGCTCTGATGTATAAGTGGTCAACATGTTGTGTAGATAAGTCCAAGGACATCTCTATATAGTACAAGATTAATGACTTCAGGTCCACTAACTTCTGTCGGATTGTAAGATATGCCACGTGGCGTTAATCCAGCAACGTGGGAGCTGTCACATCCACATAAACAATTCTCTCTTTTTGAAAATATCGGAAAATGGTCGTCAAATGTTTGCAAAATGCTACTGGTATTTTAGAGAGATAGAAAATTAAAATGAAAAAACATTAGTCTGTTACTCTAAATTTAGGATTTATAAATGATTTGGAGGATATTCTCTGGCCATTTTCTATTTCGCAAAAAAACATGGATGATTTTATTTCATCTAAAATTAAGAAAGAAGGCGGCCAAAGGAAGAGGCGGATTTTCAGTTATAACAAAAGAGGAAGATGAGGTGTGTGTGTCAGAGAAAACCAATGGTCATGTCTTCCGTTACTTTCTCTCTCTTTCCTTAGTCTCTTTCTCTCTCCCTTTTTGTCTCATTTTCTGTCTCCAATCCATGGAAGACGTTCGAGACTCCTCAGAAACTCTTGCTTCCACCACGACCTCGTCTTCTTCGTTTCCCTCCTCCTGGTAATTTCAGAAACATCTGTTTGTAAACATTGCTTGCAGAACAAGTATTGTAAATGATTATGTAACGTGTCTCACAAGTCATTTCATTTCATTCTTATACAATCTTGGGATCTTTTCGCAGCGATGTAGACGTTGAAAATCGTGGAAAACAATTAACTCCTCTCTCGGCAAGAAGATCTCGAGCCGGCTTCTCCGATTCTTTCTCTTCTCATGGTAATCATAAATGCATCAATATAGCTTTTAAAGATATATTTCATTTGACTTTATGGATTTGTTCTTGGCTAAAAAGATTTCATGAAAATTCCTTTTCTCTGCACCAGATTTATCAGCATTTTGTTCAGATGAAGAAACCGTAAGATTCTGCTCCAGCAAATCCGAATCAGACGATGACTTTCTTAGGAGTATAGAATCGGAAACATCATCTTCCGTGGTTAGCACGTCAGACTCAGAACCTCATAACCACCACCACCACCATCATCATCATTCGTCTCACTGGCGAGGTTTCTTCCGTTTACTCAAGAAAGGATCATCCGCGATGCCATTCAACACGTTCACACCTCTCAAAGGAGTCCCCAAACTGACCAGACGAAAGAGCAAACGCATAAGAGACAACATGGTCCCTGTTCTACCTGCTGCTGCTCTTGACACTGATGACTTGTTCTACTTCAAACCCTCCTGGAGAAACTTCTCTCTCCAAGATATTCAAACCGCGACAAATGGCTACAGCCGTGGTTCGAAAATCTTTTAAGAAACCCCTGTTTCTACATTTTCAATCCATAAAACACTTGTTTTTATCATATATGGAGTGATGAAAATTGTGGATATTAATTATGGCAGATAATCTGATCGGAGAAGGAGGATATGCGGAGGTGTACAAGGGACAAATGCCAGATGGGCAAATAGTGGCTATAAAGAAACTGACTAGAGGCTCCGCGGAGGAGATGACAATGGATTATCTGTCAGAACTAGGGATCATAGTTCATGTAGATCATCCAAACATTGCTAAGCTTATTGGATATTGTGTTGAAGGTGGAATGCATCTTGTTCTTGAGCTATCTCCTAATGGAAGCCTCGCTTCTTTGCTCTACGGTGAAACAAATATCTTCTTTTTCATGTTTTCAGAGCAATCTATACAAACTATTTGGAAGTCCTATATATGTAAAAATTTATCAAAAGAGAAAATGCGACCCAAAAAGAAGGGTTTTGCATGCTTTTTGTTATGATTCAAAAGGTCTGGAACCATGTTCGAGTGCTCCAGTTGTACATGCTAAAAGATGGTTTTGAAAAATCTAATAAAGATCCTTGTAACATTTTGTAGAGGCGAAAGAGAAACTGAATTGGAGCATAAGATACAAAGTGGCGATGGGAACAGCAGAGGGACTGTACTATCTCCATGAAGGTTGTCAGAGAAGGATCATTCATAAAGACATTAAAGCTTCTAACATCCTTCTCACTGAGAACTTTGAGGCTCAGGTAATGATATATATATTAAGAGAAAGCTAAGATCTCCATACCCTAATTAGTTGTCTTTTGAAATTATGATTAGAAAACAAGAATGGACTCGAAATCATATCCTTTTAATTTCTTTTACAAATGATGAATGTAGATATCTGATTTCGGGCTAGCGAAATGGCTACCAGACCAATGGACTCACCATACCGTATCGAAAGTCGAAGGAACATTCGGGTTTGAAATATCTCATTGATATAGATCAAGTACGCGGTTTCATAAATTTCTTGTGTTTCCTAATATTATCTATCTCTCTTATGTGTTCATCGATCAGTTACCTTCCTCCGGAGTTCTTCATGCATGGGATAGTAGACGAGAAAACAGACGTATATGCTTACGGTGTCCTGCTTCTCGAGCTCATCACCGGTAAACAAGCCCTTGACAGCTCACAGCATAGCCTTGTCATGTGGGTATGTGATCGGACCATCTCTTAAAGCCCTGGCCTTTCTCTTATACTTTCTTGATCCGGATTTTGTTCATAGGATTTCAAAACCAATTAGTAATGAGTAAATTGACACATATCTTGTTGTATATAATTAAGATTATGTCATTTTTTTCCCTTTCATTATGAAATTACTAACATATGAGTCATTTGCAGGCCAAGCCATTGATCAAAGAGAACAAAATCAAACAACTTGTTGATCCCATTTTGGGAGATGACTACGACGTAGAAGAGTTGGACCGTCTTGTCTTCATAGCGTCATTGTGTATACACCAAACCTCCATGAACCGGCCTCACATGAGCCAGGCATGCATAAAAAACATTTGATTACCACTATAGTCTTAATAGATTTATCTTTATTTGGACATATATACATATATATAATGGGGTGTGTGTGTGTGTATACATACAGGTTGTGCAGATTCTGAGGGGAGACAAGTGCAGCTTAGATCAGCTAAGAGAGCGAGAAAACTCCAAACTTCAGAGGACTTACTCTGAAGAACTATTGGATAACGAAGAATACAACTCGACAAGATATTTGAACGATATTCATCGACACATGGAGACCGTTCTCGGAACATCTAACGACCCTACTTGCTAAATGCAAGAGAACTAATGATTTCACTTAATGCATGCATATGTTCACTATAGATTAATCCGATCCGGATTGGATGTCAATTTAGAAAAGAAAGTTTCAATATTGTTCCAAATATGTTGTACCATGGTGTATGTATTTGATCATATGATCATGATGTTGTGTTCTTTCTTGTTTTCCATCTTTGACTTGAACTATTGTTTGTTAATGTTATCCTTTTTTGTTCTTTGTTTTTAATATTTTACGTACTATTGGATTAATAATATGTATCATATGATCATGATGTTGTGTAGTGTTGATTTAGGAAAAAAAATGTTATATACGTTTTGGTAGTAAACATATTAACTTCGAATCACAATTTTATTGTACAATGTTGTTTCTGTTTTTACGATTTTGACCATTAATATTCCCAAGGAGAAGAAACAAAAAAAAAAAAAACCAATTTTCCCAAAGCAACGTTATCTCGTTTTGTCGTTATCTGGTTAGGCAGAGCATAAACTTGTCACCACCATTGACATTTTCCCGTGAAAAACTTCTCCTTTTCAATCTTTATTTTCCCGGAAAAATCCCATCTTCGGATCTCTTTCCTTCTACCGACTCTTGTTACATCAAGATCCAAGCGACTACAATGTCGATTTCAATGTCTGGCCGTGGATTATTGTTCTTGTTCTTCGCTATCTTCTCCGTCTTGCTTCAATCTTCCACTTCCCTAATCAGCTCCCCTAGCGCCATCGTCAATCCTTCCAAAGTCAAGCAGGTTTCATCAAAACCCAGGTTCTCTCTCTCTCTCTCTCGCAAAAACCCTCAAGTGATTTTGGGAAATTCGAACTTCAAATGTTGAAACGAAAAATTCGATGTTTGTCTTGTTCAGGGCGTTTGTGTATGAAGGGTTTCTCACGGAATTGGAATGTGATCATGTGGTCTCCCTTGTGAGTTTTCTTCTTCTTCTGTTTAAGCTTAATTTGGAAACTTCATTTCATGTTCTAAATTCCGATGTGTCGAAAAAGGCAAAAGCGGACCTGAAGAGATCTGCTGTCGCTGATAACGATAGTGGAGAGAGCAAATTCAGCGAGGTTCGGACCAGCTCCGGCACGTTTATCTCCAAAGGAAAGGTTCGAATTTTCTCTTTGTTTGCTTTCTTTATTCTTACTTTGCTGTGATTATGTTAGAACCCTAATTCCAAGTGGAAACTGGGGATCTCTCCCTCTGAAATGTTGGATTTGGTTTAGATCTTGTTTCTTAGGTCTGATCCTGCAAATGACAGATTTTGATTGGTCAAATTAAACTCCATTGTCTTGTGGATTAGTGTTCACAGACGATTGTGATTCTCATTTGGTTTTCGGTTACCTTTGATCATATTGATGAAATCTCCTTCAGCAATCTGGTGTTGGAAGTTGGAAGATTGACCTTTATGATTATGTTAAACGATAATTGTTGCTTTGCTACCATATCTTTTCCGGACTAGGTAAAGTTTTCTGTGTATGAATGGTAATCAGTTATGAAATTTGCCACGGACGTGACTCAGAGCTGTAACTGTTGTGTCATTGTTGTGATTACGGCAATTTGCTACTCCATCATGTGAATTTTGGTTTGGTGAATTACAGGATCCCATTGTTTCCGGTATAGAAGACAAGATCTCCACTTGGACATTTCTTCCAAAAGGTACAACAATACACTCTGAAATTGCTTTAAACTTCTTTGTGCTTGTGAACAAGCAAGATAAATGCAAAATCATAGAATATCTTGAATTCTTGAAAGATTAAGAAGATGATCTTCATAGAGTCCTATACTTTCTGTGGTGACAGAAAACGGGGAAGACATTCAGGTATTGAGATACGAGCACGGCCAAAAATATGACCCTCACTTTGACTATTTTCATGACAAAGTCAACATTGCCCGTGGTGGACACCGTATAGCAACGGTTCTCATGTATCTATCCAATGTGACAAAAGGTGGAGAAACCGTATTCCCCGATGCAGAGGTTTGTGCTATCCATGATTTTTGCTTAATATTTTCCCAAATGACCACTCTTGGGGTCATTCTCTCTTAATAAAGATCTGAATTTCATAGGTACCTTCTCGGCGAAAACTGTCTGAAAACAAAGAAGACCTTTCTGATTGTGCCAAGAAAGGAATTGCCGGTGAGGAACAAAAACGACAATAAATTCTTCCATTTGTGTAAAAGATATGAATTTTTACATCTTTATGGGTAAATGTTTTATCAGTGAAACCAAAGAAAGGGGATGCTTTGTTGTTCTTCAACCTCCACCCAGACGCAATCCCGGACCCATTGAGCCTTCACGGTGGATGTCCCGTGATCCAAGGAGAGAAATGGTCGGCGACCAAGTGGATCCACGTGGACTCGTTCGATAAGATTCTGACACCGGGAGGAGGAAACTGCACGGATATGAACGAGAGCTGTGAGAGATGGGCAGTGCTTGGGGAATGCACAAAGAACCCAGAGTACATGGTTGGAACTGCTGAGCTCCCTGGCTATTGCAGGCGAAGCTGTAAGGCTTGTTAGACTTTAATTTTACTCTCCTCTTTCTTCTTCGTCTTTTCATCCTCTTGTTCTGTGCCATAAAACTCTCAAAGTTTTCGGTTTCGTCGGAGTTTCTTTTGTTGTCGTTTCTTTGTAGAGTTGTTCAACTGGAGTTGTGTAAAATTATAACAGTTCCTGGGAAGAATAACATGTTATATGTTATAACAGTTCCTGGAAAGAATAACATGTAAACACATAGATTTAATCAAATATTTTTTATGTTATATCTTTCTTCTTGTTGTCAACTCCGTGGCATGTCCTAGAACAATATATAATTAAGTAATGAATATATATAATTTTAAAACATGTAAAAATACATTTTCCAATTTTTTTTTAAAATTTCAAAAACATATATTTTTTGTTTTGTCAACCAGAAAAAAAAATTATATTGTTTTAATTGACAAAAGTAACTACGAAATATGTCGTCACATAATCCCACTTATTTTTGCAAAAACATAAATAATTTCAAAGTACATCTATTTAAATTGATCAAAGAGAAACAGTTTAAGAGCTTTGTGAGAAACATAAATCCCCCAAACATTAGTGACAATATAAGTCTTGCATTCAAATTTTGAAACCACGAGGAAAATATCAAAGAACCGAATATGTTCTCTCTCTCTACTCATCGTCTTCAATGTCTTCAATGTCGTCAAACTCAGAATCATTACCAGACTCAGTCTCCGAATCACTCAACACATACTTCATTTGCTTCCTGTTCGCTCTCTGAGGCCTCTGTTTCTCCACACTACTCTCTTCTTCCTCCTTATTAGCCAACACTGAACCACTCTTCTTGTTAAACGGAGACGATCTCATCTTCCTCACTTTCTTCTCCGGCGACACAACCATCACTACCTCCGTCGTAACCGGCTGCTTCTTGCTCGCCGCTGGCCCTCGTTTTCTCGGCGCTGCCGGTGGTTTTGCAGCCTTACCCGCCGCCGGTTTTCTTCCTCCTTTCGCTGGCACCACCACGTCCTCATCACCGTCATCCACAGCTATTGCTTTCGAAGTAGTTTCACTTGAGGAGCCGAAATTGTATTGAGCAAGCCTTGAAGCAAGATCCATCATTTCATCCTCATCAACCTCCTTTGCAGCTGGAGCCTTCTTTTTGGCTGCTTGTCTACCTTTTGGCTTCACCACTTCCGCTACGTTGTTGTTATCTTTAAAGAAAAGGTTGCCAATGTTCAAGAAAAGCAAAAAAGCAATGATTCACTGGGTGGGCTTGAGTACGATATTAACCTGTGTCCATTGCTGAGTCCTCTCTTGTTTCTGGCTCACTTCCTTTCTTTGTGGTCTTCTTCTTTGGTGCTGCTGCTTTCTTTGGCGCTTGTTTTCGACCCTTTACTGGTGCTGCCCCAGCAGCGGCCCTGATTTTGATTTGTGCTTCCTTTCTCTCTTCTTCCGCTTTAGCATCTTCCAACTCAAGTTTCTGCAACACAATGACACACATGTTTATTGGTAATTTGCCAAGGCAAAAAGATGTATTAAGCGCTTTTTGTGAATCCATACGTCAAGTTCAGCTCCAAGGGACTCAAGATCTTTGAGCCAGAGTGACCTCGGTGTAGCTTTCTTCAAGTCTTCAACCTCTTCCTTCATTTTATCCCTTTCTGAACACAACTCCTTCACTTTCTCTAGAGTCAACGTTGCTATAGCCAATGACAATAGGTAGTCATACTCTGACCCGGTTATAAACGTGGAGCCTGGAGCATCTGAGTTTTCTTCAGGTTCTTCGGTTGCATCGATTGCTCCAGCAACTGCTGCTTCTACAGGCTTGGCCTTCTTTGGGAATGGTGTAAAGCCTCTCTGTCTCAAATCTTCAACAAGATCACTTTTCTTCCTATTGTTCACTATGATCTCTCCACTCACAACTCCAAGAATAAACTTGACTTTGTTTTCTAGTTTCAGCAGCTCGTTTTCCAGATTCTTCAGCATTATTTTCTGTATGCATCAGACACTTATTGTTAGACCCTTAACAACTAACTAAAGACTTGATCATGATTTTCTAACCTTTCTCTTCTCGTAGTATTGAAGCCTGAGTTCGAAGAACTCTTCAAGGACTGCAAGCAAGTTGGGACGTAAAATTTTAGTATTAACTTGTGGAGAAGAAAAAACACAAGGAGCAGCAATTTCGATCTCTTCTTACTTTGTTCTGGAGTCGCATATTTCTTTATCACACCGTATTCATCAAAGAGATGCATGTTGGTTGTAGCTATTGTCGTGGTGAGTTTGAACATTTTCAGCAAGCCCTCTTTCCGAGCCACCGTCATGTTCTGTTCGCTCAATGTAAGCTCAAAATCTATAGACGTATCGTCATTGTACTCCCTGATGTCCTGCAGAAAGAAGAAGAATGAATATCAAAAAGAAAGATATACGAGAATAATACAGTTTCTGATTAAAGCAGGCATTCTACCTGGATAAAGGGGACATTATCTGTCTTCATTGCACGCAAGAATTCCTTATAATCATCAGTCCACCTTCTGATTGGTAGCTCCGTAATACGGATGGTTGTGTCATCAACCTCCTCATATACACCAGTGATTGTGTAGGTAGACCCACCTTCCTTGGTCGCAGTTTTCTCAATACTTCCTTTAAAACCTCTATACCAAGGATCCATTGGCACCATACTTTCACCATTAAGCAGACGCCTTACATTGGCAACAATCTCTCTCGGGTTATAGTTTGGTATGAAAGAACTCCACCCGGTTCCAATTCCTTCACAGCCATTGACAAGTACGCTTGGAATGATGGGCATGTACCTACAAAGCAATTAAAACATATCATAAGTTAATCAATAAATAAAACACAAATGTAGTCCCGTGCATGCGATGGCCAAAGAATTACCAAGTTGGCTCTATCTTTTGCCCGTCTTCATTCAAGTAATTGAGGAGGACATCATCATCCTTGGGAAACAAGACCCTTGTTGCCGGAGAGAGCTTAGTGAAAATGTATCTTGCACTGGCTGCATCTTTACCACCCTATGACCACAATCATGTACGCCTTGATGAGTATGAGCATAGATAAACGACAACAGTTTCTCTATCAGCTATACTTACCGAAGTTCGTGTACCAAATTGACCTAATGGTTGGAGCAGGTTGATATTGTTGCTGCCAACGTAATCCTGCGCCATACCGATGATGGTACTGGCAAGACTCTGCTCGCCATGATGATAAGCTGAGTGCTCTGATACATAACCAGAGAATTGGGCAACCTTGGCTTCCTTATTGAAGTTTCTTTTGAATGAACAGAAAAGTATCTTTCTCTGACCCGGTTTGAGCCCATCCACCATTGAGGGAATGGACCTTTGAAGATCCGCCATGGAGAACAAGATAAGTTCTTTGTTCACGAAGTCACTGTATGTAATTTTCGGATCCTTCTGGTCAAGATGATTGCCAGGCTGAATGAAAACAGAGACATCAGAACAGGCACATATAACAAGCAAAAAACACAGATATCTTTAAAGATAAATCATTTATCATCATCCATACCTCAAAGTTCAAAAGCCAGTTTTTTCGGGCTTCGATCTTCTTCTTACTAAAGGCAAGTTCAATTGCTTCTCCGTCTTGTTCATCCTCCCATACAAAATCCTTCTTGTGAAGATCAAGATTTTTAAAGTAGTCTTTGCCCTCCTTCGATGTACTTGTTCCCAGCCCCTGGATGGAAAGACATCGAACAATTAGCATGCAGAGAACATGAGCACTTTCCAAAAGTGATCTCTTATTAGTTATAACAGAAAGCAAACCTTATAGTATTTGATGCTCCATCCGGTTGCATTACCCCTCAGACTTTCTTTCCAGCCTTCGTACTCAGGCATTGAGTAAAATGACAGTACTCCTTTACTCTTGTGCGTAGCCTGAGTGTGATATATGATGCTCAGGTCAGTTGTTAACATTCTTTTATCTACTATGTTCACGCAGTATAAGATATTATGCGAGGATGAAGTTATTACCTTCACGATGGGTGTTATGAACTCAACTAGGAATGATGGAACCCTGAGTAATGTCGGCCAGAAAGAGTGGATAAAGTTAATCAAGAGCCCCTTTATATGGGAACCATCATGATCCTGGAAAGGTGGAGAACAAAAGATCTGGTCAAGGACATATATATACAGAGAGCACATATATGTATATATTATCTTGCACAGCCACATATATTTTGAATAATGCACTGAGGAAAAGGATAGGAAGTAGAGTGTTAACGTACTTGATCAGTCATGATCATCATATGGCCATATCTCAATGAGTTAACATTCTCGTACTTGATATGTTGCTTCAGTCCAAGAATCTTTTTGATGTTCTCAATTTCCTTATTGTTAGTAATCTGAGTGGTGCTGGCTTCCCTTACATTCAATAGCTTTCCTCGAAGGGGAAACACACCGTAATAGTCACGACCCACAACAGAAAGCCCCGCCATCTGAGCACAATGGGTATTAGGTGTGTTAAGGTAAAACTAGAGACTGTGCATAGTAAAAAAAGCACACTGATCAAAACCACTTACAGCAAGAGCTTTAGCTGAATCTCCTTCAGTCAAGATCAACGTACACCTTTGGGAGTCCTTCCCTCCAGCCTCGTTTGCATCCTCTAACTTCTCAACTTCAACCCTCTGAGTTTTGGCTCCATCACTTTTCTTTAGTTCTTTGCTCTGCTTGAAAGTTGCCCATGAAAGCAAATTCTCTACTACGCCAGATTTCGCCACTAGCAAAAAAAGATGAAATATACAAACGAATTGAAGCACTCTTCTAGAAACCAGTTACATCACTGACCCAACAAGACAGATTATAAAAAACACACGCATACCTTTCTTCAGAATGTCTTCTGAAAGTTCGCATTTCGACCCGAAACTGCTCTGGCGAAGAGTCAGTGTTTCTTTTGTTTGAGAATCAAAAGCAGGATTGTCAATCAGGGCATTGACAAATACCCACAGATGGTTCTTCACATTATGAGTCTTGACATTGGCGGTCTTATTCTTTTTGTTCACAATACCCACAATGTAGTTTGTGATCTGACTGGTGACATAATCAACATGTGTACCACCTTTGATTGTGGCTATGGAGTTGACAAAGCTGACCTGGTAGCAGAAGAAAACATTGTTGTTAAGAGTTTACGACTCATTCTTCATGAGAAGAAGGTAATAGGCAGCCAATTATACATACCTGCTGAAACTGTCCCTCACTTAAGCTCACACAAACCTCCCATCTGTCGTTGACTTTCTCAGTCATCCTAATCACACAAAACTGAAAAAGATCAAAAGCAATTCCAAGACACAATTGGGGAAGCAATAACAGTCATAGAACGAACAAGAAACCTTGGGAGAGGATCCGTCCTTGATTTATTGGCAGCACTTAGGTATAAGTCAACATAATCACTGAATGATTTGATAGGAACTCGTTTGCCATTGAGATCAACCTTGACGGTCTTCCCCAAACATCCAGCAATATCAAAAACACGTTTACTCATGAGAGCAACCACATCGTCTTCTAACTGAGTCATGCTAAACTTGTTCAAATCAGGCTTGAAAGTGACTTTGGTCCAGTTCTCACTCTTACTACATTTGGTAATCACAGGCTCAGACTTCTTCCCCATATTGTTTTCAAACACCTAAACATCACCAGAAAGAGAGGAATGATGCTGAAACACCCTTAATCTAGGGAGCGATACTAAATCAACCAGTAAGAGAGGAATGATAAACCAAACGAAAACCATGTCAAATTGATATACATACCTGCTTGTATTTTTTCAGTCTCTTCCCATCTGCTGTCTCAATGGTGAATTGAGTGGAGAAGATGTTAGTAAGCTTAGCTCCATAGCCGTTTCTTCCACCAGTCGTCTTCTTCACATTGTCATCGTAGTTGCTGCTTGTCAATAAATGCCCAAAAATCATTTCAGGCACATAAACGCCTTCCTCCTGGTGAATCTCTACGGGAACTCCATCCCCACTGTTACAGACGCTGATCAGATTCTGCTCAACATCGATCACAACTTTGACAGAGTCCATCGACGGATCCCTCTGCTTGTTGTCGGCAGCGTTGACGAGGATCTCGTCGAAGATCTTGTAGAGACCAGGGACATAGGTTACAGGACGGTAAACCATTTCTTCGTTCTCGTAGACCCACAGCGTTTGGGTATGCTTCTCGATAGATCCGATGTAAGTGTCAGGGCGGAGTAAGATGTGCTCGAGCTGAGATTTCTTCTGGTACATCTCCTCTATGGTCTTCCCCGGAGCCTTCGCCTTCGTCTTCGCCACATTGACGTTATTGCTGCTTTGCAACGGGAGGTTGGAAGCCATGGTTAGGGGATTGAGCGAGTTTCTGAGAGAGAAACTTTGAAGATCTACTAAACCCCACAAGGAGAGAGAGGCGATTACAAAGAGAAATCGAAGAGATTGGGGATACAAATTAGGGTTTTCTGGAGGAGGAAGAAGGTAGACAGAGAGAAGGAGATCCTTTGATTTTGTTTTGAAAAAAAAGGAATAAATGAAACTATTGAAGACAGAGATACAACGGTTAGCTACTGACCCAATCAGATTTCGAATTTTGAATTTGCGATAGGAGCGGGATAAGGGATTTTCTTCTTTTCCCATCACCAAATATGTTACTATTTTTTTCCTACTATAGAGATTAAATTAAATATTTATGACAATAATATTAGAATATATCAAAATATTTATATATAATTCCATTAAATATTATTTTTATATAATCCCCCAAATTTTATTTTTATCACTTAGTTATCTTAAAATACAATTCTACAAATTAATCTTTTCACATTTATAAGTTACAAATGTAATCACAAAATCTCGGTTACGTAATAAACAAAATTTACAAATCCGCGTACTGTGATATAGATATTGGACTAACACAGACTCTTATTGTATGGATATATGTACATGTATTAACATCATGTTACTTTCACAACCGATGATTTTCGGTTTCCAAATTTCACAAAATTATTTCAAAAAAGTCACATCATGCTTATAAACTAGTATTTCTTATAAAAAAAACAAAAAATGGAAATAAAACTTTAATAAGTTGTAACGCATCTATTTAAACACAAACTAAGATTTAACAAGTAAGACTTTTACTTCTTCGATTTCAATTAGAACAATAATATGAGTATATATGTAAACCCCATAATCACAATGTACGTTACATATTTTATCCATAGATATCATCTATATATTAAAGGAGAAACATTAGAGATCAAAATTGATGATGTGTCAACACCACAATTTTTTCAGCTTTTTTATTTTTTTATTTAATTAATTAAACTCTTAGCACTATCCTAATTGCCAAACAATTACTTTTCCAAACAGCACTAATCTCGTAATAAACTTATCTACATTTCCAAACAAATAATATATTTACTAATTTACTAATTATTTACCGTCGGTTTATATCTATACCGATATATATACCAATTTCTAATATAAACATACGACTATTATCCAAATAATTTTTATTTAACCGACATTGATAGACTATGAACCCAAAATTTACCATTACATTGATCATTTTTTTATTTTTTATTTAACATTAATGGTGCTTCATTTATTTGAGAAATATACATTATATATTAACATGATATAATGAAATTATTAATAACTTCAAAATAATATGATTAGTAAAAAAAAATTTTACAAATATACCAAATCAATATTGACAAAAACATTACAAAATTTTACAAACATATTTTAATATACTAAAATATTATATATATATATATATATATAAACTCAATTAAAAAAAAAAATTTTAATCCCAGCATAGCACGGGTGGTAACCTAGTGTTACGTATTTGATCTCTCTTCTGAGGAGTAGTTTTCAATAAATTTTTGTATTTCAATTTTTCATTGAATACATTATACATTAATACTATTTAATCATAGATGTTTTTTTTTTTTTTTTTGGCAGAAGTCTTCCATCCGTATTCATCAACGTAGCAACTAGCAACACAAATCAACTTTATTCTATAACCTGTTTTGGCACACTTTTCATTATTTTGTTCTTGTTTAAAAAAAGAAAAACTTATTTAAACAATATAGACCAACAGTTTAAATCTTTTAAACAAGGAAAATAATCAAATCTATCAATAAGAAAAGGAGACAAATATGATAGTCTTAAAACTTTCCTACCAAAAACAGTAACTTATGATTAATAAAATTAAATACAAAAGTTGATTGGAAAACACGAACTTCCTTATCAAAATATCAGTTTCAAAAGACAGTTAATTGAGTTTAAAACAGAAAAGAGTGGACATGAGATTGCATGTTGACATCCATGCTTGATGCAAAAGTTCCTCTGCTTATATTTTTTTTTCAAAGAATGTTAAATTATATTCAATTCAAGAAAAAAGTTTTTATATCTATGTGCTACATAATTTTCGAAAGGTTAAACTGCAATCGAACAAGCTGCGCCTATTAACTTGAAGATCGTGAGGCAAACCGGTACTGAAAACTTTCTTTATATCTGGAGTCCCCTAACAATCGAATGGAGCTAAACCGGTTGCGAATCGATTTGTCAATGTGTCGGATAAGTCTTTGTGGCGGCATTGGGTGGTTTCCGTGACGGCAACCATTTCTTTCTCTCCATATGTGGTACAAAACAGTTTGAAATACATATCGGATGGTGAAAGAGTCTACATTTATGTGTTTGGTTTGTGAAACAAGATTCACTATGGCATCCCAATCTGCTGTGAACTCCGCTTGGAATAAACCTTGAGCCAGATTTTTCCACAGTAGAGTATGGACATGTCAAAAATAGATGGTTACGTGTCTCCCATGGGTCTCGGTATAAAACACACTCGGTGGAAATTGCCGAACCCCATAGACTCATTTAGTCACACGTGGAGAGATGATTTCGGATAGCAAGCCAAGTTTGAAATGCATATTTCGGTGTGTTGTGCTTAAACCAAATTTCTCGAAACCATGGCTGATGCGGTCGATGCTCTCGGATTTGATTCCAAGTATGAGCGGTCGATGCTCTTGGAATTTGATTCCAAATTCCTCTGCATATTTCGATTGGTGGAGAAACAGGCCATCATAAAAAAAGTGAGTTTGAATTCCAAGAAAATATCATCAGCGATCCAAATCTTTCATCGAGAACTTTTGACTGATTATTTCAATGAGTAATTTTAGATCTATTGATAGGATGACAACAGAGGATGGAATCGAAGATGAAGGAAGTCAAGGGGCTGATGTAGAAATAAGGAAGTCCACTCAGCAAAGAAAACCAAATAAGAAATATTCAGTTTGAAGAAGTCTCATGGCTTAACTTTTATTGTTTACTTGTTCAATAAAGAGAACTAGTCTTCTTCCTAGATTGTAGGAAACAGTTCTCCACTTTTCCTTGTTCCCGCATTGTAAGGAGTCGATGACTCCACCTTTCTTTGTTTCTATATATAATCAATGAAAAATAAGCTGCACCTATTAACTTGAAGGTCGTGAGGCAAACCAGTACTAAAAACCTTCTTCGTATCTGGAGTCCCCTAACAATTGAATGGAGCTAAACCGGTTGCGAATCGATTTGTCGATGTGTCGGATAAGTCTTTGTGGCGTCATTGGGTGGTTTCCTTGACGGCAACCATTTCTTTCTCTCCATATGTGATACCAAACATTTTGAAACACATATCGGATGGTGAAAGAGTGTACCTTTTCGTGTTTGGTTTGTGAAACAAGATTCACTATGACATCCCAATCTGCTGTGAACTCCGCTTGGAATAAATTTTGAGCCAGATTTTTCCACACTTGTATAGAGTATGGACATGTGAAAAATAGATGGTTACGTGTCTTCCATGGGTCTCGGCATAAAACACACTCGGTGAGAATTGCCGAACCCTATAGACTCATTTGGTCACACGTGGAGAGACGATTTTGGATAGCAAGCCAAGTTTGAAATGCATATTTCGGTGTGTTGTGCTTAAACCAAATTCTTCGAAACCATGGCTGATGCGGTCGATGCTCTCAGATTTGAGTATGAGCGGTCGATGCTCTTAGAATTTGATTCCAAATTTCTCTGCATATTTCAATTGGTTTAGAAACATACCATCATAAAAAAAAGTGAGTTTGAATTCCAAGAAAATACCATCAGCGATCCAAATCTTTCATCGAGAACTTTTGATTGGTTATTTCAATGAGTAATTTTAGATCTATTGATAGGATGACAACGGAGGAAGGAATCGAAGATGAAGGAAGTCAAGGGGCTGACGTGGAAATAAGGAAGTCCACTCGACAAAGAAAACTAAATAAGAAATATTCAGTTTGAAGAAGTCCCATGGCTTCACTTTTATTGTTTACTTGTTCAATAAGGAGAACTAGTCTTCTTCCTAGATTATAGGAAATAGTTCTCCACTTTCCCTCGTTCCCGCATTGTAAGGAGTCGATGACTCCACCTTTCTTTGTTTCTATATATAATTAATGAAAAAAAACAAAAAGAGGTAGACTTATCTCCCCAAATCAAAGTGTCTTGTGTTCTGATTTCTTAAGGTTTAATCGGGTTTAAAGCATTTGTTCTAGTTGTTCTTGACTTTGAGCGGGTTCAAAGCTTGGGACATATATCATTTGGTATCAGAGCATTGCTCTAATACTTTTTTCCCCATCTATTTTACCATTCACACAAATCCACATTGTATTTATCCCACCATCAATCACCATTAATTTAATTTGCTTAAAAAATGCACAAACTATTTTGGCTTCCCGAATAATACACCAACTATTTAATTTTGTCTTTTATATACTCCAACTTTCAAAATTCGTTGATTTTACAACCTCGACATTAACAGAAAATTATAAACGGATTAACACCGTTAATGTCGAAGTTGTAAAAGCAACCAATTTTGAAAGTTGTAGTATATAAACGACAATGTTAAATAGTTGGTATATTATTCGGAAAACCAAAATAGTTCGTGTATTTTTTAAGCAAATTAAATTAAGTTCGGGTATTTTTCAGGAATTTCCCATATAACAATAGTCAATTTTATTACAATGATAGTACCCAAATCGAACCTAGATTCGGTTTTTCCAGAAACAGAAAAGATTTTTTGAATTCTCTTGAATTTGATAAATATGATCTAATAATAACCCTATAAAACACAAAATTGAACCATACATCAACTCCCATAAAGACGATATCAAAATCAAAACCGGAAAAAATCCGACGTAAAAAACCTCAAATCGATTTCTCGTGTTTTAACACACAGTATCTCATCTTCTCTGATTGTTCTCACACGCTTTCACTGGTTATTTTCGTCTCGTTTCATACCATAAAAATCATGTTAAAGAGGGTACTACAATCGATTCAGGGTGAAGACGAGAAGAAGATGAGAAAAATGTTTTTACGTTCGTTCTCTCTAAAAAAATCCCAAATCGATTTGGAGAAAATGAGTGAGTACAAAAGAGGGTTTTTATATTAGTAATTTGAAAATTTGAGTATGTAAAAAGCAATGTGTAATATTTCGTGTATTATTCGGGTAGCCAAAATAGCAAATCCAATTTAGTTGAGTATTTTTAAGAATTTTTTTCCGTTAAATTTTTTAACACCGTTTACCATATTATGTTAACGGATTAACGCCGTTAGAATCGAGGGTGTAAAACGTACGAAATTTGAAAGTCTGAGTATATAAAAGGCAAACTGTAACACTTCATGTATTATTCGGGTAACTAAAATAGTTTGTATATTTTTTAAGCAAATTAAATTAAGTTCAGGTATTTTTCAGGAATTTTCCCTTTTAATAATTCTGAGTGAAAAACATTGTATTATTTTCAGATTAGGTGATAATTCTTCAGATATATATATATATATATATATATATATATATATTTATTTATGAAGAATTAGACCCCAAAAACAAAATTATGAAGAATAGGGGCATTTATTTTGATAACGTTTCAGATGAAAAAGGAAAAATGATCCCAAAAAAAAATCCTTTAACTTTCACATTTTGAAAAACAAACCCCAACTCTTAAATAAGAAAATCTAAGATTTATTTTCTCAATGACAAATCTATGCATTTTGGTTTGCATAATTGGATCAGAGTGGTTAAGTATTAGAGTTCTAAGTTTGAAGAATGCAAATTCCAATGGATTTCAAGAATTTGCGATAGGAGCAGGATTTTCAGATATTTTCAGATTAGATAATAATTCGAGTGAAGAAGGGTAAATGATTATCAAAATAATAAAATAAAAAGGGGTCTCCAACTTTCGGAATTTCGCAAAACAAAACTCCAACCTTTTCTATTTTTTTCACGAACAAAACTCCAACTTTTAGGCCCTAATTGGTAACATAATTTGGGTCAAATTGAGAGGAATTGAACTGAAAATAATAATTGAGTTACCAGTTGAACTGAAAATAATAAAAAAAAACCAAAAGCTGCTGAATTGGTGAAAATATATTAATAACACATTTGGATGGTGACACAACCCAAAGAAATGACTTTTTTTCTATGTGTGAAATAAATTAAAAAAATATATTTAGATGTAAGAAAATAATTGAAAAAAATAAAATAAATATAGGCAAACAAGAATCACGAGTTGAGAAGAATACTTTCTATACACATATATGTATATATATAACAATACTTTCTATATATATATATATATATATATATAATTTTGTTATTGTTCCATTCATTCCGCTACCATGATGCCGTTTCCGATCATCTCCATTAAGAGTCTTTATTTTTATGATTCATTTAAATATTTTCGCTCCCAATCAAAAAAGTTTCTAGATCTGTCACTGCAGGCTTCTACTTTTTGTCTCAGTCAATGTGATCCTTGTTTCACCTTTTTTCACTCACTTTGTTGTTGTAATACTGAACTACAAGTTTGTTAATCTTTCCAAAATATTTTATTAAGAAATTTGTATTATTATACTTATCATGGTGAGAATTTACTGGTGTTCATAAGCTGAATGTATAACCCGCAAAATAATTATGCTATTTTACAAGTTTTAACCAATCAATCATGTAAAATCGTGATTTTTATTTACTCGTTTTTCAAATTTGCTAAGCTAATAACAATAAAAAATCATGTCATCTCGTAGTTTATTTGAGCTCATTACATTTTTCTTTCGGTAGTTTTATATGTTGCGTAAATATTAATTTTTCTTAAATTCCAACATTTTGCAGTAGTTAGCAACTTCGCATTTCGCTTTTAGCATTCACACAACACTTTTAAAGTTTAATTTCTGAATGGAACACTTTTAAAGTTTAATTTCTTATTTGTTTATTTTTTTGGAAAAAAAATTCTAACTTTTAAGTTTAACTAGATGAATAACCGCGCCAATTTCTCTTGATAGTGGAAGTCTTGGTATTCGCCAATTGTTCCCATAACGTCTTCTTTTTAGTGTAATATGTAAACAAATCAAGTGAACCTTGTTTAAGAGTAGCAATCGATTGTTTAAGTTGATATTTCCTTGGAAGATTGCTAACTATAAACCTTAGAAACATATTATTCCACATCTCTGCAGCGTCTTCATAATACAATATACTGTTATATATCTCTCGATTCACTACATTTAACAACAAATTAAAGCTTTTACCATACTATTGCAACGAATCCATATCTTGAACAAACTATCTTCTTCATCTGGCCTAGGGAGAGTTCCATATACGAAACTAAGCTTATTCTTCGCATCCAAGCTCATTCGCATAGCAATCAACCAATTATTATAGTTTGTTCCATCAAGAATATGAGTTACAACAGACAGACATGGATGATCTGCTGAGTGAATGAAGAATGGACTATGAACATTATCATAAGAATCTAGTAATAAAGGTATGGATCCAGATCTACCATGAGTAATAAAGTTTTTATATAAGTAATTATTTTCTCTTATTTTCTCTGTTCACAACTGGACAAAAATCTGAAATACTCTAATCTGTCCATACTTCTCTCTGGCATACTTTTATGTAATCTGAGATACTCCTCCCTTTAATGAAAATGTGTTCTGCCGATTTTACCCTTTCTCCATTTTTTTATTAATTATAATTTTAATAATAATAATTAAAAATTCAATTTTTCGTCCAATATAATAAAAAATTGTACAACTAAGTACTATTTGGTACAACTTCAGTGGTATTATTTGGTACAACTACAAAGACACGGTACAACTTAGTATTATTGGGTACAACTGCAAAGACACGATAAAACTACAAAGACACGGTACAACTTAGTATTATTTGGTATAACTGTAATATACATGGTACAACTAGATATTATTTGTTACAACTGCAATATACATGGTACAACTATATATTTGGTACAACTAGAAAAAAATACATGGTAGAACTCGAAATTATTGGTACAACTACTCATTAAAACTTTGTACCCGACCCAGATCCGTCATCGTAGTAAAACTCGAAAGCGCGTCGATCTCTAGCATCGTCTCCTTCTTTTGCTTCATCTCTCTCGCTGGTGCCTTCATGAAGAAGGATGGCCAGATTAAACGAGGAGCGGTTCGAGATTTGAGAAGAGACGACGGAGAAAGAAGAGACGCCGAAGAGACTAACAGTGAAGAGACGACAAAGAAAAGAGGGACGACGAAGAAAGAAGACAACGGAGAAAGAGAAGAGAAAGAAGATGGAGGATGGATGCGATTTTTGTAGAGAGAAAAAAAAAGAAAAAAAGATGTCTGCGATTTTTGCAGAGAAAGAGATGTTTGATTAGAAGATTAGGTTAAAATCTGGATTGGATCCGAGTGGATCATGAATCGGGTGGATATTAAGTAGTTGGATCTGTAATTTTGTGTTCTGTCTGGTTTTACAGTAATCTACTCATTTTTGGATTTAAAAATAAATGGAAAAGAAAATCTTCTTATAACGAGAGTCTTTCGAAAATTCTTAGAGCCGAGAGGAGTATTGGAGACATTGATCCGTTCACAACTCGGCCATGACTCAGAAAAGCCACTCGAGTGAGACTCCACGATTCACGATGTTGCCGGACGGCTCCATTTCAATCGGCTCGGAGCCAAAAGATGGTCCTTAACCGCCGTTCAAGGTCCGCCTCCGACCAACACGTGATGGCAAAGGAGTTTGGCTCGGCTTGGACGACATCAGAGGACCGTGGTGGGTTTCGGTTGCCGTGGTGGGAGTGTTCATCGTTGGACTTGGTGTTTACTGTTGGTACAAACGCGGAGGAAAAGGCGGAGGAAAGGGCAACGACAACGATGGATCGATCTCCGACAAAGGTATGATCTTTAAAAAAAAGAGTATATATATATAATCTCTAGTTTTTCTTTTGTAAACAAATGAAGTCTCTTTCAAGGAATCCTACAGTTTAGTTAAAAAAGTACGTTGCTTTCTTTTTTGGTGGTCAAAAATTGTAAAAACATTGAGTTTGATTTGTTCAGACTTGGGAAGAAAGAAAGTATTGATTTGGGTTATTTTATGTATATTTTGGTTAAAAACAGTGTGAATCAGATAACGAAAGGCATTAAATAACTTGTAATTAATAAATTCTAGTGATCAGTGACATTAATATAGATCCTTAACTCAGATTCAAAGGTGTGGGAGTGTAAATCCACGCCAATTGAATTTGTTACGTTTTTTAGAGAGATCCGAAACTTCTGAGTAAAAACCACCAAAAAACACAGACAGAGATCCAAAGTTGGTGTTTTATTAAGGTGCTTAGAAAGCTTTTTGTGTCAGAGCAAAAGTACAGAGTTTTGCTAGGTAAATTGCGGATCCCCTTTTTAGAGGGTTTACATGAGTATATATATAAGTCTTAGTCGGCTAAGCTCATGTCTAAAGAGATAAGGAAGACTTCCTAATTTCTTGGGATTTCCTTTTAGCAAAGCCTGCCACCGCCATGGACTTTGATTCATGGGCTTTAATCTTGTCATATCTCTTTCGTGGGATTGAATCCGTGGGCTCGTTGTTTCGGCCCAATTTCTTGTCATTGAACCTTGGCTCGGTTGACATCATGGCTCACGGCTCGGGTGACGCCATGGTTCACGGTTCGGGTGACATCATGGCTCACGGCTCGGGTGACGCCATGGTTCACGGTTCGGGTGACATCATGGATCACAGCTCGGGTGACGCCATGGTTCACGGTTCGGGTGACATCATGGCTCACGGCTCGGGTGACGCCATGGTTCACGGTTCGGGTGACATCATGGCTCACGGCTCGGGTGACGCCATGGTTCACGGTTCGGGTGACATCATGGCTCACGGCTCGGGTGACGCCATGGTTCACGGTTCGGGTGACATCATGGCTCACGGCTCGGGTGACGCCATGGTTCACGGTTCGGGTGACATCATGGCTCACAGCTCGGATGACGCCATGGTTCACGGTTCGGGGTTGCTTCGTGTCATGGTTTGGGTGGCGACAACTTCGATCTCCTTGCCCTGACCTTGATCCGTTTGGCTTGACCCCAATCCAACTTTTCCTTCATGGTTAGGGATCCCGATCCAACTCTTCCTTCACAGTTAGGGATCTCGATCCAACTCCTACACGGTTAGGGATCCCGATTCAACTCCTTCACGGTTAGGGATCCCGATCCAACTCCTTCACGGTTAGGGATCTCGATCCAACTCTTCCTTCACGGTTAGGGATCTCGATCCAACTCCTTCACGGTTAGGGATCCCGATCCAACTCTTTCACGGTTAGGGATCCCGATCCAACTCCTTCACGGTAAAGGGTCCCGATCCAACTTCACGGTTAGGGATCCCGATCCAACTTCTTCTGTCACGGTTAGGGGTACCTGATCCATGGTTAGGGATCCATCTACTAGTGCTTCTCCATACTTAGTCATTTTTCAATCTTCTCCATACTTAGTCATTTTTCAATCGTTGATTCTCAAGAGGTGGAATCTGGCCCCAACAAAAGGCATTAAATTAATTGTGTAATTAATATAAATAAATTCTTAAAAACTAGAGGAATTTGTTAATAAACGGCTTAGATTCGTTTAAACGATTAGAAGTTAGAACCATTGTCGAAAACGCAATCTAGACCGTACGATTACTCGAAAGACGGCTGAATAGATTCAAGCGCCGTGGAAATCACACAAAGTCAGACTTTTTATTTTTCACGTCGTGAGTTAACGCCGTAACTTTGAGTATCGTACATAGAGATTGGAGAGAGAAGACTGTAACATGTCAGTATAGAGAGAGAGAGAGTGTGAGTGAGGGAAGAAAGAAGGCTCTTTTTTTTTTTTTCTCATTATCAGAGAAACAGGAGAGCGAATTGTCTGGTAATATATTCTTCCAAGTCTCCTCCTTTCAAAGGACTCTTTTAGATTTTGGTAAATTTGAACCTCGAAGTCGAACTAGTATGTGTGAGAAATTAGTAGCTAAAATTTTCATTTTTCCTAAGTAATTTGGGATTTTGTTTCTCTTAATTCCTCCAAGTTCTTTAACATTCCTCCAAGTCAAGAATTGGATACAAATTACAATACAACAAATAGGAAACTGGGTCACTGGATACAACAAATAGAGAACCAGAAATAAATAAATAAAATAGTGAAAATAAAGCAAATTCTTAGGAGGGATTCAAACAAAACACAACTAACATACTTTTATCTATGCATGTTCCAATATAAGAACATTCTTCTGGCCTCCTCACCATGGAGTTGGAGTTGGTGAACAATTTACTGCTTGCTTGGGCTATATAACGTGGAACAAATTGCATCATATTACTTTCTTTTAAGCCCTGATCTCTCGACCGAAAATCCAGCCGAAGGGTATGTTTCTTGAAGCTTTTTTGGCTCTCCCTTGAGCCCTCTCTTCAAGTTTGCGGATCCTAGCAGGCAATCCACAGAGAAACTCCTGTTTGGAGCAATTAAAGAAACCCAAATGTCAGAAAAAGGAGTAAAGAATTCAGATTCCGATTCTTTTTTCCGAATTGATGAATAAACAATCTCCAAATGCACAAAAAAGGTTATAATGCCATTTAATCTTAGCTAGGATGGGTTTTGAAAGTATAATGCAAGAGGAGGTTTCATTTCAAGTCAAAATGCGTGATTCAATGTTCACGGTAGATGACAAGAACGGTGTGGGTAATTGCAGTGCAAGACAACCATGCTCTAAGTTACAATTGTTCTGACCAAAACAGTATCACCAAAATAACAAGCAACACAAGAAAAAATTCACACCAAACTTGACCAACTACAGTGCATATATATACGCATAAAAGATGGAAGTATGCATATGCATAAAACATAGAGGATACTCCATCTACCAAAAGCAAAGACAATATTAAAAGTCTTTATCTTTTTTTCTTTGGTGGAATGTGAGATTATTTAAAAGCCTTACTTACACTAGCAATGATAAATTAAGAAGGAATTGATGAACATTGTAGTCTGATAGGCCAACAACCAAATTAAATAATATTTTATTGGGGAAAAAAAACGGAACAATCCATGCATGCATATGGAAAGTATGCATATTTTTGAAGAATTGCAATTATAAGCAGAGAGATTACAAACAAGGACAAAGTTTCCCTTTCGAATATTATAAGATACAAATAAAATTGTTGCCAAACATGTCCACAACTTAATCAGAGACCAAATTAAATTGAAAAATTCACAGAAAAATTAACTTTTAAGTACGTTAAACGTTCATAGATTCGTGCGAGCAGAGCACAGAAGAGATTATCCATGTATGAAAACTTATCGCAAAACGAAATAAACCTGTGTATTTGAATACAAATTAGAAAGAAACAGAGAAACTCACGTAGAGGAGGGACGGATAGTGGAAGCCATGAAAACTCTGGAAGATCTGGAGCCATGAGAATGAGAAGAACGATGATTAACGGAGGAG
The DNA here is from genome assembly GCA_900406555.1 of Pseudoturritis turrita. Classification (NCBI taxonomy): domain Eukaryota; kingdom Viridiplantae; phylum Streptophyta; class Magnoliopsida; order Brassicales; family Brassicaceae; genus Pseudoturritis; species Pseudoturritis turrita. The sequence continues at coordinate 720,394 of OVBL01000949.1, read as the reverse complement.
GAAGAGAAAGAAAGCGATCCGATCCATAGCCATCGCCATTGTTTCTCCCCTTTCTTTCTTCTTGACAAAATTTAACAACGAAAAAATCGAAATTAGAAAATTTTCGATGATAACAGAGTGAATGTATGTATTTAAGGATGGAAAAATCAAAAAGAGGCGAAAGGTGAAGAAACAAACGAACCTTACTTTTTTTTGCAACGTGATGTGATATTTGAGCAGGTGACATCAAATGCCTAAACTTTTCTTTCATTCTTTAAAATGTCCCTCTAACCTTACTTTATTACATCAATGCCACTGTTTTCTTGCGTATTAATTTTAATAATCCATCAGGCGCTTTGGAACCCCATGCAGCTTATCCATTAAAACGCAGAATCGACTCTCGTATTAATAACACTTGTAGTTCATATGGCTGCATCAGCCTCCATAAAATTTAAAGAAATTTTTTATTAATCACACTATCAGTGTCACAAAGTCATATTTTGGTCACAAACAAAGTATTCATCATAAAGCTCCTTACAAAGTATACATCAGAAATATCTCCAATCAGGAGGAGGTAAAGGGGTTCGTACGGCGCTTGCAATCTCCAATCTCTCTGGTAAACAATTCTTCTTCATGAATCTCTGAGATCTCAAGTTTTGTTTTTTAGGTAGGCTTTCTCGTTTTCCTAGTAATGATCAAGTGTCCACTGGAATTACATCGTTTCTATCGTTGAGCTCATTCCTTCCATTCAACAGTTCCCTGGAGGTGGAACATATGAGATCATAAAGACTCAGCCAACCTCTGATCTGTATGCGAATCTCTATGCTCTCAAGAAGCACGATGCAATGTTGATTGATATGCTTGATGGTTTCTCTGATACCGAGTTCTGGTATACTGATCGCGGGATAGTTCTAGCAGAATGTGAAAAGGAGTCCTACAATTCTCCAGCTTCTGATATGTTTACTGAGAGTTGAATCTTCTTTTGGTTGCAGGTACATACCCACATGCGTTCTTTTCGATCTCATATACGCAGAACTGGAAAGACTTTGGAGTCTCACGGTAATTTCTCTTTCTTTGAAGTTCCATCAGCTTAGTGGATGTATTAAGTTGCAGATTCAACACAGAATTAGGATATCTTGAGTAAGCCTTATGGAAGACTATTATTGTAATCTAAACTTAAGAGAACAAAATTGCTGTTCCACAATTTTCTATGGTTAAGTAATTGAAGATGCAAGAATGTTATGAATATGTCTCAGAGTGATCAAGAGGATATGTGGACCTCTGTCATGAATGGTATGAGTGGTTAATGCTAGGCATATAAAAATACTAGTACTCACAATTCTATTATCAATCTTGTTAGAACAATACTTCTCGTTGTAACTCTAATTGCCACTCGATATAGATTTTGCATTCAGCATCTACAATGCCACTATTTGTGTCAATCATGGTATAACTTGTGGATCTATCATCTGTGTTGATTTTCTGATAGTTTTATTTATGTACAATAGTAAATTATTTATATTATTTTTAATATATATTTTATTTAATTGTTAAAAACTTAGAATTAATAAACTTTCTTTTTCTAATTAAGTTAATTTCTTTTTTATAATTAATAGAAAACCATGAGATAATTTTTTTATCTCCTAAACTATTTTCTATTACCAAAACTACTTTAGAATTTTAGAATCTTTCTTAATCTAACTATTGATTAATTTAGATGATGATTATGTTGTATGTAGTAATTTGTTGATTTTCTGATAATTTTATTTATGTACAATAGTAAATTATTTATATTATTTTTAATAGATATTTGGTTTAATTGCTAAAACCTTAGAATTAAGAAATTTTATTTTTTAATTAAGTTAATTTTTTTTGTCATAGTTAATAGAAAACTATGACATAATTTCTTTATCTCCTAAGCTATTTCCTATTACCAAAACTACTTTAGAATTTTATAATCTTTCTTTATTACCATAATTTTCTATTACCAAAATCATGACATAATTTCCTTAACTATCAATTAATTTAGATGCTGACATGGAATATTACTATTGATTGTTTTAAATCTTATGTGGACAGCTTTAGAGGCTAATAGTTTCAACTTTTATATAGTATAGATATATGTATTGTACTTTAGGCTGGTTCATTAATAGTAGGGGTGTCAGAATGGATAACCCGACCCGACCCAAACTCATATGGATTTTAGATTTTAATGGACGGGTTTGACCCGAGCCATTTAGTTCATGGGTCGTGTTTTATAACCCATATCCATAAACAATATATCCATTAGTTAAATAGGTTAATTGGGTACCCATATAAATTTAACATATTAATAAAATTCCAAAATATTATATAAATATAAACTCATAGTGATAGAATTCAAACCATAATTAAATGAAAATGTCTAAATACTAAATTAAAATAAAGTCATCAAGAAACCATAAAACCATAAAAGTTTCATTCTTAATTAAAAGTTCCACCAAAAAATCTACCATGATTTCAAACGCAAATGCCAATCGCAATGACAAACGCAAACGCCGATCGCAAACGAATGTCACAAACGCCAATCGCAAACGGCTATCGTAAACATTGATTGCAAACGCTATTTGTAAACGCCGATCGCAAATGCATTTTTATTATAAAAATAAAAGAAAGTAGATTTTAAGTTTTTATTAAAATTTTACTTTTTATTATTAATATTTATTATTATATATATTATTTTTAATGCCAATAACATTTTTCGTTATTAAAAATAAAAAGAGAGATTTAAAAGTTTTTTACCCACTTTTGAACATTTTTTTCTTTTCAAAAGATTATTTTAATAATTAATGAACTTTTCAAAATTGTTTGAGTAGTTATCTTTTCTAGTTATTCAAATCGATTCTATATTAATTTTTTATCACATCAATTTTTCCATCCACTAATTTTTACCAACTCTAACCTAACCACTTCATCTATAACCCAATAAATTCTTTTAACACACTGTCTAAACCTTACTCATCAATTGAATCCTCTATCTTTAAATAGATTCGGATCAGTCGATTCCAATCCAATGGAGAAAGTCTTTTTAAAAAACATAATTTCCAAAAATAGAGTATAAAACCGAAACAACCGATTCAGCAAACCTCAATTAATATTCCAAAAACGGAAAATGATGGATCCCACTTGAGAGGATGTGGCCCAGTCTTAATCCTAAACCGTGGCTCGACAGCGGAAACACTGTCCCCACCACCTTCCCCTACGTGGCTCGCTCTCGAGTCTCGTAATATGTTATACTTTCAAGCTTTACTTTCTTTTTACTAAAAACCCTGTTTTGTCGTTTTCTTCACCTTACCACTCATTTTTTCCCTTCTCTCTCTATCATCCTGTTTCTCCGAAAGTATCAAATACGTTTTTGTAAGCGAATATATTTTAAGAAGATATTGCATAGATATTATTGAGTTTTGAGAGTGATGTGTCAAATAAGTAACGTACAGTGAGAGGGAACGAGAAAGAGGTTTTTGTAAGCCAATGTATTTTGTGAAGATATTTTATCGATGCTATTGATATTTGAAAGTGATGTATAACTTGTTATTGTCTCGGTCTAATCTTTTGGTTTAGTCTATGTGCATTTCTTTTGTTAGTTTACTAAACTGAATATATCTACGCTAGTTTTGCTAACCATCTGTTAGACGTAATTAAGCATTTAAGCTTACTTAATTGTACATGTATATTATATAAGATTGTTCGGGATAGATTCGGAATAAGCTGACATAAACTGATGATCTGCTCCGTAAACCTACTAAACAGGTTCGTCCACCGAGAGAATGATCTACACATTAAACCACAAAATCGATAAAAACTTATCGGAACGACAAAAGGTTATCCTCCCAATTATTCTCCGACGCTCTTGTCAGAACAAAGAACAACACTAGACAGAGAAAAGAATATCGGAACAACGGAAGAGAGAGAGAAAGAGATTGGGTATAGTTTTCAATCGGTCCGTAAAGATACTAGAATGAATATGATGTTAGACAAGCTCTTAAGAAATTGAAGTGTATCAGTGATAATGTATTATCTGGTTGGATGTATTTTTCGTATATCCTCCTTCTTTTGTGTGTTCGGACGGAGGTATTTATAGGAAAATACATGGGTCGAATACTGGGGCGGGTTATCTCTGGGCTAACCCGATCCGTCCGTACCTTACCTGCTTTATAAGATCGATTATTATCTCTGACAGTCCTCTTCCGACTCCATGCTTTCTCGGTTTGGCGCACGTTTGTTGACCTACGCTGGGATTTCATGCCACATTTAATGCATCCACTATTGGTAGGTTCGACGCAATAAATGCCATCTAAAGTCATGGTTGGGCCGCCTCGGGGCAACCAATTGGGCTTCCATTGGGTGTACGGGAAATCCTAGAAACAAAGATACTACACTTATGCATATGATTATTTTCTTAGTTCGTCGGATATATATAACAAAACAAAATTATACTACTTCTTAGAAGTACTTGAGATAAAAGATAAAACACAATCAAATAACATGCTTTTAGTTTGGAGTTCTGAATTGATTAATAGTTTACTTTTAATCTTTTTTTTGTTTGTAGATTCAGATCATTTATTAATCAGTCTCGAAAGGAGAAATGATATCAAACAACCTTTTCATTTATTATATATTTAAAAAAAAACATTTACAAGAATGAGATCATATATAATACATATAAAATCATAAAACTTCAAATCCCACATTAAAGAGGAGAACAAATCAAAATCTTATAAGACCTAAAGGAACTCAAACGATCTTTGTGATGAATTCTATCTAAAGATTTTTGTGGGTTTGATTAAGAATCCAACTCATGGATAAAACATATCAGAAAAGCTAACTTATGAGTGGAAGTGTCTATGCGACGATGATAAGTATGGTAATGGACTCTCGTTGTATTTAGATTATTCAACCTTTTATCATCCTCCTTCTCGTCGACAGTGAGTTACTCTATTATCATGGTATAGAACTACCAGGATCGTATTATTTACAGAAAATCGGTGTGGGAATGGATTTACCAGAAAATAAGCGTTGGGAGTGCTTAAGAATTCCAAGGATAACAACAAATGGTTGTTTACTTGTGTCATAAATACCCACTGCCTCACTCTGGATCTTTCCATGATAAGTCAAGGTAAGCATGAGGGTCCTATGAAATCTGGTGGGTATCAAACACACCTCAAGAGGGTCCTATGAAATCTGGTGGGTATCAAACACACCTCAAGAAGTCACTAGCAGCAAGGGAAAAATCATGTTAGGAACTTGTGCCATATCTCTAATCTCTTCATCAGACTTGGGACACTGAGCTGCTGTAAGCCTGAAGTGAGTCGCCAAAGGTGTTGACAATAATTTTGAATCAGCCATATCAAACCTGTCTAGTACCTTTTGTATCTAGCTTTTTTTTAAAACAGCCATAATCTCTTTGAGCTTCTATCCCTGCGAATATCCATCCTAAGGATTTTCTGTGCACCACCAAGATCCTTCATCTCAAACTCTTTTTCCAATAATCATTTCAACTCAACAATATCATTCATATTGCTTCCAAGAACTAGCATATCATCAACATATAATAAAAGGAATATGGGAGTATGGTTATCGATGTACCTCACATAAACGCAACAATCATACTCACATCCGTGGTAGCCAATCGTCAACATATACAAGTCAAATCTTTTGTACCATTGCTTAGCAGCCTGCTTCAACCCGTGCAAATATTTCTTCAATTTGCACACAAGCTTCTCCTCTCCTGGCATCATAAACCCTTTAGGTTGCTCCATATAGATCTCTTCCGCCAAATTCCCATGAAGGAAAAGTGTTTTCATGTCCATCTGTTCTAAGTGAAAATCCTAGCTAGCTACTAGCCCTAACATAATTCATATGTAAGTGTGCCTAACAACAGGAGAGAAAATCTCATCATAGTCTATCCTTTTCTTCTGTGAGTAACCCTTTGCCACTAATATCGCCTTGTGCTTCACTGCTTCCTTCTCGGACCCTCCTGATTTCACCTTGAAAATGCACTTGCATCCAACCGCCGCCTTCTTGCCCTTTGGAAGAGGTACAAGATCCCAAGTCTGATTCTTGTCTAGACTCTCATTCTATTTTATCATGGCACCCAACCAACATTCTCTATCTTGGCTAGACATAGCCTCCTGAAAGCTAGATGAATCATTTGTACCAACTAGAAGCACATAATTAACCATGTCTTCATACCCGAATATGACTGGGAGTTTTGACACACATTTTGGTCAGTTAACAGCTATACTCTCCTCTCCACGTGAACAATTTGCTCATCACTTGCTGCTGCTAGTATAATTTCACTAGACCCCTCCTGAGCTATTTCAGAATTTGTGTCAGCCTCAATGGTAACAATCACTTTATATGACCTTGCCTGTTGTACCAAACTATGCTCATCAAACACCACATCTCAACTGATCACCTTCTTCTTAGCCTCAAGATCCCATAACTTGAAGCCTTTTACACATTTCTCAAATCCTATAAAGATGCACTTCTTCGACTTTAGAATCTATCTTTGATCTCTCCTCGCTTGGAATCAACATGTAAGTGAACATACAAAAATCATCAAGTTTGGTAGATCAATATATACCCCAATCCAAATTTCTTCAGAGACTTTACCCTCTAGAGACACCCTTGGCGATCTATTGATGAGGTAAATCACTAGTTTTGCTGCCTCTGCCCATAATTTTTTTGAGAGCCCTGCATTCAACCTCAAACACCTCGCTTTCTTTGCAATCGAACGGTTCATCCTTTCACTGATACTGTTATGCTGGGGTGTTTTCCTTACTATAAAGTGCCTCTGAATACCATGGTCTTCACAAAAATTCTGTAATGCGCCATCAGTATACTATGTGTCATTATCTTATCTCAGATACTTAACCTTTTTGCCAGTCTGGTTTTCAACTTCAGCCTTTCAAATCTTGAACTTTTAGAATACTTCAGATTTATGCTTCAATAAATACACCACACCTTCCTGGAGAAGTCATCGATTAATAATGGACATAGTCTAAATGATCCTTTGTCTTGTGTTCACTTGTCTTGAAAGACACCTTAGATTGTTTTTTCATCACGCAAAACTTAGAGAAATCCATCTTACAGCTCATTATTCCATCCAGAAGACCCCTCTTATGAAGTTCTTTCAAACCATGCTCTCCAATATACCCCATATGCATCTGCCACAAAGCTGTTTTATCATATTCAGACTCCACAGCTGCAGCTCCACCTACAACCATGTTTCTCATCAACTTGTATACACTTCCAGCTATCATTTGTCCCTTCATCACCGTCATAACTCCTTTTTAACCTTCAACATGTCTTCATCTTCATCTGCGCTGAATCTAAATCCGTTTCTATGAAGAGTACCCAAGGAGATCAGATTATTCTTTACCGTTGGAACATACCTTACATCAGTCAGCGTCCTGATAGTATCATCATATTCGAAAATTGACATATCCAATACCCATGACATTACATACCTTGTCATCCGCCAATTGAACATAACCAATATTCCCAGCCTTATACGTTTCAAACCATTCCTTGTTCGAAATCATATGGAATGAAGCACCCGTATCTAGAATCCAAGAATCTGCGTGATTTTTTGACGATACAATGAGCATAACGAAGTGAACAACCTCTGAATCTTCTATATTATGGACCACATTTGCAAACTTTATAGAATCCTGCAAATTTCTGTTACCGTTCTGCCTCTTATTAGGACAATCTCTTATGTAGTGGCCTGCTTTCCCACAACTATAGCATACAACCTTCTTCCTGTTTTGACTTTGATATGCTTATGCTACTACCATATGTATGCTTCTCTTTCGATCTTCCCCTCTCCTGGTTGTAACTAACATACAACCCATTGCCTTGAGATCTTTCAGAACTGGTATTCTGCCGTCGCTCATGATGAGATAGCAACGAAGCAGTAACCGTCTCCAGCTTTATCGTTTCCTTGTCACACGTTGAAGCTGTCAATATATTCTCATATGTAGGGGGTAGAGAACACAACAAGATCATGACTTTGTCTTCGTCCTCAATCTTCACATCCACACGTGTCAGATCACCAATGATTTGATTAAACGAGTTATCACAATGTACAAGATCACCAACCCGTATAACTTCTGTTTCAAATACAACTTTGTAGACAAAGACTTCGACATATACAACTTCTCTAACTTATTCCACATCTGTCTCGAAGTTGTAAGATCCATTATCTGGTGGGTAATCTCGTTTGAAGTATGAGGACGAATGACAGTTTACATTTTACACGATTTTATATTTTTAAAATGGACATTAGGGATTTATGAAACTTGATGTTATTTTTGAACAAAAACTGCATTGAGAAACCACTTTTTAACAAGCCAAACATAGAGTATCGATTAAGCGACATCTATTTAAAGTTTTGGTGGAGGGATTTTTTCATTAAAATCCCTTAGTTGTAGGATTTATTCATTAAAATTTTTTAATTGAAAAGTTTTTTCTTAATAATTTAGTTGATAAGTTTAAAATAAGATCAAACTAGATTTTAAAGTCACAAAATAACATGATTCGAATAATTTGGTTCTTAAAAAGAATACCACAATTTAGTTTTGTCCCTTGGCTCGTACTTCGGAATCGCTCCCAACATGAATCATATGCGTAGTTAGGATTCAATTTACTCATACATTTTTTTGGCGAATTTTATGAAACCCGCGATCATCTCTACTTTTCATAGAACACCATATTTGATGAGATCTTACATTAATCAAGCTTGGCCAGATACCATAGCTTTCCACAGTTTTTACGGCTGACATATTTCATTAGATCTTTGTACAACTTATTTTCCAGACAACAATCTATTTTATATGAAAGTCTCTTTAAAATATCTTTAAAACCACACTCACATAAGAAAAAAAAACATTTAAAATATCTTTTCAGTGATATTTATGTCTATTATTTTACAGACGGGTGATAATGACAATTTGTTTATTCATGGAAGTTAATATTAAAAAAAGCGGTTGTCCTACGCCAAATAAACACAGCCACACAATAGAAGTTAAAAAAAACTCATAAAGGTTTAACGAGTGAAGAGTCAAAAGCTTCTCCTTAAGGGTCAATTGACACGTGTCATGCAATGAGTGAGTGTCATTACAAAACCGTGGGATCCCTTAGCTGTGTCCTGTCCACTTGTCATTCCCAAAGACAGAAACTCCGTGTTCGCCTTTTTACCCCAAAATTCCAGTATAAACACCAAACTCTCACACACACTTTTCTCTAACTACACAAACTTTAAAATCCACCTGAAAGCAAAGAGAGAGAAATAAATCTTTTATCCAAACCCAACAAAACAGAGAGATCTTTATCCAGTTTTTGATCCATGGACTCATCATTTTCGGCGTTCGCTGAAATGTTTGGCTCAGATTACGAGTCTCCGGTTTCCGCAGGCAGCGATTATTGTCCGACGTTGGCGACGAGCTGTCCGAAGAAACCAGCGGGTCGTAAGAAGTTTCGTGAGACTCGTCACCCAATTTACAGAGGAGTTCGTCGGAGAAACTCCGGTAAGTGGGTTTGTGAAGTGAGAGAACCAAACAAGAAATCGAGGATCTGGCTCGGAACTTTCCCAACCGCCGAGATGGCAGCTCGTGCTCACGACGTCGCCGCCATAGCTCTCCGTGGCCGCTCTGCTTGCCTCAATTTTGCTGACTCGGCTTGGCGGCTCCGAATCCCGGAATCAACCTGCGCTAAAGATATTCAGAAGGCTGCTGCTGAAGCTGCGGTGGCTTTTCAGGCTGAGATGAGTGATATCACGACGGATGATTGCCTGAACAGAGCGGAGACGACGGTGGAGGATGTTGTAACGGTGGAACAGAGCGATTTGTTTTATATAGACGACGAGACCATGTTCGGGATGCCGCAGTTGTTGGCTAATATGGCCGAAGGGGTGCTTTTACCGCCGCCGTCCGTACAATGGAATCATAATTACGACGGCGAGGGAGATGCTGACGTGTCGCTATGGAGTTATAGCATTTGAAATTCGACATTTTTGTTTTCCAATTTGTTGTTCTTTATTTTGTACATTTGAGGATTTCACCATTTTTTTTTAGAATGGATCCTTTTCCTGTTTGTGTAGTATAGAAAATGAATGTAAATGATTCAACAGAGTTGTTGTGAAATGCAAGTGTTATTTATTATGTGCAGTGTATACATATATTCTCGGTCTCTTAATAAGCAAAAAAAAAAAAAAAAAAAGTTTATAGTCGAGGCTGAATTCAACAATGGAGGAGAAGACAGTACTATGAAGTCCACGTGGCTTTTTGTAAGGCCACGTTCAAAAAATATCTGTATCCCAAAAAAGGAAATAATATCTTTTTTTATATTATTGTATGGAAAAGAAAATTAAGATTTTTTTCCTTCGTTTTCTTAAATTAGCCATTTATATTTTAATACAGTCGTGAAGCTTCGTTAGACTGATATCCATGGCGTCTGCAATCACTCTCCTCTTCCACCACGGCGGCACCACTCGCGTCGCCGTTCGTAGAAGATGCCAAGCGTCTGTCCTTCGATCGTGCGGACTAAAGCCCTTTCTTTCCTTCCGCAACTTACGCGCCTCCACATCGCCGTTCCTGCCTTCGTTGAAGGCTAAATCCGATGGCTTGGCTCGGGCATACGTAACCGGAGCGCCGCCTATCGTAGGCGAACCAGACCCAAAGATTGAAGGATCCAAATCTGATTCGGAGAAGGACGAATCGAAGGATTTAATCAGATGGGGGCTTGTTTGGAGTTTGCTGAGCAAACACAAGCTCAGGCTCAGTGTTTGCTTATTGACTCTCATTGGCTGCAGCACTTGCACTCTCTCTATGCCTGTTTTTTCTGGTAATCGTTTCTTCAATCTATATGGGTCTGTGTTTCTCGTTACTCATGTATTGATTCTCTATCTGGGTGAAGCTTGTATTATGGTTTGTGCTACTGGGTTTTCTTGGTTGTAGGTAGATTCTTTGAAGTGCTTATTGGGGTGAGACCGGAGCCTCTTTGGCGGCTGCTGAGCAAAATCGCTGTTTTGTATGCGTTGGAACCAATCTTTACTATTGCTTTTGTAACCAACATGACTGTTATCTGGGAAAACGTTATGGCAACATTAAGAGCTCAGATTTTCAGAAGGGTTTTAATCCAGAAGGTAATGGTTTGTTTTTGTATGATTTAAATTTGCTACAGCTACTGTTGGCTGTTGTGGTTTACCATTGGAATATCTTTAATGGTTTTTTTTTCGTTGCTCTTTTAATATATTTGCAGGCAGAGTTTTTCGACAAATATAAGGTCTGTGTATTTCTTTGTTCTTTTTCCTTTGGTTGGTTAAGGTTTGGGATTCTTTGGCACAAACCTTCTAGTCATTATGTTGATATTGATGTAATTTGTTGTAGGTAGGAGAGCTGACGGGGCTGCTCACCTCTGATCTTGGTGCTCTGAATAGCATCGTGAACGATAATATCTCACGAGATCGTGGATTTAGGGCATTTTCTGAGGCAAGCCATTTCTTTACTTTGCAAATGTGAGCTATGTGTTGTAAAGTGTTTGTACTTCCATTTTGCATAATGAATGCAGACTTACCCTTAACTGGTGTTGTGTCTGTTGAAATTTTTGGAGTTCTACAAATGACAGAGTACGTTGTTGCATCTCAAGAATGCCCAGTTCTTATAGCTCATGCATTATCCGTTGTCTAGGTTTTTGGAACAATCTGCATTTTGTTTACTCTATCTCCTCAACTTGCACCTGTGCTTGGTCTATTGATGCTCGCTGTGTCAATTTTAGTTGGTAAATTCTCTATTTCAATTTTTTCTCTCTTTTAACTTTTTTTTGGTGGTAATTATTTTGGTCATCTTTGCTATCGTTTAAATCTGCTCACTTGATCAAATCTCAAAAGCTGTGTACAAGAGATCAACTGTTCCTGTTTATAAAGCACATGGATTAGCTCAAGCGACAATGTCTGATTGTGTATCAGAAACGTTTTCTGCAATCCGAACTGTAAGTAAAGTGACTTCATTGTATTTGTATGTTTTAGGGCAGATTCACTTAACTAAGGAAACTTTGATTTTCCTTTGAAAACTTAGATAATTTCTCTCTTTTTGTAGGTAAGATCATTCAGTGGTGAAAAACGTCAGATGTCTCTCTTCGGTAGCCAGGTCATATAGCAGACCTCTTACTAGCAGAAAGTCATTTCTTCTAGACAGTAGTTGTTTCTGTTCTAACTGTTCCATGATCTATTATTCTAACCTTCTGTTTGATGAACAGATTCTTGCTTACCAGCGTAGCGGCTTAAAGCTCGGTACTTTCAAATCTATAAATGAATCTATAACAAGGGTTGCTGTTTATATTTCTCTGTTGGCTCTTTACTGTCTTGGGGGAAACAAGGTGAAGACGGTAAGATATGCGTGCCTGTAAGACTTTTTGATTGCCATTATGATCATTGAAGTTTAAGTTAAGCTTCTTCCGGATTGATGAAGAATTTATCTTACAGAAGATCGTGTTACTCTTCATTCATATTTTCTGGAATTAATGACTGTCGATGTTTCAAGCTATAATAAAGTTACTACACTCTGAAATTGAATTCATAAAAACTAAAGAATCAAATTTGTCTTATCTCTCTTTTGTGTAGTTTCTGATGTTGTTACACTTTTGCTCCTTTGCGCTTTATTTTTCTTGGTTCTTATTCTTAAAGTTTTATTGCACGCAGGGTGAGCTGGCTGTTGGAACGGTTGTTTCGTTCATTGGCTACACATTTACTCTAACATTTGCCGTTAGTACCTCTATCCACACAGCATCTACTATTACCCACATCCCGTACATGTAATTTGGTTTACCATAATCTGTGATTCTTTTTACCAGGTCCAAGGACTTGTAAACACGTTTGGAGATCTATGTGGAACTTTTGCTGCTATCGACAGGATCAATTCCATTTTAAACGCAGTGGGCATAGATGAGGCTCTTGCCTACGGTTTAGAAAGAGATATACATAGAAAGAAAGTCCAAGATGAAAACCTTAGATTGTTTTTGTCTTCTGGCTCTAATGTGAATATCCGTCACCTCGATAATTACTACATGTCAGATCTGAAATCAACCAACAATCTACGTACACTGACATGGGCCGGAGATGTCTGCCTTGAAGGTAAAATCAGACCAAGAAAACCTCTCCTCATCTTATCTTACTCCAAGAGGCCCCAATTTCCCTAAACTTCCCAAGGTTAACTGCATATTTTACCTCTTTCTAATTTGGGGTTGTCCATATTCTGTATTGTCTAGTGTAGATGTGCATTTTTCTTATCCTCTACGACCCAACGTGAAAATTCTCGATGGGCTCAGTTTGACATTGAAATCTGGTACCGTAACTGCTCTTGTTGGCTCTAGTGGTGCGGGAAAAAGTACAATTGTACAGTTATTGGCACGCTTCTATGAGGTTAATCTTCTCTCGTCTTTGCATTTGAAGAAGTGTAATATCGGTTAAGACCAAGTTTGAAGCAGCTTTACATCATGCTGATAGGTTGAATTTCTATTTCTCGCAGCCAACACAAGGACGTATTACTGTGTCTGGAGAGGATGTGAGGATGTTTGATAAGAGTGAACCTTCAAAATGATGTCCTTGGACACATGATCATTGGGGAGACCATATGCAATATTCTCGGCCACCGAGAGAGAAAAGAGGACAGGTTCCTGAGTCAACACAGAAATCAAACTTTTGAAGGAGAGAAGAATAACAGTCCTTTTAAAAAAAAATATAACTGGGTATCTTATTTTTCTTTCAATGCACCCCATTCTTTGACATCATTTTCTTTCGCTTCATCTACAAATATTTTTTTTTAAAGTTTACGGACTTGGGTATAATACTAATAATTTGTATTAACAAAAAGCAAATATATGTATATATAGATGAATTTACCTTTTCTTCAGATGAGAAACCATATATATTTTACATATATATTTCACATATTTTATATTTATTATATTTTTATGATAAACCCATGGGTAACCCATGACTCTAATGGGTTTACCCATTAAACCCATAAATCCATTAGAATAACCCATCAAAACCTATTTACTTATATGGGTAAAAAAATCTAATCCTAACCCGCTAAAATTATGGACGGAATTGGGTAATCTATGGGTATTGACCCATTTTGACATCTCTAATTAATAGTTGACCATATCTTATATAAAGTTTGATGCGTCAAACTTCGTAATTAACACGATCGTGACATGTGTCAGCTGGTCGATCGGATTTTGACACATGTAATTTTTTTTGCCAATTAGATTTTGACATGTGTCATATAATTTTTTTTTTAACTTATATATTTGTATTTATCAAGTAGATTATAAAAATCAACATATATCAAAAAAATTAATTAGTTTCTAATAAATAATTCATTAAAATAATTAGTTGATAAACATGGTATATTCCTTTAACAATTGACTTTATTATATGTCTCGGTTTTGTTTTTTCGTACAACCATTCTTTTTTCCCCCCTCTTTTTCTTTACGTTTATTAAGATGAATTAGGTTTCAAAATTCTTTCATCAGAATATTAATTAATACACGTATAAAAATATTTTGAATTCAAATAGATTTAGATTTACATATCCAAATCTTCAAAGATTATAATATTTTGCCTTTATATAACAAGTTATTGTGCTCTCTCAATCTTCTCACCAAGAAATTCCAAACTTCAATAATCTCTTCCACAAATTTTATTTCAGCTTTTTTATTAGAAAAACCATTGGTTACTCTCTTATTCGATAAAAATAACATATCTCAATATTTTCCAATTAGCTTATTTTAGTAATTCATAAAAAAGTAAATAAGCTACATATATACACGCTTACATATATTTTGATTTTAAATAGAAATAGATATGACAAAAAAATCAAACACGTTTTCTCATTAAAAAATTAAATTCACGTGTAAAAATCTTTTGAATAGAATTAGATTTACATACCAAAATCTTTAAGGATAATAATATTTCACCTTTATTTAAATAATTTTGTACTCTCTCGATCTTTCCAGCAAGCAATTTAAAATTTCAATAACCTCTTCTAAAATTTTTGTTTCCAATTAGCTTTAACCACATGTCAAAATTAAATTTTCCATTTTAATTTTTTTATATCATTATATTTTGAAATTAGACTAAAAAATGTACATTGTATTGTGGTTTTTTAAAGACTTATCACTACGTAGACATCCTAAATATTGTAAAATTGATGTATGAGAAGAAAATTATTTTGAAAGTTTCTCATGTTGTGAAACTTATAAAAAGCAAGAAAACAAGTGATGAAACACATATAGTCCATTTTTCATTGGAAAAAAAATAATACTTGATTCATAAGTGAAAAATAAAAATTCAAATATGATTAAAAAATGTGAGTAAGTCTAATTCAAATAAAAATATGTAAATCGATTTGTCAAGAGTTAAAAAAAAGATATATGAGTAGTTACATAATAAAAAGTAAACATAATTTAAATAGAAAAAATAATAATTTAGAAATATGTGAAAAAATTAATTGAAAATTCAGTTAATATAAACAAAAGTAGGAGAATCAATATCAATAAATAATTTGTAGGCTTTTCTATGAGTGGTTTCATATCTACGTTTCCAATCTTATTTTATTTATTTTTACGGATGATATGATTTTTTTTTCTATTTTTGTGCGGTTTATAAAAGATTAAAGAAGTCAAAATAATTCAACTAAAACATGAGAATAAATTCATCAAAATTAAAAAATTGGATTAAAAAGTATCGTATAACTATCGTATAACTAAATATGCACCCCAAACTAAGTCCTCTTGCTATATCTATCCGAAAACAAAGTTCAAAATCTAAACATCTCTGAATTAAAAGTTTTAAACCTAAATCTCCTCGAAATAATAGTTCGAAACCTCATTACCCACAAAGGTTGGTTTTAACCGGTTTACTGAAAAAAAAAACTTATGACAACATTACTAAACCGAATTAAACCCAAATTACAATCCAATTTATTATTATACCCCAAAAAACCAATTTAATAATAATTGATCCGTATCAATTCCGATTAACCGTGAGAATTCTGAGATTAAGAATGATCAAGACTTAAGAACACAAGACTTGTTAACCGAGTTCCCCTTTCCTTTGGGTACCTCTCGGCTGGGATCCTTCTCCGAGAACATCCACTAATCAATCAAAGATACAAGGAGAACACCATTAACGAGGTGTTTGTGTCTGTTACAGGTTAACACGAAATCAAGAGGAGAAAACCAAGGAGAATGAGAAAGAGACAACCGATGAGAAGAAACGAAGAAGGATTGCGAAAAACTGATGATTCCGATCAAGCAAACGCCATTGATGATCTTCTTCCCCTTCATCAAAGCTTTCTTCTCTCACTCTAACTCTGTTATCTTATAATTTCCTTTCTCTCTCTAACTCTTGCTCTGTTTCGTGTGTCTTTTTCTATCTCCTTGTAATTAAAACCGTTAATGATGTGTCCAACTCCTTGTGGGCTTAGGAACTTATCAGTTTGGCCCAACTAATCATTCCCGTGATTGAGAGTAAATGGGCTCAGGCCCAATTGCTTAGTGAGGATTGTCCGAATCCACTCACAAACTCCACCAAGGCTTTCTGGATTTGCAGGAGATCCCCAGAGATCCGAGTGGATGTACTCCAAAATTCCTTTGGTTGTGTGCTTAGCAGTTGAGAATGGCTGCTTGTGAGACTTCCCTAACACACAGCTGTCACATAAGCTAAGTTCCTTGTCTTTAAACTCTGATATATATCCGGGTTTTCTGCAAAAAAACCCGTCACAAAGTTTTTTTTTGCAAGATTACCCTTCAACTTAAAAAAATGCAGGTCAATCTATCCAACTCAACGGTCACCCGCAATATAGCCCTCGCCTGTGTATATGTTTTTAAATATGTATATCCCCGTGTATCTATCATCAAAACGATGCAAAAAAACCCGTCACAAAGTTTTTGTTTGCAAAATTACCCTTCAACTTAAAAAAATGCGCAATATAGCCCTCGCCTGTGTATATGTTTTTCAGTTTGTATATCATCGTGTATCTATCATCAAAACGACGTAGTTTTGAAATTTTTTAATAAGCAAAATAATGTAAAAAAGGATTCGAACCCAGATTTCCCTGGAACATGTGGCACATACATAATCATTGTGTCATTAGAATTTTATTGTTATTACTAACAATTACATATATATAATACGAACATTAAAATCAATAAAATCCCAAATTTTTTGTCTTTTTCGTCGTTTTCAATACATATCACCGGAGAAGAAGACGACGAACAAGACAAAAAATTTGGGATTTTATTTATTTTAATGTTCGTATTATATATATGTAATTGTTAGTAATAACAATAAAATTCTAATGACACAATAATTATGTATGTGCCACATATTCCAAGGAAATCTGGGTTCGTGTCCTTCTTTTTACATTATTTTGTTTATTAAAAAAAATTCAAAACTATGTCGTTTTGATGATAGATACACGGTGATATACAGATTGAAAAACATATATACAGGCGAGGGCTATATTGCGCATTTTTTTAAGTTGAAGGATAATTTTGCAAACAAAAACTTTGTGACGGGTTTTTTTGCATCGTTTTGATGACAGATACACGGTGATATACAGATTTAAAAATATATACACAGGCGAGGGCTATATTGCGGGTGACCGTTGAGTTGGATAGATTGACTTGCATTTTTTTAAGTTGAAGGGTAATCTTGCAAAAAAAAACTTTGTGACGGGTTTTTTTGCAGAAAACCCTATATATCCTTGCTTGCTAAGAATCTCCATGTTCTTAGAACTCATATATCCCAGTCTAGAGTGCCATATATCAGTCATATTTTCCTTTTCCATTGCTGTGTTAGCTTCTGCGTTCACCACCTTAGCTTGTAAATAATACAAACCGTTTTCCCATTTTCCTGAGAAAACCTTCTTGCCATCCTTGTAGTAGTGAACAACCCCATCACCACCTTCATACTTGCATCCATTCCTATCAAGCATGCCTACTGATATCAAGCTCTTATCAAAATCCGGAATATATCTTACCTCACTTAAGATAACAACTGAGTTATCCGGATTTATGATCTTGATTTTTCCCATTCCTTTAACCTGACTGATGCTCTTGTTTGCCATCCTGACCTTAGTTCCTTCAAACTCTTTCAGGTCAAACAGCTGTTCCTTGTCTGAAGTCATGTGGAATGTACAGCCAGAGTCAAGGATCCATTCACCATTTGAAGCATCAGTACTCACAGTCAAGACCATTGGCTGTGGAACTTCTAGGACCACATTGACAGATTCACCAGGTTTTCTCTGACCCTTATCTGGACATTCTCTTTTCCAATGCCCTTCCTTACCACATATGAAACAAGCCCCTTTGTTTGCTGCATTGAACCTAGGCTTAGACTTTGACCTGCCTCTGCTCTTAGATCTTCCCCTGTAGCCATTACCTTTGCCCTTATCATACCTTTTCTCAGATCTTCCTCTAGACTCAACATATAAGCTTTCTGACTTCATTGTTGATCTGTTTAGTTTTCCTTTTTGTTTGAGCTCAAGCTCCTTGTCGTAAGCTGCACTAGTAACCTCTCTAACAGTTATTGTTTCTTTACTTGTCCCATATTTCAGGGTGTGCACCAGAGGCTCAAACGGTGGAGGAAAGCTTGACAGTAGCTGTATGGCTTGATCTTCCTCAGAGATGTCTACCTTTAGACTTGCAAGGTCAGCAACTAACCTTAATTAATACTCTTTCTCTAGACAGCTAAGCCCCACTCTTTCTCTCCCTTCTATCCAGTTTTACTCTTTTCTTTCTTTCTTTTTTTCAATTTGTATTCTCCTTTTTCAATGGAGAAAATGAAGAAATTAAAAAACTATTTTTGAAAAGAAAAATCTCTTTTTTTCACACTCCTTTTCTCTTCTTACACACTTTCATTAAATCCTTAGAAAAAGAAGGTTGGACCAATTTGGTTCTGTAAGACCAATCTCTTCATCATTTGTTTACTGAAATAAAATATATAATTGAATTACACCCATTTCCTCATTACAGTAAAATTACACAACCATTTACAGTAAATTTTTTTTTAAATCACTAAAACAATTGAAACATTCATATTAGTTTAATTATCATATGTTAATGATTCATATCTATAACAAAATTCAGAATTGATTTTAGGAAAAGTATAGGCAAGTCGATATTTTCCATCCCAGGGAGAGAAGAAAATATGGGAGCAAAACTTTGCGGAGGCAAAATTCATATATCTTATAAGCAAATATTCATCAGACAACCGATATAGTATAAGCTATTCATATCAATATGAAATTATAAACTAGCATTTGCCATTCAAAATTCGAGATATTTAGATCGTAGACACACCTTTGACACCGTAAGTTTCAGATTCTGGTAAGATAACTGAAGTGGGAGCTTCTGTTGGTTTTGATTTTAGTGGTTTTCTTTGTCGTCTTGTTTGGTGTTGGTTTCTTTGGTGCATGTTATTTGGCTTGAGCATCATTGAAATCATTTCTCTGCAATATAAGGACACAGATATGTAAATGACAAATGGGCATGGGTAATTTGCTATGCTAAGTATTAGGAAGGGTTAGGCTTCTGTGAATCCATCCATCAAGTTCCACATCAACATGCACTAAATCTCTGAGCCAGAGAGATACCTAAGCGTAGCTTTGAAAAAGGTTGTACGTTCTCCATGCATTTTATCTCTTTTTGCCGATAGTTCCGAACTATCAATACTTTGGGGATTGGTGTTCGATCGAGAACGACTGTGATATTGCCTTGTAAGAAGCATGATTTCCCGGAATTGATCGTACCCGAGTTCATCGTCAGGCGCTCTGTTCTCTAGGCCCAAGAAGTTGTTATTATCGTAACGGAGTGTCTGAAACTTGACAAGATTTTATTCCTATCTCTCCACTCCATGCTAACCAACATTTATTCCTCAAGGACCGGAGAAGCAGGAAAAAGTGTCTGAAACTGACCCCTACCAAACCACCTGAGTCACGCACAAGAGTCTTAAGTATCGGTAAGAAAATGTCATCGTCCCAGTGAATAAAGATCAACTCCATATCCTGTTTTCAGCTCAACTAATATCTTACTAACAGATATCTCATTAGGCAGAGAATATTCTTCTCCAAATTCCTTGAACAGCTCAAGGTAAGAAACACTGCGTCGCACTACATTACATATCCAACACGATATGAATCAACACCAGTTTTCACCCTGAAAGAGAATTTCTTTATGGGAACATTACACTGCAATGCCGAAGAAACTCTGAAGAACTCCGTCCTTTTCCCGATGCTATATCTTGCTTCAATGTGGTTCTGAATCCAGTCGGAATACCTCATCTTCTAAATACAATTCAATTGAGGAACTAAGTTTTCGTAGAGAATGAAAACTACACTAATCAAAAACCCAGCAATATCATAACCAACACAAAAGAAACAGGGAGATAGAAGGGAAGAGAATCATACCAACGAGATGACTGCTCCCTGAGAAGGTGCGAAGACTAAGTCAGAGCCAGAGTATCGAAACCGTTTCCTTCCACCACGGTCGAAGCAAAATTTTCGAGAGAAGGAAACCAGAGTGGCGAGAACATAATCCAAACCGCGGGTGTAGATGTGGAAAGAGAGGAGGGAAGCAAAATTGTTTGTTGGAGAAATTAGTCTCAACGACGCAGTACTGCACTCGCGCCTCTCCCATCCTCCTCTCTCTCCGAGCGGCATCTCTTCTCTCTTCTGCCTATCAAGCAAGCAAGGAGTGAAAAAAGTTGGAGATGCAAATGAATATTGCCTCGAGGCGAGGAAAGGTGTTTGGGAGGGTTTAATTCTACAGATGTGCAATTTGAGGATTTCGTGACGATTGAAATGGAGTTGGAGGCAGCCATTGTCGATCGATCTCGAGAGAGGAAAGGACGGAAATTTGTAAAGGTAAAAATTTAAAAATGAAAGTGCCACGTGTTTGATTCTCAAGTGCTGATGTGGCATTTCCTGGAGAGAGCCATTCAACTTTCATATAGTAGATATATGATTTTAGCTTCTTTTTTTGTTTATCACTACATGCTATTAACCTGCTACTAATTTACAAAGTCTAGATTATTATTTGTACACTTTCTTTCACGACCACAAATAATCAAAGAACCGTTCTCCTTCCTCCACAATGAATTTTTTCCAAACCTCCCATCATTCAAATCCTTAGCCACCCCAGCATATGCCTGTTGTTACAAGTAACAGGTGCTGATACTAACAATTGTTCAATGAATTACATTATGCCCAGATGTAGCTTATGATATCAGGGCAGACCTGTAGGCAGTGCTCAACGTCAAATATTATCTCTATTACTTGGAAACCCTGCACCATCCTAAAGAACATTAGAATGCCCAATTGGAGCTATTAGCTTTTTACATACTGTGGCTTCAAACAGTGATCTGCCTCAACGTATGTTATACCTTTGTCAATCCATTGCATCTCTCGCAGCTCCAAGTGAAGAGTTCTGTCAAATCAGACATATAGACCTGCATAGAGATGTAAACTTGATTCATAAAATTGGTGTACTCTATCAGAGTAATCTCTCTTTTCTACTAGTGCTAATAGAAAAGAAAATGATGGAAAGTGGGGTAGGTTAGTTGTACAACAAACATGTGGATGATTTGGCAAATGGAGACAAAGAGAGAGAAAAATAGAAAGATTCTCACATGTGATTCTACTAATTTAGTTAATTCCTGTCATTATTTCATTTTTTAATGCTGACACTGTTTTTTGGATTCACTTCTCATTTCATAATCTGGTTGGTATTCCATACTATTGAATCCACTGTGATATATCATGTTCTTAACTGCAAAAAAAAACATGAACTTTTGATTCTGGATCATGCATGCATGTGGCAGACATGATCATTGTCTATTTTCATGTTCTTGGTAATAAAATGAAGACATGAACTTTTGATTCTAAATCATCCTTTGTGTTGATGGCAGCGAGAGAACTCGAGTATTACTGACAAGTGCAGCTTATGTTCATCTAAAAGAGTATGATATCTCCAAGCACACTCGGAATCTTGCACCTGCAAGTAAAGCCATTCTACTTTCCGGTCCTGCGGAATTTTATCAGCAAATGCTTGCAAAAGCTTTGTCTCATTACTTTGAATCAAAGCTATTGCTATTAGATATTACCGATTTCTCTATTAAGGTAAAATCATTCAATCAATGCATGTAGTTTTGTTAATATTTTCATGTTGTTGGTAATATCGCTTATTTAATGTTTCCCACAAGAAACACAATTTATCCTAAGCTTTCTCTGTTATGTTCTTTGGAAACACATACAGAGTAAATATGGATGCACCAAGAGGGGAACCTGTAAGTTACTACTTGTCCCGTGTTTTTTGTTTTGTTTTATGCTGATGATTTTCAGATTAATGACTTTGTTTTTTCTTCTCTTTATTGGTTTTTTTTTTTTATTGGTTTTTAGTTTCACAAGAGGTGTATTTCTGAGTTAACATTAGACAAAATGTCGAGTTTGATGGGTTCTTTGTTAGAAAGAAAACTTTAAGGTGATGGAGAAAGTGTGATAGAAATTTAGGAGAGAATATAAATTTTAGGACGTATAAGTTTTTTATTACTATTTCTCTTGGAACAACTTGGGGGGAATGAGGTATTTATAGCGTCCAAAGTACAAAATATATCAAATACTTTAATCCTAAATCTAGATTGTTCTATCATAATATCTAGATTATAATATTACAATTATCTATATTTTTCTATAGAAATATCTAATTTTTTTTTTATTTTGGAAGATTATTCTAGAAATCTTCTAGAATTTGGATCAAGTTTTGGGTTTGGACCAACAAATGATTATTAGTTAATTAGCCCAATAATTTTACTTGATCCAAAATCAAGTTTATTTTTCAACATCCTTCTCTATGCTCTCTCAACGTGAAGTTGAACCAAGAGGTTAAAAACAACAAAAGCTCTCTCTAATTTTTACTTTTATTACTTCTAAATAGCATTCTATATCCTCCTTCCCGATGAGCTAAAAGAGTTAGCATTTTTGTAAACTTTAGGGACATTGCGACGCCACACCAGTGGAAATGATCTTAAATCAAGGTTTCCCTTTTGTTTCATCGGGTTTTTTTGTCTTTGTGAGCACACTTTCTTCTTTAAATGCAAGAGTTTCGAGAGCTCAAATCGTCCTCCAAGACACAAGAGGAATGCTTCTGCTGCTTCTGATATCAATAGCATATCTTCCCGCTCTTCGAGTTCTGTTTCAGGTTTGGCACTGCTTAGTTTTATATCTTCTTAAGCGTATTGTATTCAACTTCGGGTTCTTACGTCTCTTTGTTTACATCTATGCCTTTTTATGGCCTGTAGCTTCCAGCAAACGCAGTACAAATCTATGCTTCGGCGAAAAGCTCTTCCTACAGTCACTTTACAAGGTTAAGAAAAAAAACTTTTCACAAGTTTTCTAAATTTTTTCAGTGGATTTTGAACAGCTGCGGTCTTTTTTTGCAGGTCTTGGTTTTGGTATCGTAAACAAAGCCATTAATAATATACCTCAGGGACGTTGAGAAGCTTCTTGAGTCAGAAAGGTTCTACAAGTTGTTCCAGAGGCTCTTGAACAAGCTCTCTGGTCCTGTCCTGATTCTTGGCTCAAGAGTATTAGAACCCGAAGATGATTGCCAAGAAGAAGGCGAAGGGGTTTCCGCTCTGTTTCCTTACAACATCGAAACCAGACCGCCGGAGGATGAATCTCAGCTCGTGAGCTGGAAAATTCGGTTAGAAGATGACAAGAAAATGATTCAGCTTCAAGACAACAAGAACCACATCGTCGAGGTTCTTGCTGCTAATGATCTCCAATGCGATGACTTAGGTTCAATAAGCCACGCAGATACAATGTGTTTGAGTAACCATATTGAGGAAATTGTGGTTTCTGCAATCTCTTATCATTTGATGCACAACAAATTAAGAACCAGAATACAGAAACAGAAAGCTTGTTATATCTTCCAAAAGGTAAGTACTAGAATCGGTTTATGTATTCGCAGAAAATTCCTTTCTTCTGGAATTGATTCATGGTCCTCTACAACAGCTTGTCCCATGGACTGAGTATATTCCAAGAAGGCGGAAACAGGTCATTCAAAGACTCCTTGAAGCTAGACACAAACACCGACTCTAAGCGAAAAGGAGGAGAAGTAAGTTCGAAGAGCGAGTCGAAATCTGAATCATCTACTCCTGAAAACTCCTCCAAACAAGAATGACAATCCATTGCCTCCAAAAGCGCCTGAGGTTGCTCCTGATAATGAGTTTGAGAAGCGTATAAGACCAGAAGTTATATCAGCAAATGAGATTGGTGTGACATTTGCAGATATTGGTTCATTGGACGAAACAAAAGATTCGCTTCCAGAGCTTGTAATGCTTCCGCTTCGAAGACCGGATCTTTTCAAAGGCGGTCTTCTCAAGCCATGTAGAGGAATACTTCTATTTGGTCCACCTGGTACTGGCAAAACAATGCTTGCAAAAGCAATTGCAAATGAAGCTGGAGCTAGTTTCATCAATGTCTCCATGTCTACAATCACTTCGAAATGGTTTGGAGAAGACGAGAAGAACTTGAGAGCTCTGTTTACTTTAGCAGCTAAAGTATCTCCAACGATTATATTCGTGGATGAAGTTGATAGTATGTTGGGGCAAAGGACAAGAGTTGGAGAGCATGAATCTATGAGGAAGATTAAAAATGAGTTTATGACGCATTGGGATGGGCTAATGACGAAACCCGGCGAAAGGATTCTGGTTCTTGCAGCGAAAAACAAACCGTTTGATCTTTGATGAAGCTATCATTAGGAGGTTTGAGCGGAGGTACTAAGCAATTTTGGTAAAATGGGAAAGCTCTAAATCAGTCTTAATGAATACTAAAATTGTGACTGATTTTTGTTGGAAATAACGGAAGAATGGTGGGACTTCCTTCGATTGAGAGCAGGGAGAAGATCTTGAGAACTTTGTTGTCGAAAGAGAAAACAGAGAATCTTGATTTCCATGAGCTTGGACAGATGACAGAAGGCTACAATGGAAGTGATCTTAAGGTTTGTCTGTAAACAACTTTTAACAGAAACACTGAGCCAAACCTCAACATGTGTGTATACCCTGGTGTCTTCTTCAGCCAAATTTCTTCTGGAATGTTGAAATCGTTTGCTGAAGAAGGTGTTCTGTTGATGATGTACAGCTGTAGATACAACTTCAGCCCAGAACTTCTCTTCAAGTCCTGACTCATTCAGCAAACATCTAAGGTGTGTAAGCACAAGTCATGTGCCTCTCAATTCCATGCAGAACTCATCAAACTCTTGATTGCATAACTCAAGACCATTGTCTGTCCTGAGACACTTCACTTTTTTATTCACCTGATTCTCCATCAGAATCTTCCATTATGCAAACTTACCAAAGGCTTCATTCTTTGTTGCCAGAAACTGAATCTACACTTTCCTTGAGAAGTCATCTATGATAAACAAGAAATACTGCTTCTTTGACATTGAGAAAGTGACGTTTGAAGAACCCCAGAGGTCAGCATGAACATACTTCAGGACCTCTTTACTGTTATGCTTCTCAATACTGAAGTTTAACCTCTTGTTCTTTCCCATTATACAGCTCTCACAGAAATTCAGATCACTAATCTTCTTCTTGTTCAGAATGCCTTTCTCAACCAAAACCTTTAGATTCCTCATACTTGTATGATCCATTCTACTGTGCCACAGGGCTGTGTCATCCTTTGACACAACCTGATTAGACTGAGCTACTACAGTCTCACCATCAAGTAGATACATACAACCTGTACCAGTCAATGTTCCCTGTAGAGCCAACTTGTTGTTCTTGTAGAATCTTGTCTTACCATTCCCACCTTCCTGTAAGAACCCTTTCACATCAAGAGTACCAACAAATATTAGATTACGAGCAAGGTTAGGAATATATCTGACATTGGTGAGCTTGGTGACTGATCCTCCTGTAGTACTAATTCTGACGGAACCAATTCCCTATACTACTACTGCTCTGTCATCAGCTAGTAACACTTGGTTTCCTGTGACTTCTTGTGAGCTTATCAAACTAATCTCTTCTAGATGTCATATGGTATAAACATCCAGAATCAATGATCCATCGATCATTATGATTTCTGTCTGATATAGATAGTGCATCAATTTCCTGTAGCTTGTCTATCAGCACAGCTACTTTACCACATTCTTCATTCTCCATTCTTTTCTTCTTGGAGAAACAGTCTTTCTTCATTTGACCCTCCTTCTTGCAGTACCAGCAAGTGATTCTTGATTCTAAACCAGATCTTGACCTAGAATTATTCTTGTACTTCTTCTTGTACGATTCTCTCTTTTCAGGTCTTCCTCAAACTATGAAAGCTTCCCCGCTTCTTTGTGAGCTTGGATTTTCTTTTCTCTCTCTCTCATTTGATCTAGCATCTGATATGACTTCTTCTAAGGTAAGAGTCTTCCTACCATACTTCAGAGTCTCCTTGAGAGAGTTGTATTGTTGTGGCAGTGAGTTTAACAGCAAGATGGCTTGCACCTCCTCTGATACAGAGACCTTGACACTAGCCAGCTCCAATACAACCTTCAAGAACTCATCAGTGTTTACATCAATAGTTTTCTGATCATTCATCTTAAGCATATAGAACTTATGTTGTAAGTAAATACGATTAGGAAGTGACTTAGAGAGATATAACCTTTCCAATGTTGACCATGTAGACGCAGCGGATGTGCATTCATTGATTTTACGCAATACTTGATCTCCAACATTCAAGAAAATCAAATTCATCGCCTTCTCATATCTTTCAAGCCGATCTGCTTCTTCTTTCTTGATCCGAAGCTTCGCTGCAGCTGGATCTTCATCTTTCTTGACTGCTACAGCTTGCGGAACCGATTCAACCAGAACATCCTTCAATCCCAGAACCGATAGATGCACGAGCATGCGCTTCTTCCATAGAGAGAAATCGCCTTCTCCATCGAATCGCTCCACCTTGATTCGAACGTTCACCATAGATTCAATCAACTCGAAGCTCTGATACCACTTTGTTATATATCAACTTGTGAATCTAACCTTAAGCAATCACGAACCATACAAAGATAGAGATAGAGATTTGTACACAGAGAACTTGTTAACCCAGTTCACGCCTCGATGCGAGGTTGCTACGTTTGGGGCTTAACGGCACAAATAAAGAATCCACTAGAATAGAAAAGAATACACCAAGATCTACTTCAAGAGAACTCAACAAAGCATTAAGAACTCTCTCTAGATCTATCTTCTCTCTTTCTCTCCCTAGTTTTACTGTTTCTCTCTCTCAGATCAAAATCCTAGATCTGATCGAATCGTCCTCCTTCTCTTGGTTATAACAAACTCTTCCTCTTCTTCATATATATATCAGAAGCCGGTACACCCTGAGTTGACCAGATCCAATAATCATACCGGTTATCTCCAATCAGCTCCTGCACCAATAGAACTAAACCAAACCTGATTCAGCTCTAACAACTAGCTGTGACATGTCATCAGGAATCAACAAGACTAATGACTAAAAATTATACAACGTTTGAGCCCAGACGATAGAATTAGCCACATGATAAGAAGGTACTAGTTTTTTTTCGAAAGCAAGTTCTACATATAATAAAATACCTAATTGCTCTTGGATAACAAAACGTACCTAAAATTCAGAATCGAATGCGACAACTCCTCCATCTTCTCAAGATTCTATTGTGGAACATGACATGATGAGCGCAAGCTTTAGGAAGACTTGAAGCGACGAGCATTTTTGAAGATAAAACTCAAGAAATCTCTCTCTTCTGGTCTTCCCATGTACCCTTCAAACTCGAAATTTTCAAGACTCTTCAACAAACATTTAGGAACAGAGCTCCGTTCAATGCTCCAGTTAACTGGTTCATACTCCCAAAAATCTTGAATAAAAAGAAATAGTCAATGAAGAAACTTACATCATCGACGTAAAGATTGAGGACTCGCAGTTTAGGAGAATCTTTGAGCAACTGAACAAGTGACTTGGACCAATAATCGCTGCATATACATAGTTACAAATGTTCAAGCTAATTGAAGGCAATACTATCACGATACATGAGCTGCACACATGACAGCGTAATAACAAAGGATTCAATCTCAAGACAACCCGATTCAGTGTTTAAGTGATAAAATGAGAATGAAAACTTGAAGTTGACAGATGGCCTTTAATGCACTGTTGTATATCATGGATAATTAAAGACGTTTGAAAGATGTAACTGATCCGAGAAGCTTGTCGATATCTTGCACAACTTTGATATATGTCTCTTCCAGCTTTGGCATATGCTCCATCAACTAGGATTAATTGTCTTTGTAGTCCACAACTTTGAAATACTTGAAAAAGAAAGGTGGGAAACAATCACATACCCATCACAAGGACAATCAAGATCTATCTTTAAGGATAACCTCTGAAAGGACGGAACAATAACAACTAACGCTTCACATTGTCATCCTTATCTCGTTCAATGACCAGATCTTATAGGATAGAAGCAATCGAAGAGAATCTTCATTTAAGTATGTTACACCTCAAAGTTGCAAGGTTTTCAAGGAAGGGAGACAAATCGTTCGAGGAACATCCACAAGAATCTCCTCTCCTTCAAGTTTCAAAGTCACGAGCGATTTGCAGGTATATAAACTCCTTGGCAATACTACACTAGGTTCTTCATTGAAAAAATAGTTGATACTTAGCTCACGCACGCATCGAGAAACTGCAATTTCAACCCATAGTTCGATATCCTCAGGTTGAATGGATCTAAGACAGAATTTGAGGCGCAAGTTTTCTATGATCGGAGCGTTATGTAATTGGCAGATTCTTGTTAATGAAATCTCGATACCTCAGGCATAAACATAACAGATATGTACAAATTTTCCATAATTCTTGTCTGGTATGTATTTCACATAATATATATGCTTAGAGGTGGAATTTCGCTCTTTGATTCAATTCAGTGACATATAGAAATATCATTATGGTTTGGCAACAATTAGAATTGAATTTTGTTTAAGTCAGTTTCAACCTGCATATTGACATGCTTTCTCGACACACATGAATAAGTTTGATGGGATGAGAAGTTGAAAATTTCCATTAATAACAAATTTTCTGAAAGATCCAGAATATCTCTGTATATTTCTGAATAATTTACAAGAGCGACGTTTCTAAAATATTTATACAAGAAAGATAATTAACCCTAAGTTGGAGCATGTAGATCTCTAATGCCCAACTTGGACAACAATGCTTGGAATGGACGTCCATCAAGCGCTTTAGTGAAGATATCTGCTAACTGATATTTCATAAAAACATGTTTTGTCCGCACAACTCCACGTTGTATGTCATCTCTGATGAAGTGACAATCAACTTCTACATATTTCGTACGTTCGTTAAACACGGGATTAGCTGCAATGTGAAGTGCAGACTGACTGTCACAATATAAATCCATTGCATCAGAATGTGCAATACCCATAGAAAACAAAATGCTCTTTATCCATTTCAGTTTTTTTTAACGTAGCAACCATGGCTCGATACTCTTCTTCTGCTGAAGAACATGACACTACATCCTATTTTTTTGACTTCCACGATACCGGAGAATCATCAACCTGAACCAACCACCCAGTTAATGATCTTCCGTAATAGGACATCCAGCCCAGTCTGAGCCACACCAAGCTGTAAGATGAAAATCACAATTAGCTTTTAAAAGAATTCCTTGCCCTGGAGATCCTTTCAAATAACTAACCACCCTAAGTGCAACCATCCAATGATCCTCTCGTGGTTGCTGCATAAACTGAGACAGAATGTGAACCGAATATGTAATATCTGGTCTAGTGGTACTTAAATAAATTAATCTTCCAACAAGTCTCTTATACTTCTCCGGATCAGTAAGTATATTTCCTATGGAATTTCCCAACTGATGATTCGGCTCCATTGGAAATTGTACGGGCTTACCACCAAGCATCCCAACATCAGAAATAAGATCAAGAATATACTTTCTCTGTGACAAGTAAATACCTTCGTCACTTCGTGCAACTTCTATTTCGAGAAAATATATGAAAGTAACCACTCAAATAATCTTTAAACTTCTGAATATCCACAGGAGAATTTCTTGTTACCACGAGATCATCAACATATACTAGTACGTGCAACTGAGCCTTAGCCTGAACCAATGAGAAAAGAGAATAATTAGATCTGTTTTGCGAGAAACAATACCCCAATAGCGCCTTTGTAAGTTTTGCAAACCAACATCTCAGAGATTGTTTCAAACCATACAATGATCTGTGCAAGCGACACACCATTCCCATCTTAGAAGCACTGAAACCCTGAGGCAACTTCATAAATACTTCTTCATCCAAATCTCCATGAAGAAACACATTCTGTACATCCATCTGATGTAGCTTCCAATTCTTCACAGCTACAACTTTAAGAACTAAGAGAACAATGCTTATTTTTACAACCGGAGCAAACGTTTCATCATAATCAAGTTCCTCAATCTGTCGATTCCCAAGCACTACCAAACACACCTTGTATCTCTCAATCGTTCCATATGCATTATACATAATTGTATAAACCCATTTACACCCAATAACATGCTTATTTGGGGGTAACTCTTCAATGGACCAAGTTTTATCCAGTTCAAAAGCTTCAATCTCCAATCTCATAGAATTTCTAAACTTTAGACATTTCATTGCCTCAGCAAACGTCTTGGGTACAGCTCCTACAGTTATACTAGCAAAAAAACTATATGTGCCTCAGAAAATCTGTCACAATTCACACAATTCTCAAGTCCATACTCACCGATTGACCCATGAATCAGCGTAGATGAATCCATTCGAATAACTGTGTTAAGTATGTAATCACGCAACTTCACATAAGTTTCTTTCTCTCTCATTCCTCGTCCCAACACTTCATATGTTATAGTTTCTGCTATAATTTATGTTACAGTCCTTGTTTTTGCAACTGGAACAATATATGTCACACATTATGTGAATTTCTGCTGCTGCTTTTATTGCAGACGTTGTAACCCCTTCTGGTACCGCTCTCGATATGGTTTCTGTCACACCATCTGTGACGATTTCTGTTGCAGATTCTGCTACAGATGTTATAACTTCTTATAGCGCAGACAATGATACAACTTCTGTTTCTGCACCTATAACCAACCCTTCATCATCTCGAAATTCAACATCATCCTCCATAAATCTCCTCGACCTCTCAGGATCGTAAACATTCTCCACTTGCGGTTCTTTTCGCTCCAAATAAGGAAACTTTTCCTCAACAAAAGTGACATCACAAGATACACAAATCTCACATGTTTCTAGAATAAAAAAGTTCCATCCTTTTTTTGCATAGGGATATCCCACAAAAACACATCTTCGACTTCTACTAGCAAATTTATCTCCTTGTCGCTTCAGATTATCCACATATGCAAGACACCCAAACATACATATCTCACTATACTTTGGAGCCTCGCCAAATATAAGTTCATGAGGGTTTTTCCCTTTATTTAAGTTACACGGTGTTCG
Organism: Pseudoturritis turrita; assembly: GCA_900406555.1. Classification (NCBI taxonomy): domain Eukaryota; kingdom Viridiplantae; phylum Streptophyta; class Magnoliopsida; order Brassicales; family Brassicaceae; genus Pseudoturritis; species Pseudoturritis turrita. The sequence continues at coordinate 688,821 of OVBL01000949.1, read as the reverse complement.
ATTAACCAAGTACGCAGCTCTCAACACGGGTTGAGCCCAAAATTCGATTGGCATATTTGCTTGAAACATCACTGCACGTGCAACATTCAATATGTGTTGATGTTTTTTTCTCTACTCTCCCATTTTGTTGCGTGTACCAACACAAGATGTTTGATGAATAATTCTCTCATGAAGGAAATAATCTTTCATCCTCATAAATTCAGTACCATTATCACTTCTCACCACACGAATAACCTTGTCAAACTACTGATACACAAGTGCGAAGAAATTCTCTAAAGTACGACGAACCTTTGTTTTATCCTTGAGGAGAATTACCCATACTGCTCGAGAAAAGTCATCGACAATGGTAAGAAAATAGTATGCACCACACAAACTAGCTGTGCGATATGATCCCCACAAATCACCCTGAATCATCTCAAAGCACTCCTTTAATTGGTTTTATTAGAACTCAGCTGAAACTCACTACGACATTGTTTTGCTCGAAAAAAAATATCACAAGCTGTCAAATCACAACATCCACTATTTATATCAACCACTGGCAGCTTCTTAATCATCTTCTGGGAAGCGTGACCAAGTCTCTTGTGCCAAATTTCAATCGATGCCAAATGACTTATTTTCTTCACGCTTCTTACTGTGTCAATTCCATTAAGAAAGTACAACCCTTCTCTTCTTTCACCTGCTCCAAAAGGACTTTGCAAACTGAGATCATACAAAAGACAACAAGTCCTTGAGAATAACACAAGACAATTCAACTCATCAACCAATTGAGAAACTGAAATCAGATTGCACTTCAATTGCTCGACATAAAGAACACGTGTCAATCTCATTGTGTCTGTCAAAACAACACTTCTTTCTCGATTGGCAACTACAACACTTTCATTAGGCAGCCCAACTAAACATGGAGAGACTTTTTTAACATCAAACAATGCCCTCAAATCACCTGTCATGTGGTGAGATGCACCACAATCCACTCACTTGCATAATCCTTAAAACTTAATCGAGGTAGAGACGATGCACCTTCTGATTTTGACTCTAACATTCGTACAAGTCGATCCCACTACTCTTTAGTCAAACCGTCATAGCATGTGAAGCAGCATGTATTGCTTCAATGTGTGATACAATATGCATTGTAGCAGTTCGCCCAAATTCTGTCGTACTTTCTGTAGTACGTCGCCCAGTTCGCCTAGATGTTGTCGTACTTTCTGTAGTACTTTGCCCAGATCCATGAAAAATTCCTTCGACACATTTGTCTCTTTTCACCATATCCAGAGCGTCTTTCGTAGCTCTTTTCTTCCCAATACCCAATTCGTTTAAAGGAACGCTTTCCGCAGTTCCATCAACTTTGAAAGCGATTTTTGCAACTCCATATTTCTTAATACCCATCTTCTCCATCATCAACAACCAACTCACAATCCAAAGCAATCAAACTGACGAACCAAAGCAAACAAAACAACGAAGCCTTGGTAAAACTGATCAAGCCCAAAAGAAGAAAATTCACTCCACAACACAAAGAAGACGAACACGTCTCGTCCCGAATACGAATCGATCAAAAATATCCCACTGGCTTTGATACCATGAAAAATCCAGAAGATCTCTATATATTTTTGAATAATTTTACAAGAGCGACGACTCTAAAATATTTATACAAAAAAAATAATTAATCCTAACTTAATTATGCACATAAATGCTTTTATACATAAATCCATTAACACCACATCTCTATATTTCCTAATAGTTTTCTAACGAAAAACATTATATTATTTTACGAGTATATATTTATTAAGAATAGTAATAATATGGACATATTATTGATAATCTTCTAAATTCTTCTTTATCTATTACTCATTTGAAAATTTGCAAATATTGCACCGGATTTAGCTAAACCACATCGTTATCCTAAATCTTAAACTTCAAATCACAAACACAAAAATAATTTACAAACGTAATAGTGACATTTTGATGATTAATCTATCGCTGAATTAGTAAAATGCATTAAACATCCCTTTCTTATTTTCGATTTTACTTTAAAATGAAGGTGATTCATTGCATGTCGCGCTTTGGCATTTAGCAACTAATTCGTCACTAAATTTTGATTTTTCCTGTTAAAATTATTGTTTTCCGCGTTTAAGATTTATCGAGGAACTAAATATCCAACGTAAGGAACTAAGGATGTTAAGTAAGGCTTGGAATTAGCGGGTCTAAATGGACAGAAAATAAGTCTGTTTAGGTTGTTTTCGAACTAAGTTTTAACATATTTAAACGGGTTGTCCCGTTTAGGCTCTTTTATTAAATGGAATTTTGATGTAAATAAATGGACAATCCATTTAGCTCGATTAAGTTTTTTTTTAAACACAAAACGATGACTTTTGGAGTTCTTTGACGTTTTAAGGTTTACGCGATTTTGTCTGAAATCGGAATATAGAACGACGACAAGTTTGAAATCTGATTCTCTGCAATAATTTGAATCCCTAATTTGTACTCGGTAAAAACGCTGACTCATCTCCAATTCATACTTTTCTATACAATATTAGAATTACAAAATTTTGATACGGCTAATTCGTGTGAATCTTCAGTATAGACGATCTATTTGAATTGGAAAAAAGCATCGAAGTTGGTGTTGGTAGCACAAAGACACATTTGTAAGTTTATTTGGATGAACCAAGACTAGAGGGAAGGTCTTTTCCATATTTAGATGTTATGAGTTATTGGAAGGAAAATAAACATCGACTTTGTGATTTAGCATATATGGCATGTGATGTGATCGGATGTTGACTCCATACAGAAACCGCCTGCTTTCCAAAAATGTTCCAGTTTTACTCTACAATCGCAATTGGTTGCGCGGTTTTACAGAATATGAAGGTAACACTTTAAGATTTACATAAACGAAACTTTAAATTGTGAATTTTTTTAACTAATTCAGATTTTAAATTGTAGGTACCATATATAATAACGACGACACTGACAATGAAGATGCTAGAAAGACGGCGAGTTATTTAAGAGTATAGGGTTCAAAATTTGAAGATTCAAGTGTGCCATGAAACAATGGTATATATTTGGCCAAGTGTATTCGTTTCTAAATTGCAGCTCTATGAATGCGGTTACCGTTAGAAACATAATCAGAAAGTTGAAGGAAGAGATTCGAAGTTTCCATTGGCTTGTTTTTAGTTTTTTTTTTTGTAGAGTTGAGTTTTTGAACAATATATTTTGTGATTTTGAATTTTATTTTAATTGTAATGAAACATGTATTGTGGTTTTGAATCTTGTTTTAATTTGGAGTATATGATCATGAAATTGACCAGATGATTATGAGTATTGTTCTTGTACATCATCGTAGTTGTAGCTCATTATACTATCTTTGTTGTTGTTTTTTCTTCTCCATGTTTTTCCTCATTATTTTTGTGTTTCTGATCCGATCATTAAATTAGTATTTCAAATCATATATATGAAAGGAGTGAGTTCTTTCTATATTACGCCACATCATCGCACGAATGATTGACATGTGTCCTTATATTAATTGTAAGTAAAAAAATTAAATAAATTCAAATTTAAATTAAAACTTATAAACACATAACAATAAATAATATGGTGTCATAAAAACATAAATAGCATTAAAAATATAAATTTAATACAACTAAATAATATAAATTTTGAATTTAGTTTACCTTCATGTTCCTCTTTTTTGAAATATATACTCCAATTGGTCATATTTTCTAATTATTTTGTTTCTCTAATTTCTGTCATGTTTTTGTTCCCACAAAATCCCATCCCAAATTTTTGATATGTGATAATCATAAAATTCATATAAATTAATTATTATTTTACATAATATAAAATATAAAAATTAATAACTTTGATACATTTAATGAAAACAGCAAATAAAGATAAAGTTTGTGTGTAATATTTTGTCTTTCCTATTATTATGAGATACATATTCAATTTTATTCAACCACCTCTTGGATGGGTAAAATATAATTACGACAGAGCTTTAATTTCGCAACACAACAAGTCGTTGTTGGATGGATTGTCCAGAATTGCGACGGGATCTCAAAATATAAGGGATCAACGAATTTGGGCTCTACAATTACCTTTAGAGGTAGAAGAGAATGCTATATTGATGGCTATACAAAATATATATTTCATGGTTTTTCATCAGTGATTTTTGAAGAAAATTGACACTGGTAAATATTATGCATGATTCTTTTCGGGATATAAGCATGGAAAGCATATGTAAAGATATTGGTTTTTGGTCAGAAAAATTCAGAACTTGGCTAATTGGTATTTTGTTCTGTGACTTTATAATTCCCAAATTTCATAATGTAATGACTTGACGAAAATAAAATGCGATATATGTTCAATTAGTTATATAATATTACTTATAAAAATTGTCCCGAATGGAATTTTGGGAATTTAGTTCATTCCATTCCCAAACGAGAATAAAAAATTTATACCATACGGAAATGCATTTCTGTATAGAATGGAAATCCAAAACAAGAATAAGACGAAACGTGAAGAAACAGGACAGAATTTATTTTGCTCAGCTCTAAATTTTTATAAAAAAACCTGCACATATGCGCGGGTATTGGCCTGATATATTTTGAATTAGTATTGTAATTAGAGCAACATAATCATTCAGAATATTTGAGACTTAAATGGTCGACATATTTAAACAATTAATCACATTATTCAACAATTAAATTTTGTTTAAATACAATGTAATCTGGTAAACAAAAAAAAGTAAAAGGGTCTATATAGGCTTTTTATGCCCGGCGGGCCTAAAACAAATTTAAAACCGACTACTTGTTAAACGGGCCTAAATGAGCTAATGTAAAATGGGTCGAACTTAAATGGGTCGGATCCGCCTATTTTAATGTTCCTAATCAAAAGTTAAAGCAAATATTACGTTTAAAATAAGGGAAAATGATTTAATACTTCTACTTTTTAAAAATTGTTCATTTAGTATCTAGATCTTTCAATTTATTTCTCTAAAAATAGAAAATTCCACAAATAAATACCAAATTTGGTATGTGCAGAATAAAACCGATTTGTTTCATTTAACCGAAATAAACCATAAAAACTTCAATTAATCTTGAACCAAATAAAAAACGACAATACATTATTCTTAAGGTAATTTGTCTTTTTATATGCTCCTCAAATCGACTTTTGGGAAAAAAATCTTTAAAAGAATCTTTTTCGATTTTGATCTAAATTAAGAGCAATTTGTCCGTCTAGATGTCAAGTTATGATGAAAACATGTTGGATTGACATAAAAAATATCATGCTTCACCAATTTGAGATTCGAGCAAAAGTGACAATGAAGACTGCCGTTGTAATTTGCCAGTTATTTAAAAAAATAGCTTGGACATATTCAAATCCAGGACGGGGTTTTATGGCTACCAAAGGTATGGTTAGAAAAATCGTGTGGATTTCTAGGTAGAAAGATATTGGTTGTATATATACTGCAAAAACCAACAATGATAGAAACACAAGACGAGCGTCAGAGGATATATGTTAGAAACTAAGAGCTGGAGACAGGCCCGGTCCTTGGGGGAAGCTGAAGAAGCATGAGCTTCCGGCCCATAATTATATAAACAAAATTCTGGCCTATTTTTTTTAAAAGGTGTCTTTAGTGTAGTGGTATAAGTTTTATGGTGTAAAACTAATATCCCTAGTTCTAACCACAAAGTTGATTATATTTACATTAGTTTTTTTTCATGTTAAACAAAATTATTCCACTTAACTAAAATTAAAAACAATTAAAGAAACATTAATACGTGTTTAACAAAAAAATACCTAAATTGCCGTTTGTTTCATCTTCTTCTTCCCATCAGCCGTCGAGTGTAAAGCATCAACATATATTTTCTTTGGCCTCATTGTTTCCGAACAAATCATACACATCTTCCTTCTCCTCATCACTTTGCCTAAGTTGTTGTTCAAAATTTCAGCAGACACGGTGGCATAATCAAAATTTTAATCGATTCAGGTTTGTCGATATTCACAAAAACCAAGCTCATAATATATTACTTGTTAATTGTGTGAATTATCTAACTTTTGTTGTACGTCATGTGGAATGGGTTTTGAATCTTTCAAGTTTGATTCTCCACGCATGGAGTTTAGGATTAGGGGTACTTTGTTTTGGGGATTAAATTAATCATATATAACTTTTGGTTTGTTTATTCATTGTGTGATGATACTAAATAATTTATTTGCAGTACCATGTCTTCAAATCGAATAAGAAGAGAGGTGGGAGGCGCATAAAAGCTAAGGAGGAAGAGGAGACAAGAAGCATTAACAAGATCGTTGGCTAATTGGGAGTTTTGAGTTTTTGTTTGGAATGGTTATTTGGTATGAAATTTTGTTTGTGGTAAACAAATTAAGCAAGATTCTGCAGTCAAAAGATATGGATATTGATATTACTATTGCTCAATTGAAAGGACTTATTGCATTTTTTAAAGACTATAGAAAAACAGGTTTTCAAGCAACAAAAGCAGAAGCAAAACGGATTGCTATTGACATGGAAATTGATCCTATATTCTCTGTGAAAGCAAAATATCTGAGAAAAAAAAAACGACATCACGATGAAGAGCCTGAAAAAGATGGAGAAAATGTGACGTTAACAACAGAAAAAAAAATTTAGGGTTAATTATTTCATCAAAATCGTGGATCAAGATTTGGTTTCTTTTGAGACAAGATTCGATCAGCTCCAAAGTTATGAAAAGACTTTTGGATTTTTATTTGACTTGAAGAAGTTGAAGTTAGCAAACGATGACAAATTGATGGTTTCTTGTGCCAACCTTGAAAGCTTTCTCAAGCATGATAATCATTCTGATGTTGATGGTAATGAATTATTTTTGGAGCTAAAGCTTTTAAAAGGGAGTTTACCTAAAGAGATTGAGAAGGTTCTCGAGATATTGGATTATCTAAAAAAGATGAAAAGTTGTTATCCAAATACATGAACTGCATACCGCATAATGATGACGATTCCGGTTTCAGTTGCCTCTGCAGAAATAAGTTTTTTGAAGTTGAAGCTCATAAAGTCTTATCTACGGTCAGCTATGTCATAAGAGAGAATAAATGGCTTGGCGATTGTATCAATTGAAAGGGGCATGTCTGAAAAACTTGACTATACAATTTTGATGAATGAATTTGCAATTAGAAATACAAGGAGAATCATATTTCAAGAATAATGTCTTTATCTCTCATGTTTTAAAACATTTACATTTTTTGTTTAGCGCACAATCGTTTTTTTATGTGTTGAATTTAATTTTTTTTTTAATAAATGGGTAAAGCAGCCCATTTTTTTTCCTTCGCTTCCGGTCTCTTAAATCTCAAGACCGGCACTGGCTGGAGAAGAATGATGAGCAACTGCGTTTGAATATCTTTGAGTATAAAACATCGAAGAAATGACTAACTAAGTATCACAATAGTATGTACTATGAATATCTACGCAAACTATGTATCACAATTTGTACTAACTAAGTGGAGTTGAACTCAATAGTTATATACACGTCTTTTTTTTTTATCATAACCCATAAAAGACCTTTGTACTAACTAAGTGGAGTTTATGTCTAATCAAGCATAGAAGATTTTTTTTTTTTTTTTAGTTAAATAGCATTGAAGTTTCTAAACAGTTTCTGAAAAAGAGTATTAATCTGTAAGCATAAAAATTCAATCAAATCTTTGAGCGGCTATAGGTATCTTCTTTTTTGTTGTCAACTTGGTGGTGTGTTCCATTTCTTCCTTTGTTCTTCAAAGCTTCCTATGACTGCAGATTGTTTCTTATCATCGAGTCTAGAAACAAAACTCTCATAGCAGCCTCCCAAATCTACTCTGTCGAGTATCTTTATTCGTTTTCCGTGCAGTTTATCGATCAATATCTGACCATCTTTCGATTCATCCCCTTCAGCAATCACTTTTATGTGCTCATCTCGCAGCTTTGGCTTCAATGAAGCGTGATCGCCTCCCAAGTAAACTACTCCAAGAATTTCCCCTAAGAACATGTCCTGCAACAACAATTTAGGGATTTAGAAGAAGAAAAAATGATTAAAACACTAACATTTGTGGTTTCATTTGAAGGAAAAGCACACTACTATAATTTATAAGTGTAAAGAAAACAATCAATGCCAAAATCATTATTGTCTAAAATGAAACAGAATGGCAAGAGATGCTTTACCATGTGTGTGTATCTCCTGTGATTCTGATGAAGAGCTTGCAATCTAGCAAGCAGCCGTTTCACAAACCGAGCTTCCGGTGTCTTCGCCGAGGAATAGAGTCTATCAAGCATTGTTCTGAAAGAACTCAACTGGCGTTGGGTTGCTAGAGGGATGAGTGTGATGTTTAAACCGGATTCAAGAACGGTCTTAGCTGCTAAAGGGTCAAGAAACATATTGAATTCGGCGTATGCATTCGAAGGAACCGTGAATGTGTTTCCTTTGTCTGATTTCTCACGGGTTATATGTCCACCCACAATGTAAACTTCCTACAATTTACATAAGAAGCTATCTTAATTAAATCTCGGATCTTGATGAATTTTCACCAAAAAATAAGAGAAAGTTCTTGCCTTGATTAGTGAGGATGATTTTTTATCTGATGAGATGATCTTGGCTAAGCTGGTCAACGGTCCATTGGTTAATACAGTGATCTTAGACACTCCATTACCAGATTTGGTCAGATTTTGCCACACTTCATTTGCCATAGGTTGTCGGAGTTCAGCCCGATCAGTGTCCCTCGGAGCTCCATGTGCCACTGAGTTCTCTGCAGTGTATCTGCGTAAATATGTAGATATTTATCATCCACAAAAATGATCTTATCATAGTGTTTTATAAATCTTTGTTAGGAATGAAATGGCATAATCTAATATATAATCGGTATCGATCATTTCACTCATTATCAATTGATTTTGATATATATATATATATATATACCTGCGAGGGCTTCTCGGTAGGTCACGAGCAAAACCGTAGAGAGTGTCGGAATCAAGAAATCCACCACAGCCTCGTGGAATCGCCTTGACGTACTTGCAATCTCCAACCGGAGGGAAAATCCAGTCAGATTGGTTCACTGCCAACATTTCTCCAAGAACGACCGGAATGTCGTCACGACCCATCATATGAAGCAGATCATAGACCACATCGATTGTCGCTGCATTAGCCCAGCCGGTTGGGGTCACGATAACGGCCTGGCTAGTCCAGAGATAGTAGGTGTTAGACATTGAAGCATAAAAGAAGATTCACTTAGTAACTTGTGAAACAAGCAACCGTTTTTCCTGGGCTATTTGTTATTCACTTAGTTACTTTGGTAACAAGAAACAGTTAGATCTCTGTAAAAATAAAATCATATACCTTCAAATCGATTTTCTCCACCGGAAGTTTAAGGAGATAGAAGAGAGAGAGGAAATCTCCGGCGCTCATGTCCATATCGAAAACAACAGGCTTTCCGAGCCGTGTTTTGCTAAGATCTGGTTTGAACAATTCTTCTTTGTAGTATGGAAACTGAGATGAAAAGTTATACCTCCCTGTTTCTTCAGGTCTATTTAAGACCTGTTCATCATGTACGCAATTCTGTTATATGGAACAAAAGAAAAACGTTTGATCTGTAAATTTTCAAGGTTAGATTTGTCTGAGAGTATGAAAACTTACTTCCAAGAAATCAACATAGAACTCCCTGTCAAGTTTACTTTTGATGTTTATGTTCGGTTTAGCTCGTGTCGCGACAAGCACACGAACTGAATCAGGTCCAGAGATCTCTTGTGTGTAACCATCCTAATAATGTTAACCATTAAAGAGATTAGATTCTCTCTTAAATAAAACAAATAAAAAGGGGTAAATTAAGGAAACACATACTTTACACTTTCCTTTTCCGATTTTCGGTATGCAGAAGGGATCGCGCAAACCCATCTGAACATGACCACTATGAACTCCTCCAAGGGTTAGGTTAAACTTTGGAGTTTTTCTTTTATCAAAGAATGGATTTGAGCCGTCCGATCTTCCATAAGGTTTGTTTGAAGTAATAACGGTTATGTTCATATACTCCATCTCCGCGAAATCATTCTCACCATTTTTTTTGTTTTTCTTACCTGAGTTTCTCATGATTGAGACTGCAACACCAGCTGTGAAAGAATCCCACATGAAGTAGTTCTGGAGAATATCACAAACTTTCTTTCAGAAAAAACGTTTTCAAAACATTCTTGATTTATTAGTTTCCGAAGTGGATTCATAAATGTTACCTCGTAGAATGCATCGTCGAACCAAGTATCTCTGGCGATTTTCAGAGATAAGAAAATGTATTGAGCTTCGTATGTTCTCTGGTTCTTCTCGAAGGTCTCAAAGAACTTCTTGTTGATAGGTATTGTGTTGGTTGCATCTAGAGGAACCAGAGTCAGTGGAACACCTGAATGAAACACCTGTAATAGACACAGAACATGAAACATAAACACGAGCCGTACCTAGTTTCTAAAGGTTTCAAAGCCCAGTTTTCTATGATCAGACCCATAACTAAAAATCACAAATAAATCCCTATAATGAGAAAATTAAAAAGGACAATGAACCTGATAAGCAGCGAAAGGATCAGAGAAGATATTGAATTCAGCGTAAGGATTACTTGCATAATCTGTGAACAAGTTTCCACCATTTCCACACTGTCTAGGTGTACATTCCGCCGCCGTGGAGTTCGCCGGACAACAGCCGCTGGAGTTTTGCGACCGAACACCACCGCCCATGACGTAGATGTGTTCGATGTTGTGTTTCAGGTAAGGATTTGACATCATGAAGAGTGCGAAATTTGTGTGAGATCCAATGAGGATTACGGTGATTGGACCTTCGGAAACTTTGTTGGCAATTACTTTTTGTGCCGTTGGTTGCCGGAGAGGAGTGTATCTTCTGTTCCCCTGAAAAGTGAAAACAGAAACCAATAAAAAAATTGTGGGAGTGATATATCAGCAAAAGTGGCTTTTAATGTTTCTCTTTTAATATATAGAATATATTTTTTTTGTTTAAAAAAAAAAACAAAATTCTCTACTCGAAGAAAATCAGTGATCCACAACATTTTTTTTCTTTTTCTTTGAAAGGGATAATTGAAGATTGTTTAATATTGATAAAAAGGATAATTGAAGATATAGATTGTCAAGTTGGGTTTGATGGTTCCTCTCAAACCATCTACTGACATATGAGAGTTATATGGGTTAGAATTATCAGGGTTGGTGAACTACTTTACAGTTTAATATTTCAGAATGGAGAAGACATATACCATAATTTATGTTCTTCTTAAAAACAAAACAAGATTTTTGTGGTTCTAGGTGGTGATTTGGTCCCTTTTTTTTTCCTGTATAACCAAATATATTTGGACTTAAATTCATGATTTCTTCGGGTTGAAGATCACAACAAATTAATTTAGTAGAATTCATTATCTCCGTTTTTCAATGTTTGAATTCATTATCTTCCCGATTCTACTCTTTGAATGGACATACGATGTTAATTGAGTACCAACACATGATTTAACATTATTATATAATGATGATTCAGAACTTAAATTTTATTTTCAAATAGTATTATTGTAGATGTTGAAGTTGTTATTCATCAACCTATATGTATATAATAAAATCAATAATTTAATCTAAAATAATAAAATCATAGAACTAAAAAAAATTGTGATATTAAGATCACTAGCATGGGAAACGTGTTGTTGAATTTGATGAGGTAAATCTGTTGAAAGAAGAGGAAGAGAGAGAGAGATCTCTAAGCCGCCGATCGTTGGAGGCAGCCGTTGTGAATCGTCGTCGAGCTAGATCTGAACGGGAAGGAATCCTAACAGTCATGTTTGCTTCTTTAGCAAGGTAACACTGAAACTCGATTTAGAAACCCTATATTAAATATATAAATTCCTAAAGAGTCAGAAAGGAAAATCCTAAGGTCTAAAAAGGAAAACCTTAATGTTCCCAAATTGGAAACCAATTTTTTCCGAAATAGAATCTTTCTAAAAGGGGAAACTTTTCTAAAATAGAAATTTTTCTAAAATGGAAATGTTGTTCGAAAACCCTAATCTCTTTTTGTTCTTATGCAGATCTGTAGCTATTCTTTATGTGTCCACCATTGCTTGTTCATCCGAAAGGCTAAGGTCAGGGGGTGGTATGTGAATGCACAACACTCGTTAGTCCTTCTTGTATATGCCTATACTAGGTCTAGGAATAGATATATAATATTGTTTGATGCACGTAGTATGCATGCTAGGTTTGGTGTGGCATGTTGAGTGATTGATTAGAATTGAACATGGGAAAAATGAATAAAAGTTAAGGTAAAATATTGTAGCTTGCATGTTAAGTTGGGGACGGGAATGTGCACCCCCTTCCTCAGGTTACATTTTCGGTCTGTACGACGAGAAGGGTCGTACGGCTCTTTAACGGTCTGGAGAGTGGTGAGGATGCATGCATGCATCAGTTTATGTGGTGGATAAGGGAAGTGTGTGGTGGATAAGGCAAGTTATGTGGTGGTTAAGGAAAGTTTTGAGATGATGAGGAAAGTATGTGTTGATAATTATTTGTTGACATGTAATTTGCTCGTGAGTGTCCGTTGCAAGTCTATTACGTGGTCTGGTATAGTTATATACCAGTTCGTGTGACTTGTTCTGTATATTACCCTTTTCAAGTAATGATCTTGAGTATCAGCTGGGACTCGAGCTGGTGTGGTGCTGTTTCAGAGAAATGCCATGTTTATGTTTTACTAAAGAATTTGGTTATTTTGTTTAGTTGCTTTGGTTTAATTTTGGATTTCAGTTTATTTTGTTAAGCTATTCGAATTTCCGGTTAGTTCAGTAAAAATATTTCAGATTTTAATCGAATTTATTACAAATAGACAATTTGTCGCTTTGGGATTAAAACCCCGGAAGCGAGTTCTCAATTTGGTATCATAGCCAAGGTTAAGGCCACTCTGATTTTGATCGAGATGGTCCGTTTTCAAATAGTGTTTTCAATCGTTTTCAAATCGTATTATCAATCATTTTCAAAACGTGTTTCCAAACGTTTTCGAGTGTGTTTAAAGTGTTTTCAATATGTTTTTCACGTTCCAATCTTGGGGACAAAAATGGGGTTTAAAAAGAAAGTTGAAGCACTGCTAGCGTTGAGTTCGAGTGTAGATTTTCGAGTTAGTTAGTCTTTCGAGAATAGTTTCTGACTTCGAGTGTTTGGTTGCTTAGAAATGGTTAGATCTCATCGAAATGGAATTACGACGCTAAGAGGTTATCTTGGGCATGGATTGATTAACCTGTCACCGAGCGGTGCTTGTCTGTCTAAGGATGCGCGTCAGCTTCACTCGGGACGAGGGGAGACTAGTGTACACAGGGGTACAAACTCAGGAAGGAATTCCAACTATTTCAATGGTGCAAGTGCATGAGCTTTTGGAGAAGGGAAGTGAAACGTATGCGAAGCTAAGCAAGTGCAGTTTTTGGTAGAAAAAAATTGGGTTCTTCGGATATGTTGTTTCCGAGGTCGGGGTGGTTGTAGATCTGGAAAAAATCGAGTCGATCGCTAACTGGTCGAAACCCAATAGGGCAATAGAGGTCTTGTCTAGGCATAGCCGGATACTACTGGAAGTTTGTTAAAATATTTGCGAGCATATCCAAACCTCTGACTCAACTGGCGAGGAAGGGAGTTCAGTTCGAATGGTCAGAAAAGTGCGAAAAGAGTTTCCAAAAGATGTAGGTGAGCTTAACGGAGATGCTGGTGTTGGTACTACCAAGAACAGGAGTACCATATGTGGTTTTCATCGATGCATTAGGATCAAGTATTGGATGCGTGAGTGCATTAAGCACGACACCCAAGGATAGCCAAGGATGTGCAGTCCAATCCAAAGGACTCGCGGCTTAAGAGCTGGTACAAATACTTTGAAGCTAAGATTCGAGGTTGGTTCGACAATTACAAAGTGGTTTTTTCCAAGGACAATGGACGTCTTAAGGAACAAAGGGTGTAGAAAGAAAATGATTGAGAAGGTTTAGGAGACTTAACGCTATGAGTTAGATAATAGATACGGTAAAAGACACTTTTTTACTTAAAATTCTGCCTGATAACAAGATGGATTCTTCTAGTAGAGCTGAGGAAGTTTCGACTGTTAAGACACAAAGAAGCACGATACCTAATATGAACGGGATCTCGATGAGGTGTTAGGGAAGCACCGCGTCGGTCTAGATAGACAAGAGCTCATCCTAACGTAATGCATGGACAGGAATCCGAATGGAAGACATAGGAGATATAGATGACAATCTACATCAACATGTTGCTACACAAGGAAATTTGCATATGTAGTAGTCGTAAAGTAAATATGACCCAAGCAATGGAAAGGATGATGGGGGTAGCCGTCCGAGAGGTAGAATTGTATTCCATCTTTAGGGAAAAGTCGAGCAGCGCGAAGTTTGATTCCATAGAGGAAATATCAAACATCCGGGTTTAATCACGATGGAGATGAAGGGTCGGATGATGAGGTCATTTCTTCCACTACAGTGTTGCTATATTCTATGATGATGGATGTCATGTTGAAAAAAGGGAGTTGGAAGATAAGTACTTGACAAGGTTCGTGAGACTTGCCACCCGGACTCGTGTGGTAAAGGAACATGTTCGCTAGAAAGAGGAGATGTTCGAGAAACTATCGAGGGTCGAGATGGAGGTTCATGGATGCTTGGAAAGTATTTTCTAAGGCAAGAGGGAGTCCTAACAAAGGGCTAACAGAAGTGTCTTCCAAGAAAAGGGCGAAATAGCGGAAGGATTCTGATGGAGTATGAGAATCGTCGAAAGTGTGACACCAGGGTCAAAGCTTGCTGATGCAAATACTTTCAAAAAATAAATTATATTTGGATTTATAGATTATCTCTTATTGTTAAGGTTTTTTTTAGAAATAGCTAGTGACAAAAAGTATATAATTTCTGAAAAATTAATAAAATATATAGCAACTAAATAAAAATAAAAATACCTGAGGAAGAAACTGTTTACGAAATCCATAATTAGAATCAATGTCAAGTAGGCCTCCAAGACCTTTAGGTATGGCTTGTCTGTATCTACATCCTCCTGTTGTTGTCATCCCCTAAAAACAGTTTTTTTTTTCATTTTTAAACTAAATTAATACAAAAATATTCGAGAAAACAAATTAATGACTGGTGATATGATACTTGTGGTTTTGCATGATTCTAAACCTTGTTTTCATTGTTTTCAACCCGACTTTACTTTACAAAAGTATTAGTTTGCATTTTACAGTTTAGCACTTGTTATTTTGCATTTGTTTTCAAGTCTTTTTAGGTGATTTTGGAGATTTGGGAGTGAATTGGATGCAAAGAAGGCTTAGGATGGAAATGACACAAGCAAAATGTAGTCAAAGGAGTGAAGAAAAAAAATGTCATATGGATCGGTTGCACCCGATACCGGAAACCCGATCCGAGAAGCATGGAGGAAACCTCAAAATTGCCAAGCTTTTATATCGGGGTTTATCCCGATACAAACACCCCAATTCAAGCGATACTTCTATTGCTTTTTCTGTTTCTGTTTATGTTGACTTTTACCCATTTGACCCGGATCCGATCTGGTTTGTCCCGGACCGATCCGGATCCGTACTAGGCATCTATAATACATTTTAACTTTGTAAAAACCTAAGTTTTCTTCTTTCTAATTGGGTTTTGAGATCCAAACATTGTTCTTACATTTTGGATCAAGATCTTCATCTTCTCATTCCAATTTGTGAAGGATTTATTCATCTATATCTTTTATCTTTATATTTATGCATTTTCTTTTATTTTTCTTAATATTTAGGAACTAGTCTCCCTATGAGTTGTGGGCTAGACAGATTAGGTTGATTCATGATTGATTGATGATACTTAGCGTTAGATTCATGTGATTTATCATGCTTAAAGGGTGTTTAAGACTAGCTTTGACTTTGCTAATTATTATTGTCATTAATTATTATTTTTGTCAACTTTGCTAATTAATTTCTAGAACATGGATATTTGTTTTTCTGAAGGTGTTAGACAAAATGTCAAGATCACTTTTAAACATGTTTTCCACATCTTAGTCAATTGACACTTGATGATTAAGGTGGATTGTTGACTTATTGGACTTATGCTTAATGATTGTTGATCTCTTAACTGCAATTGAAAAATTAGCATAACTAAGTGATTAATGAATGTATTAATCTCATGGAAATGAACTAATTTTTCTTGTATGATCCATGTCTTGGAATTGAACTTGATAGATGTCTTAGCATTATTAGTTAATTATCAATCATCCTTAGTCAATTACCTTTGTCCATGATCCATGCTTAGTCTTTAGTTGGATAATGGATTATGCTAGATTAGAATGGTTTAATGATGATTATTAGAGTTGATTCTTGTTAGATCATTCATTTAGGTTGAGTTTAATGCTAGTTTTGACTTGATCACTCAAAATCTAGACTTTAAGCATTTCATGTTCGGAATGTGTTTGTGAAAATATTTGAACCAAACTTTTATGAGCTTTACATACCTAGCCAAGAGAAGTTGATGATTAGGATGTTTAGTGAACTAATTGGACTTGTTTTTTATGCTCATTGATTATCTAATTGCAAACGGAAATTTAGATTAATTGGGTGATTAGTGAAGTGACTAGCGCCATGGAAGTGGATTAGTCATATTTGTGAGATCCATGTTCTAGGATAATGTCTAATTCAATTTGTGGCACCATTGTTTGATTGTTAATCTATTATTATAATAATTAAACTAATGGTCCAATGCTTATCTCTTGTTTTACTTTTTAGTTTTTAAACCAAATAAAAATACAAAAAATATCTGCTATAGATTAATTTGTTTGTCGCATCACTAGTGTGCAATCTTTAGTTCTCATGAATTGACCCTTAAATACTACTTCGGTTTAACCATACATTTGTTGTTTTATTTGAGGCTTTTTAAATATTAAAACTTCGTTCGCCTATTGAAACTTCACTCTCTACTGAAGTAGTGCGTGTCATGACCATTAGATGAACTATAGGAATGAGAAAAAATGAATGAAAGAGAATACAAAAACAAAAATTAAACAAATGAAGAGGAACAAAATGCAGAGGATGAATGTGATACAAATGAATGGTAACCTTCACAATGAATTTATTTTTTAGATAATTTAAAAACAAATTTTTATGATATATCATCATAAATTATATCATACTAATTTGAATATTAAAATAATTTTAACTAAAAGATCATTTTTAAATGAAATTAATATAAGGGAACTTTAAAAATAATAATTTTCAGTAGTAAAATTAAATCAAATATTCATTTTTAAATTATTATTAATTTCATGTAGTAATATATCTTATAAAATTATTTAGTTATCAATATTAATTTAAAACAAAACCACAATATTTATTTGAATTTAAAATTTTATTTTAAACATAATTCTATTTAACTTCTTTTTACAGTTATATACCTACTATTAATTTAAATGATATTTTATTTAATTTTATGCAAAATTATTATTGAAACAATATTTTTAATTACTTTAACTAAAATTTCGTTTTTAAGTTTAATTTTAATTTATAATATATTTGTTCTTTCTTGTTCCTTCCCAAATTTAATAGAGAATACTTTTGTTCTATAATCCCCCGAGACAATAAGAAATGAGAAGGAATTGTATGTTCCAACTATTACTTATCAATGGTGTAATTTTTTAGAAATGAAGAGAAATTTCATGTTCCTCCTCATTTTTTTTTTTTTATTGGTCACCATTCAAAGCCTAAGAAGAAGAGTTAACCTGTTCTATGATCGGAAAATAGCCACCGACGTCGGAGAGAATAGTACCGTCTGCGAAAATCCCACCTTCGCCTCCGACACCGACGGCAATATCGTCACGACCCATCATGTGCAAAATATCGTACACGTGATTCACTGCATGTCCTGCGTTGGTCCACGCATTTGCACTCAGTGTAATCCCCTGTTTTACGAAAAAAAACAGAGCATTTGATTTTTAGCTGAAATCAAATAAACATAGAGATGATTTGAGAAAGTAATGGGCTTACGACTAGATTGAATTCTGATTTGTTGAGTTTCAAGAGGTAGAGTAAAGTGAAGAAATCGTCTATGTCGACATCTGTGTCCAAGAGAATACGGTGTGGGCTAGAGATAACACAAGGGAGGTTTTGTCCTAAGAGCCCAATAATAGTGACTAGTGTGAGGACCAAGAACCATGAACTCTTCGAAGTTGAACTCATCAACATCTTTTAGAAGAAGAAGAAGCAGAGGAAGATGGATAAAGGAAACCGATGAAAGAAAGTTATGGGGATTTTTGTTTCTTGTCTTAATGTAAAACAAATCCAAGATCTGTTTCTACAAATGAGAGAGAGCCAAAAGAATCAGATCAAAAAACCATGACACGAACTAGGATAGAAACTAAAATCAATGAGAAAAAAAAAATTGAAATCAATATGAAAAAATGGTAATAAGAATGAGAAATTTGGGTTTCTTTATTTGTGGATACCGTGAAGAATCAACTCAAAGGAGAATGTTACATCAAGCCTTTGTTCTCCCCATTAGGGATGAATATCTCTCCAATATAATATTTATATTTTTTAGTATATTTGAATTTGAGAATCTTACTTAAATTTATATTAATTTTAGAGAATTTTTTTTTTCAACGGCTTAATATCTTAAAACGGTTCAGAAATCTAAATCAGAAGTACGAAATTTACATAAACAGAATCGTACGGATATACTCAAGCACTACGCGCTAATCTATCCGCCTTTGTATTTGAGTCGCGCGGAATTAACGAGATAGAAAAACGGGTGAACGACGCCTTACTCCTCTCGAGCTTCTCCAAATGTATAGAGAACACTGGCCACTCTGCCAGTGTCGACACCATCTTTACCAGCTCAGAGCAGTCTGTTGCGAAGGCTACCATCATTTCTGTTGTGCTATCATACAATGCATTGCCTAGATGACGCTTCTAACTCAGAGTGTATAGGAGAGAGACTTTTATGCAGATTCCTAGCTCCCGTCATTGATCCTTCAACATCGTCTTTAACACAATACCAGCCCAATCCTAAAAAAGAGTCTGTCTCCTTCCAGGATCCATCTATGAAACATCGATAACCTGTAAAATCCGATGTTACCGTAGCTGGGAGGCTAATTTGGGGTTCCAAATTAAGATTATTTCCTTGCGCCTGCTCCCAAGCCATAGCCTTACTTTCCGCAAGCTGTAAAACCACAAGTGGATTTCGATCCAAATTATTGAAAACCTTATCATTTATGACCTTTCAGATGTACCACAATATCCACGAGAAACTATGAACTTGGTGATCTTTTGGGAGTCTCCAAAAAAGATAGTCCAAGTTAGAAAATATTGAGGTCATTGGGAAAACTCTTTGTGCCGCTGGTACTCGAGATAGAGTCCAAGTTTGTAGTGCTGGAAGGCATTCAAAGAGAACATGATTAAATGTCTCTTCTTTTTCTCCACACCGTGCATACTGTTTCACAATTTATATCTCTATGCCTCAGATTCGATGTTGCCAATATACATCATGTTAGTGTTTGCCATATAAAATATCGTAATTTGCGAGGACACTTCAAAGTCCATACATGAGCTAGTAATGGCTGCACATCTGGCCCAAAATACCACTTTATTGTGTCTGAAAGATTGCCTTCCTGTTCTAAATGATAGTCTGACTTAACCGAGTATTTTTCGAATTTAATGTAATGCCAATCCATGGTATATGTCCGTAAGTGCTACTTATTGGAATACCTCATTAATTTGTTTTTTTTTAATATATCAGACTACATCATAAATATATTTAATTATATGAATTAGTTTTATTTATTTATATCATCTATAACTAAAACAAAACTAATTGAATAGTATTATATTAACCTCAACTAATATCAGTTAAAAAATAATACTAATATATAATTTAAACTCATGCATAATAGAGCTTAATCGATAAATAATTGTATTTTATGATTTATGATTTAT
Organism: Pseudoturritis turrita; assembly: GCA_900406555.1. Classification (NCBI taxonomy): domain Eukaryota; kingdom Viridiplantae; phylum Streptophyta; class Magnoliopsida; order Brassicales; family Brassicaceae; genus Pseudoturritis; species Pseudoturritis turrita. Next base: position 668,863 of record OVBL01000949.1, on the reverse strand, counting down.
GAAAAAATAGAAACATATGAATTATACAATTAAATTTTAAATTATTAGATAATTAATTCTGTTATAAAAAATAATTAAGCCATTCATAGGATGACAAGTGTACCACTAGAGAGTTTCTCATCAGTTCATATAAGAAACGATTCTCACTCTCTTTTCTTTTTTGATTTATCCTATAAGACACTTTGACTAATTGAACATATTTTTGTAGAATATTACATACAATGTCATTGGTAATATCTCTTTAAGAATATTAAGATTGAGGTGAAGAAACTGGGTTTCATGACATCTCCCACGTTCCTGGTTGCATTTGCAGGTTATAACAAACACAGATATACATATACTTGTGGAACTACTATCAAAGCACACTGGGAATGTGAGCGGAAAACATTTCTTTCGCTTTATAACTTTGAATGGGGAAATTTTATGCTGATTAAAAATCGTTCTAATGTGTTATTTAGTCCGTGGAGACTGTAGCTAACGTGATGAGAAGGCCATATTACATGGATGCACCAAAAGCTAAAGAATTTGGAGTCATTGATAAGGTAAGTTTAGGCACTGTACACTGCTATGTTAATTTCCATATGAAGCTAGCTCAGGCGGAATTCCTCGTCATTTATGTTGTTTACACATATTTCCTTCAATTTTGAGACCTTGTTTTTGGAAAAATTGCTTCATTAATTTCGTTTCCTTAGTATTACAAAGATATATGAGACTTATTGGCTGATATTAAAATTCCAAGTTTCCATTGTCATTTATATTGGTTCTTGATCAGGAATTAGTCTTTGTTACTAAAGAATATTCATCGTTAAGGATTATCTCAGAACTTGGTCTATGTTGGACTGACACAAAAGTTTGTAACCATTTTCACCAGATTCCCTGGCGTGGTCAAGAAAAGATTATTGCGGACGTTGTTCCTTCAGAGGAATTCGACAAGAACACTGGGATTAGAAGCGTAGAGCGAGTCTAGTTTCATGTTCTCTTGCCTTAAACCACTGTAAGTGACACACTTAACTCTCCATAGAGAAGCTTTCCGTTAGCTAATCGTACTACAGCTGGAAATTTTCGATCAAGCGTGCCAATAGTTGAGACAAAAGGTTTTCGATCAAGCGTGCCAATAGTTGAGACTCAAGGAGCCCTGTGTTTGCAACCGATCTGTAACCTGCGTTCTAACAATTCTCTGCTTCTTACCCTACCGTAGTTTGATTTCTCATTTGTCTCATAGTGATTGCAAACCCTTTGGACTTTCACTAAAGTTCCATCTTTTATATACTAGAGGATTCAGTTTTTTTTTTTTTTTTCCATCTGAGCATTATATATAAATAGGCCGAAAGGCAAAGAGGGATAGAGAATTACAAGTCTCACGGTTTACCACACCGGAAAAAGAGCTGAAACAAGGCTCAAACCAAAACAAGCAAGACTACAAACTTCACAACCACAAAGAACCAATCTAGAAACCTCATATTGCGACTTAATTGTACCTCAAAGCTAAGCCCACGGTTTCACACTTTGGCATTCATACCAAAGACGGCGGGAAGAGAAACAAAACCGATACCACGCCCTTATAGAAACCTTTGAAAAGGCAGACCCCGAACTGGTCCGAAGAGTAGGAACAAGGAGAGAATCACTTCTTCACCGGATGGACCACCATTAGAAGAAAGGTAGCACAGAAGCGGAACCGGTAAACATCAAGCGGCTACAAGCGAAGTAAGGACCCCTGCATATTAAGGCAAAGACACCAAGAGACAGGGCATGCAAAACTCAACCCATGGATAGCCAAAAGACCAGTGAAAGGCCACACCATGCATCAAGAGACAAGGCAGCAAGAAGGCGAAGCAAGCTGGCAATAGAAACACCAATCGCAAAAACTGCAGAAAGACGATGAAGACACCACAAGCTAATCCTGACCCAAGCCTGTCCTTAAGGCCCGGGAACCACAACGCTCACAGCATCTCAAACGAGCATTAGTAAAACCAGGACTTGTATCAAAGCGAAGCCAACTAGGAGCCACCATCACAACCCAGGGACTCCACCATCTGCTAAGGCAGCGGAACCGAGAGTCAATGCCCATAACAGAACCGAAAACAGAATAGAACCACAAACACTCCGAGACCTCTTCAAAAGATACTCAACCCAATATCATTGACATTACAAGAAAACAGACCCATTTGCGAGGAGAATTTGTGACCACATTAAGAGGTCGAAAATTTGCTAGGCGTTTACTACGACTTTGCGTTTGGGTCGCAAATTAGTCGCAAATTTGCATGGATAAATTGCGTCGCAAATATCCGCAAATTTGAGACTAATTTGCGACGAAAAGAAAGGTCGTAGCAAAAACGTTGCAAATTTGCGGGGAAAGATATTTTCTAAGATTTGCGACTGATTTGTGAGGATATTTACCAAATAGGTACACACGTTTTCAATGATTTCCAACTGCTTTTTGCTACTGAAATTTTGGTCGCAAATGGATAGCAAATTACTAACAAAGGTTTTGCAAATATTTTGTCCTAGCAAATTAGTAACAAAGGTTGGTCGCAAATGAGTAGCAAAAATGGCTAATCCTCTATAAATAGCAAGCTATTGGGGAGACAAAAAAATCATATCACAAACATCCAAATCTACTCACAAAAATATTTTATTCCGCAAAAACACTATAAATCCGATATTTTTTTGTGGAGAGGTCGATAATCGATCATGTCTTGGCATCATGAGATATACACGGTTCGGACATGGATGTACAACCGGTGAGATCTAGATATCGGTGAAGTAACGAGAGAATTTAGAGATGGTCTTGATCAATTCACGCGACACATCAGTCATTCGCGGGAGACAATGGTAACAAAATTTTCTATCCTTGTGTTAAGTGCGAGAACATTGATCATCATGATGCAAACACTATTGGAAACATTTATATACGAGGGAGTTTTTACCTAACTATTATGTCTGGTTTGCGCACGGGGAAGATTTTGTAGTTAATTTTCCGGGTAGTTCAAGTACGAGTTATCATGGCAATCAAGATGGCGCTAGTAGTTTTGATAATAACTATGATCAGCATGCTCATCAGCATGATTATAATGAATATGGATATGGTAATAGTGATGGGAATAGATTTCTTGACATGGTTACTGATGCATTTCATGAATGTCGTTTTTGCGGAAAACCGAGATATAAAGAGACAGGTGGCCGCACGAGGGTGCCGTTCCACCGTATGTGGTATCTTCCGATAACAGATAGATTGAAGCGATTATATCAATCAGAGCAGACTGCTGGGGAAATGAGGTGGCACGCAGAACACTTTAGTGAGGAAGGGGTGATCTCTCATCCATCAGATGCGAAGGCATGAAAACACTTTAACACGGTACATTCGGACTTTGCTGAAGAACATAGAAATGTTTATTTGGGTCTTTGCACTGATGGATTTAGTCCGTTTGGTATTTATGGTCGGCAATACTCGTTGTGGCCAGTCATAGTAACGCCTTATAATTTACCTCTGGATATGTGCATGCATCGAGAATTTTTGTTCATGAGCATTCTTGTTCTGGGGCCTAAGCATCCAAAAAGATCTCTTGACGTCTTGTTGCAGCCTCTGATCCACGAATTACAGGAGTTGTGGCATGTCGGTGTACGAACGTTCACCATGAACTTCACCATGAAGGCTGTGCTTATGTGGACCATAAGCGAATTTCCCGCCTATGGGATGTTATCTAGATGGACAACTCACGGGAAATTATCATGTCCTTACTATCTGGATAAGACTGATGCGTTTCAATTGACGAATGGACGCAAAACGTGCTGGTTCGATTGTCATCGTCGGTTTCTGCCATTGGGTCATCCGTATAGAAATAACAAGAAGTTGGTCAAGAAAAACAAAACCGTCAAAGTCCCCCCCCCCCAGTTTATCTTTCAGGGAAACAGTTGGAAGCGCAATTAGATTATTGCGATGCTCAACAAACTGCAGAAGTTGGGGGTAACTGGTACAGTGTCCCCGCTAATATGTCGGGTGGATATGGGCAGTATCATAACTGGCATAAGAAGAGTATATTATGGGAACTACCGTACTGGAACGATCATCTCTTGAGGTACAATTTGGATGTAATGCACGTCGAGAAGAAGTTTTTCGAAAATATCATCCACACGTTGTTGAATGTTACGGGTAAAATGAAAGACAATTTGAAATCACGTTTGGATCTCCCTGGTATATGCGCAAGGCCTGAGTTGCACATTACAAATGATGGTAGGGCACCGATTCCTATGTTTTGGCTATCATTGGACGCAAAGAATAGTTTGTTTAAGTGGATTAAGGATGATGTCAAGTTCCCAGATGGATATGTGTCAACGTTCTCAAGGTGTGTCGAGCAAGGGCAAAACAATTCTGGAATGAAGAGCCATGATTGTCATGTATTCATGCAACGACTACTGCCATTTGCATTGCAGAAGCTTATATCAAATCACGTCCACGAGGCACTAGCAGGTATTATTCTTGTATATATATATATATATATATATATATATATATATATATATAGTTTATTAACTCGTATGTGGTACATAATTTCAGGTATCAGGGCATTTTTCAGAGACTTATGTGCTCGAACATTAACTGCGGACGATATCTTGACGTTGAAATCAGACATCGCGGTTATTCTTTGCAACTTGGAGAAGATATTTCCTCCCTCATTTTTCGACGTGATGGAACATCTGGTAGTACACTTACCGCATGAGTTAGATCTTGGTGGACCAGACCAATTTTGATGGATGTACCCATTTGAAAGGTTCTTCAAACATCTGAAGATGAAAGCAAAATTTTTTGCAAAGGTTGAGGGATCGATCATGGCAGAAAGTTTGACCGAGGAGACATCTAATTTCTCGAGTTACTACTTTAGCCCAACCGTGAAAACAAAGAAAATGGGTCATAAATGATACGATGATGGTGGGGTTGGGCGAACATATCCTGATGTGGGAGTACCCGATGTATTCTCGGATTTAGGCCGAATGGATGGCAAAGTAAAGGCAACTGAGTGGTGTGATTACAAGCATTCTCACGCAGCTCATACATATATCTTGCTAAACTGTGACTTCTTTCGACCGTATGAGAGGTATATATAGTACTAGTTTACTACTCGATTGATATATATATACATATACAATTAATTATAATTAATCATCATCCTTTATTATGTGGTGCACAAGATGCTCGAACAGCAAATACGGGAAACATTTCCGGAACTTAACGACTAAGAAGTGAGATCATACGTTGAACGTGATTTCGCAGGATGGATGAGAGAGAAGGTAACTATAATCATAATATTATATATATATCTGATATTAATTAGTAATCAACTAATTGCATTTGGCCTTGTAGGTGACCAAGAGGAGGTCTCGGCCGGGAACTTGGCCTCTGTGGGTCCATGAGTTCGTGATGGGGCCTATCGCAAATATAAGAACTGCTAAGATGTATTGTACTCGCGGACTTATTTTCCATACATTTGAGAATGGGCAACGAAGGGCCACTGCAAATTATGGTATCCATGTCACATGTGATACCAACTTCTACGGTATCATGAAAGAAATCGTAGAAGTAGAGTATGCTGGGATGATAAATCTTAAATGCGTCCTATTTCGATGTGATTGGTTTGATCCCACTATTGGGGTTGGCGTAAGATCAAGCAAATTCGGAGTAGTGGATGTACATGGACACAGGAGTTACACTGGCAAGTTCGAGCCATTCATGTTAGCATCTCAAGCGGAGCAAGTAGTTTTCATTCCTTACCCTCGGACTCGGGTCCGACGTGATCAGAATTAGTTGTCCGTTATTAAATTTAGACCCACGGGGTCGAATTATCGGGGGCTTAGCTGATGCTGATGATGATCAACCGCCTGTGCAACCTGAAAGGACAGAAAAAGTTTCCATCCACGTCGATTCAAGCAATGATTTGACCAGAATTGACCCGCTTTATAGGGGACTTGAAGTCATACGCGAGAAGTCTGATAGTCAAGCGGAGTCAGACGAGTGTGATGAAGGGGACGAAGTTGAGGATGATGATGAAGAAGACGGAAATAGACAAACTTACGTTTCCGATCCTGATGAGTAACTTCATGTATCGTGTGTTTTAGTCATCATTTGTAAGAATTATGTACCGTGTGTTTTTTAAAAAAATAAACTAAGTACACATTGCGACTAGATTGCATCGCTTAGTCGCAAACTAGTAGCAAAATATACAATTTGCGACTAGATTGCGACTCGAGGTCGCAACTTAGTCGCAATTTTGCACTTAATTTACCCTAACCCCTAAAAATCCTAGAAACCCTATAAGCCCTAAACCCTAAAAGTCCTAAACCCTAAATTATGTACCGTGTATTTTTTTAAAATAAACTAAGTACACACTGTGACTAAATTGCGTCGTTTAGTCGCAAACTAGTACGCAATTTTGTACTTAGTTTACCCTAACCCCTAAAAATCCTAGATACCCTATAAGCCCTAAATAAACCCTTAAGTCCTAAATCCTAAAATCCCTAAACCCTAAATTATGTACCGTGTGTTTTTTTAAATAAACTAAGTACACATTGTGACTAGATTGCGTCGCCTAGTCGCAAACTAGTAGCAAAATATATAATTTGCGACTAAATAAACCCTAAACCCTAAAAATCCTAGAAATCCTATAAGCCCTAAATAAACCCTTAAGCCATAAACCCTAAAAGCCATAAACCCTAAATTATGTATCGTGTGTTTTTTTTAAATAAACTAAGTACACATTGCGACTAAATTGCGTCGCTTAGTCGCAAACTAGTAGCAAAATATACAATTTGCGACTAGATTGCGAGTACAGGTCGCAATGTAGTCGCAATTTTGTACTTAGTTTACCCTAAACCTTAAACCCTAAAAAATCCTATAAACCCTAAATAAAATCTGTAAGCCCTAAACCCTAATGCATATTAGCTAGTTGAATAAATCCTATTAATTTCTCGAACAACATCTAGATTTTAATGAATCTACAGAGATTAAATATGTAACTATATAGTTAATGCATGAAGATTTGATCAATTTTAGTAGGATTATCGAATTGTTTATATAATTTTCCGAAATCCTAAACACATAACCCTAATGTATAATTATAGGATGTATATATGTATGAATTTTGTGATAACCATAAACCCTAAATGCTAAACCCTTTTTCTCTTGTTTGATTCGGACAGTCGCAAATTAGTAGCAAATTTTTGGCCCATTTTGCGACTACTTTGCGATGCCACGTGGCAACGGCGTCGCAAATCTTGGCGGTTTAATTTACCGCGTGTTGAATATTTGACCAGATTTGCGACGTCGTTGCCACGTGGCGTCGCAAATTAGTCGTAAAACTTGGCGGTAGTAAAAAAAATTAAATTTTTTATTTTGGCGCGTGTTGAAAATTTGACCAGATTTGCGACGCGGTTGCCACGTGGTGTCGCAAATTGGTCGCAAATCTAGGCGGTAAATCCGATTGGGTGAAAAAGGTGCTATTTTGCGACGCAAGTACGACTAAATTGCGACCCAATTTATTAAATATTGTATTGCAGATGGGTGATACGCATAATGAGTATACCGGTTTTTTATCCGCCTCCGATACACATGTACCACGACGTGGCAGGTCTCATGCACGACGTGGCGGACCTTCTACATCGACTCCGCCTATCTTGGATTTCGTTCCGGAGACGCAGCCACATGATCTGCCACATGAGGCTCCACAGTTCGAGCATATGACGCTGGAGCAGCTGCTCGTTAGTCCCGCACGGGATGTTCTAACGAGATTGGATCCGCATCTTTCCCCGGAGACTTTATGGTAATTATATTACTTTTTCAATTATTATTTAATAAACAATTTTTTTTTAAAAATTTTTTATCACATAACATTTTTTTTTCAGGTTCGGGCATAATAAAGTTGGACAGGCTATTAGGAAATTGATCAAGATGGATTTCAAAGCCCCGCACCCGAGTTGGAGCAAGGTGCCCCAGGAGACGAGGGATAGGTGGTTTCACACTTTCGCGGTAATTCTATTTCGCTTTAGTTTATAATTTTATTTCTACTAATAATTTACTTTATAATTTATAATGTATATACTAATATTAAATTTATACTAATTTGAATTTTTATTTTTTATAGCAAAAATACAGATGGGATGTCGAGATCATGGGACTGGTCCGGGATGCCTTCGATGACAAGGTGATGCATCGCCTTACTGATTAAGTCGGCCGCTGGAAAAGAAATGGAAGGAGGACCCCGAGCATGCGATGCCGGAGTGGTTCAACCCGACGGTTTGGGCGGGTCTCGTTGCCTACTGGCAGTTGCCGACTTCCGAAGACATGAGCAGCAAGTGTCGGGCCCCGCGTTACACCAAGGTTGACGGAGAGGGCATTTCAAAGCATGTCTCGGGACAGTTGTCATTCTTCGAACAAGCGCGTCGTATTGTAAGTTGATTTCAATTTCTATAGTTCGAATTTTAAAAATTCTTTAAGTTAAAGTATCTCACGAATTAACATATTTTTACCATTTTTCAGGCACAAACGAAAGGTGTCCTGGCTACGATGCCCGAGATTTGGGAGAAGACCCACAGACGCAAGGACTGGACGTGGATTGATAATCGGGTCGAGCAGCTTCACGGCGATGTGACTGCCCGGGTGGAGAAAATCATATCGCAGCCCACTCCCGATGGTCAATCCGTCCAGATGACCCCAGTGGACATAAACCGCATCGCCTCTCAGGTAACGAAAACAAACTTTTATTACTAATTCATATATAATTATTTAAGTATTTTTTTATTTATTAAATTTTATTTTACAGCTAGCTCCACGTACCAGAAAGGGGAAGATTGCCTTCATGGGATCTATTCTGACGGATGACGAGGGAGTTCCCTTTTGCCCGGTTTCGACATACGTCCCGGACCCGATTAGAGATAAGAAACTAGAGATCGCAGAAGCAGATATCATATCGCTGAAGCAGCAACACAACGCCTACGATATGATGTTCGAGTTACTTGGGGATTCGAACCCGGCGATTCGGGAGATGCTGAGGAAGAAGAAACATGGAGAAGCTGGAACATCTTCAGCTTCTGTTTCAGAATTTCATGAAGCTTCGGATTTTCATGATATCGACGATTTGTAGTTTTTTTTTCTTCGTTGTACTAAATACTAGTTTTATATTAATTAATTAAATTTTTTTTTAATTATTTTATTTCCGAAAAACCATTAAAACCCCCGGTTTAAAAAAAAACAATTTATATATTTTTTGCAGTTGATTTGCGACCGTCTTTGCCCTACAAACTCTTCGCAATTATTCTTCGAAAATGCCTCGCAAAATCATCCTCGCAAATTACTAGCAAAATATTCCTCGCAAATGCCTCGCAAAATAATCCTCACAAACTACTAGCAAAATTTGCCTAACAAAATTTGCGTCGCAAAATGCCATTTGCGAGGCATTTGCTACCGAAATCGTAGTCGCAAATTGGCCTGTTTTCTTGTAGTGTGAGGGAAAGCTGTTGATATGCATTGCCGCTTGAAGATATTATTCGGAAAAACTAAACGGAGGGAAAGGTACAAACCGAAGCAGACCCAAACCAGGCAAAAAGCATCGATAACCCAGAACCTTTAACAAACGACAAGCAGAAGAGCAAAACAGTACACACCGACTATCCAGTACCTCCTCTTGACCGCAAGGAAGCCAACAATACTCAGAACATAAAGGACAAAGAAAGATGGCCCAATCGAGAACCAACCCGAAGCAAGGACCTAGAAGAAAAGACCTCACCTCAGTCCAGAACCGGTCATAAGCCAAACTGAACCCAGGACGACGAATAGGGGCTCGAGACAGAGCGAAAAGCCCAGCAAGGAGAAGCGAAGACACTGTACCAGAGGACCACAGTCGAGGCAGAGAAGAGGAGGAGCAGAAGGAGCACCAACGATAGATGTCCTCAAGCAAATCTGGAAGACACCCAGCCGCTTCTACAACTAACGATCCAGACAAGCGGCTCGACACAGGCGTTGACCGGAAAGCTAGCAATCGGCATCCACCACCGCAAATCAGAGAAGCAGATCTGACCAAAAACACAAACCGGAGACGCCGTCCTTTAGCCCCAAACCGGAGAGAGAAGGAGAGAATCGCCTGACCCGAGAGCAAGGCGGAGACACCACCGGCAACGCAAACCCGGTGGAAATATAATGGGTTTGAAAACAATTTCTAAATGTCTGACAAACGTTAATTTTTCCTGTTAAATACGAGTTTATAATGCATCGCTACGAAATGTTGTGTTTACGAAAAAGAGATCTTCAGATGCAGAAACATTAATAAATTTATTTGTCGACTTAAGCTTAAAATTTCATTAGAATTTTTTTATTTCATATTTGCGTATATATGTTATATTTGCTATAAAAAAAAGTCGGCCCGAAAATCTTCCACATTGTTCTTTCAATCCATGTAATTTATTTTATTTTAGGGCAATTCTCATAAATAGCACTAAACCAAGTTTTGTGGACAAAAATAGCACCTTATCTTCAAAGTTCCACAAATACCATAATTTCTTATCCAAAATACTAAAAGCCCATTATTTTAATCTGAGACTTAAATAAAAAAACTTTAAAAAAAATTCAAAAAAGAAGAAAACGATTATCGTCATCTCCAAAGACGATTCTCATCGTCGGAATCGAAATCGATGTCGGAATCATCCTCAAAATCGTTAATGGTACTCTCTCTCTCACATTATCTCTCTCTCGTTTCTTTGCCCGAACTTTGTGACTCTTGCAGCAGGAACAAATTTTGCTCTTCTTATCTTCTTCTGTAATTTGTTTCACAGCGAGATGAAGCACTTCATGATGCCCAGAAACGCTATCTTATGGGATATCAGAGAGCCGCAATCGCCGCAATCGGAAGCTTGACAAAATCCAAGTCCCAAAGGAAGCTTAGATCCGCCAAAGAGAATGCTCCACCTCCAGATCTGAAATCTTTGATGCCGGGTTATAGGTCTTCTCCGGTGAAATTGAAGAGTCCACTACCTCCTCATCCACCGTCGGCTAATCCTCTTAAATAGAAGCTTATCGCGGAAGTTGCGGCGGAAAATGGAGTAGCTGGAATGTCAGACTCTTGTGTCAAGGTAGTTTATGAGCCTTTGATGTTTTGTTCTTCTTGCTCATAAATTGGTGAATCTCGAGGAAAATCCCTAATTTCTTGGATGGGTTGATCAAATTATGTTCCAGATTCTAAAATTTCTTAAACAAAATGAAGAAACCTTTTTTCTTCAACTTTTTATGGCTTTACGCACTTAACATTCTTTTTTTTCTTTGTTATGGAAAATCAAGATGATAGCTTGTATTTTTACAAGGTTTGAGTTTCATTTGATTTCTATGTGATGGGGGGGGGGGGGGGGGGGAGACCTAGAATGTCATTCCACCCAACTACAAATTGGCTATTAGTTACAAACTTACAATTAGTTTGATTTCTCACAAGTGAAATGAAGAGAAAAATAAACTTTATGCAATGGATTAACTGGCTGACCGACAAATGATTTTCTGATAAATGGGACCTTTTAGTGTTCAAGCTAATCCCCAAGTCCTTGCTCCTGCAAACAATTTTAATGCCACCTCATAAGCTATTCAACTTGATCCCTTGTCTCATTTTGTAGGTTATAGTCAGAATGAAGCCTCCAAGCAAAGGTGAGGAAGAGGAGATGATAGTTAAGAAGATCTCCAGCGATGCCCTCACAATTAATGAACATACTTTCACATTCGAAGAGGAGATGATAGTTAAAAGATCTCCAGAGTTTCATTTATTTTTTATTTTTTGTAGGATGAAATATTTTAGCTTGTGGGAGCCCCTCTTGTAGAAAACTGTCTGGCTGGATTTACCAGTTCTGTTTTTGCCTATGGACATGTAGTTATCATTTTTCAAATTTTGTTGCTGTTAAGTTTAGAAACCTTTATAAATATTTCTGAAGGATTACTGCATACTTAGGAAGGCCTTCCTAATTCGGATGGCTTTCCTAAATTTGCATGACGCTTTCCTAAATACTTATAGATCATTGAATTAGTTTAGTTACCCATAATAACAAGATTCTCATCAATCCAGAATAACTAGATTCTCATCCAGAATACAATTATAAAAATATAAAGTCTGTTCTTAAAAATGTTAACCAATTGCAAACAATACCCAATTGTATTATGAAAAAGAAGCACTATGCATGTATCTTCTTTGTTGTGTGCTTCTCCGGCATCTTCTACTACACAAGTTCATCATATATAGGTTATACATGTACTTTTATTGTGTCCTTCTCTGCCACATATGTTGCACTTGTGCTTCTGAAATTTTGAACCAAGTACTCCAAGCTCTCAAACTGATCTCATTCTCTTTTTCAATGGTCTCCCACTACTTTGCCTAGCACTTGGAGGTTCACATAAATGGATTTTTCACTACCAATTGATCGATGAAATTCGTACAAGAAAGTAAATAAATATGGATAAATGAAAGTTAAACAAAATGAAAGAGAATTAAAAGGTAGTAACAGAGCTAAATGAAAAGGAATTTAGTATTGAAAGAGTAGTAAGTGAAGCTAAAACAAATGTAACATTCATTTTAGGAAGGCTTTCCTAAATGTTAAGGAATTCTTCCTAACAAATCAAGAATGCTTCCTAAATTTGTATTTTGGAAGGTTTTCTAAAGAATTCGGAAGGCTTTCCTAAATAGTTAATAAACAAAGAATACACACTTAAATTATGCAAGCTATGTAACAATAGTCAATCAGTTGTATTTGCGACTTACCGTTACACACAAACGAATCAGTTCAGGATCTTCTTGTATTTTCTTGATGAAAGTTCGTACTTGGCGATCATTTCAGAGATAAATCGGTGGAGAATCCTCTACCATCTATTTTGTTTCTTGGTTATCACAAATTTGTTCACTATGTATGTTTTTGATTGAATGATGCTGCCAACAATCTCAACAGAAAATCACTTCCATTTGTCACTCACCTAAATCAAATGAAAATAAATAAGTGAGCTAAAACAAGTGTGACATACGTTTTAGGAAAGCCTTCTTAAATGTTGAGGAATTCTTCCCGAAATTTGTATTTATGAAGGTTTTCTAAACATTTAGAAAAACCTTCCTAAAATATTTAGGAAAGCCTTCCTAAAATATGTAGGCGTTTAGTTGACAGTTCTTACCGTTCTAGATGTTCTTCAAGCTTGAATACTTTCCCTTTGTATATTCGAAAACCTTCCCATACAGGATCACCGCCTTGTACAACCGAGTCAAAAATAGAAACGTTAAAGAAGAGATAAATAAATAGAACATTAGACTTCAAAGCAGAGACATAACAAATAGAAATCCATGTATGGTTCAAGCACCTTTGTCATCTCACGTGGCACAATCTCATCACCAACCCCAACAAGAAGTTTAGCATTTTCATGAAGTCATTATACATACATACATACATCAGAATAAACACTGTTGGACATTGAAAAGGGATTTTTGTTCTTGATTATGTGTAAGCACATCAACAAGTCTTATGGCCTAGCGTTTGTTCTTTTGTCGCTACAAACATGATTGTTGCATCATTACCTTGGTTGTTTGAGTAGGAACCGTGTGCCGATAAACCATTTGAATTCTCATCTACAACGCATACATAGTAAATATCATGAGAACAAGCATTTTACGAAGAGACACACAATACACATAAAGACAACGAAGGTCAAGAAGCTCATAGTAATGTTACCATTGTGACATTGGTTGTCTCAGATTGCTGTAAAAAGAGGAGGAGAGAATGCAACAAGATGAGGTCATTTTGGTTTCATTATATAATAAAGGATTGTCAAGAAGAAGAAGTGATGTTGAGCATACAGATCGATTCTCATCATTCAATGATTGCATCAATTGTCTCTTGAATGCTTCTAGCTGCAAAATGACGACAAGAGGAGTTTGAGTATGAATCAAAATCTCACCCTAACATGACTAAACGGGAATGAGAAAACAAAGTTTGTGACCTTTGCAAAATCACGACCGAGTTTCTTCGTAGTGATTGCCAGTGAATCTCGATCTTGAGTTAGTTTCATCTTCAATCGGAATAATAAGACAAAACACACTCAGATCCGGGATTAACAAAGAAATCCGAGACTCAATCCCTCGCAAAAGCTTCCCTTTGCAGTTCCAGTAACGGAGGTACGGAGCCGAAGCATCGAGTTCTGAGATTGCGTTCGTGGCAGTGGGGAGGCTGGAGAAAGAGGAGTCCGAGTAATCGTCGACGGGATTGAAAGAAAATCGATTCCCAGATCTGATGAAATCGATTCCCAGATCGTGATTTCTCGTCGTCGTCGCCGGTGAAGATTGTGAAGAAGACGATCGAATATCTTTTTTTTTCTATTTTAATTTTGTTAATTTTTTTAATTCTATTGTGAGATATTATGAGGGTAAAAGAGTCTTTGTATTATTAAATAATGGTATTTAAGGAACTTTCAATTCCTTGTGTTATGTTTGTCCACTAAACTTGGTTTGATGGTATTCTAGGGAATTTCTCTTTATTTTATTTGTGTTTATTACCTATTAGACGTTTGAGATCTTTTAACAAATGTGTGTTTGTGTGTGTAATAATATACCATAGTCGCAGCTTTAGTTTGCCTGTTTGTTTCGGAAAACTGATTTTTATAAGCGAGAAAAACAAAGAGACAAACAGCCAACCTTTTTTCTTTTAACATATTTTATACGGTCTCAGTTGTTTAATTAATTTTCCTACTAAAACGATTTTAAAGTTCGACTATAGCACAATAGCTTTAGCAAATAGCATCGGCAGGCATTAATACCAAACATTCAAATTCTAAAGTATCACCAGTCGATAAAGGCATCCTCGTCGTCACACTATTTGATGACCAACAAAAAAGCCTAATCGAACATACTATCCGGTTACTATATCCGATGTAAAATATGATTTAATTTAGGAAGATGTTGTTGATAAAAGTATTAGTCAACCGGAAATTAAAAGAAAAAAACGAGACTTGGAAACCATTCACCATATTAAAGGCCTTAGAGAAGAAGAAGAACATCCCATGGGCCAAGCACTCTTCGTCTTCGTCGTCCTCGTCGTCTTCAGATCAAGAATCTTGAGTTTAATCTTGAGGGGTTTCTACAATGTTTTAGCATCAACCAAAGTCAGTAAACCAGAATAATGTCATCTATCTTACATTTGGAACTCTTTCATTAAGACACTTTCACCAAAATTATAAAACCTCAGCTTGGGATCCATATTAAAAACTTGCCTTGGTCCTGCAACCAAGTATGGAGCCACGGGGTCGTCCCAATTCTTGGGTTGAGAATCAGAGGAAGAAGAATACTCTTAATCCTGCATTTGTTCCAGCAATCAAATTAAAATGTGCAACTCTTTCGTCAAGGCAGTTTCTAAAAAAAGTAGAAATCTCAACTAAGTCTTGCCTTGGGTGCGGAAGAAGCTTTAACCCACCCCAAGTCAGCCTCAAGATCAAAGGTGAGAGGCAACGGCTTCGTTTTCCACAATTACATGACAAAAGGAAGAAAACATGGGGCCAACCCGCGATATTTTCTTACTTGTGGCAATGAAAAATGTAATGATACGAGGCAAGGAAATATGCTTACCTGTTTTCATGTTCAAAACTGTTGAGATGCCTGGTAAAATACGATGGCTTTTTAGCTAGTAAATTCGCATAGTGTGCAAAACCAGGGAGGTTCACCCGTTTCATTGCACTTCTCCTCAAATATCTGGCTGTTTGTCTCCAAAAATCTCTGTGGAAAACAAAAACTTACTTAGTTGAGAAACAGAAACAGCTTTGCTGGGTTAATTCGAAAACACCTTTCCGTCCACCTATCCCCAATTCGAGGCTCTCAATGTTTGGAAGGACGAAGTTGAAGATCCGCTGTCCTTTATCTTGAAAGACTCATTGGTAGTGGTTTCAAATTCACCAAATCTATATGGCCAGGCGGAATAAACATGTGGCCAATAATTGTTCCTTAATCAAAAGCTCCCAAGAAAGAAAAAATAGTGAAGAAAGTTGCCAATCCATCCAAGCCTCCCAAGACAAATGACAAGCAGCCAGGTATGTTTAAGACAACATCATGGAAAGGAAAAGAGAAAGAGTCTGAATCAGCTTCTCCACCCCCGAATTGTGATAGGTGATAAGTATGACTTACTTGATGTGGAAGCAATCATGCATCAAATCGATGAGAAACACGCTGTCCACACCACGGAGATACAAGAAATTCTTGCTAGAGAAAGGTCGTTACTTCGGCTCGTCATTTTTGCTGAGCCGTACCGTTGTGACAAAACTTTCATCTCCTCTTTATTGACTATAAAGTCCGAGGCTCGGTGCAATGCGTCCTGAATAGTCAGCGGTTGGTTCAACGCGATTTTCTCTCTAAAATGTGACTCGTACCAAAGTGACTTCCTTAGTGCGATCAGGGCAACTTTGTCGCTTACGCCGTCGATTTTAGATATAACCTTTTTGAAACGATCCATAAAACTTCGTAATGATTCTGTTAGAACTTAGGATAAAGTCCATAGGTCGGCGTCGGAAGTTCCACGATCCATAAACATGGAGTAATGCTTTAGAAAAGCAGCGGATAGTTGATCGAAACTATCCATGGAGTTACGGTCGAGGCGTGAAAACTACTCCAAGGCTGCTCCCTTGAGATGTTATATGAACAAGAGGCAGAAACCGGCGTCTTTCTCATTTTCGCTGAGATTGGCTCGGCCCATTGCTATGCGGAATGTCATTATGTGAGCTTTCGGGTCGGTCGTTCCTTCGTAGAATGGGATTCGAATTTTCTCGGGTTGGAGACTCTTGCCCTAGTTATCCGAGCTGTGAATGGTGTCTTCTATGTTTCTTCCAACACACGACCTATTTTGGGTGCCGAGCTAATCGCTTTATGTACATGGGATTTGAATGCTTTTACCTCGGCAGCAGCTCGAGCCATCGCCTCGCGAATCTCATTCAGTTCCCTATTCTGGTCTTGGTTCGCTGTGCTCCGTGTCCTGATCTGATTTTCTCTTTGTAGCTCATCTTCGAAGCGTGCTTGTTGTACCCAGTAATCATCTTCTTCTTCATCCGTTAAGTTCTAAAGTTGACTTGTGTTCTCTCCTCTGGCTACTGGGGTCGAGGTGAAACACTACAAGAAAACAGCCATTGAGTGACTACTTTTCTGATTTTTTTTTTTGTCGCAAAATTTTGTGACGAATTAGTAACTCTTTTGCGACTAATAAACGACTACCGTCGATATAGACGCAAAATAGTCGCATATTTACGACTAACATACGTAGTCGTTTAACAGTCGTAAATTCACAACTGAAATAAGACTATTATTCGACTATTTAATTAGTATGAAAACGTAGTAGTAAAATAGTCCCAAAATTGCTATTTTTGTATTAGTCAAAAAACGTAGTATAGTCCCAAAATTACGACTAATTTGTGACTAATTCGCGACGGTAATTTGAAAGTGTGACTAATTCGCGACGGTAGTTTGAAAGTGTGACTGCTTTGCTTCCGATTACTAATTCGTCCGTATGATTTTTTTAAAATTCAACAAAAGATAATGGTAAATAGATTAGTTTTAAGTATCTACATAGTAAATATATTATATAATAGTGAAAACTTTTAACTTTCAATTTGATGAACTAATCTTTGTATCATCCATAACATGTCTTAAGATAAACTACATGTGTTTTCAATCTAATGTTTGTTAAAGTTTTATTTTTTTCAAAATTTACTTAATTAGTATTAGTTAACACTATATACTGAAACATATACTTAATAAATATAAAAAGACTGATTGGTTAAGCATGTGTATCAATTTTTTGGCTCTAAATGTTTAGGGTTTAGGGTTTAGAGTTGTGACTCATAAAAAATGTCACAAAACAGTTACACTTTGCGACTACTTTGCTACTGTTATCTCCTATTTGCGACTAATTTACTACTAACTTGATTTGAACTATTTTGCTTTTGGTGAAATTTTAGGCGGGTATTTATCCCACCAAAATTAAATTTGCGACCAATTTGGGACTCTTATTTAATTTTTGCCAAAAATAATCTACTAAACAAATATCAACATTCGAAACAAAAAAAAAGCTCTCCTTCTCGAGACTCATGCTTCTCAGATCTACCTCACCAGCGTCAACCCTGGCCTCCGTCGCCGGAGTTAAATCGATGGCCAAGAAAAGCAAACCTCACCTAAGCCTCCTCCCCCTCCCACATCTCAAACCCGTCTGAAATCCAAATCCATCGCAACCAAAATCCCTCCGCCTCCACCGTTCGCTTTCCGAGAGCCTCTGACTATGATAAAATCACACCTAAACCGGATTCTCCGTCCTTGAGTCCTGTTTCGAAGATGAAGTCCCCTTCTCAATCTATCCGGATTGTTTTAACCGAAAAATCAGCTTCGTCTGTTTGAGGTACAATCATTAAACACTAAATTTATTCAATTTCGTTTAATTTGGTTTTTTACAGAACCAGAAGAAGTATCCAGGAAGAGTTAGCGGTAAAGGAGGGGATCATGGTGGTCCTCAAACAACGGCGTTCTCTCTCGATTGGTTACAAACTTACAGTTGATAAGCCGTATTTGGTCTGACAAGAAGGGTCTTTTGATTAAGGCTATTTCTCAGATCAGAACATTGCTTTGTGGTGGTGAGAGACATCCCATTATAACTTATTTATTATCTATATAGTTTCTCATTTACAATATATGATCTCCAGAACTTTTTTTAGGTGGTTATTGACATTAACTTTTTGCAACAGGACATGGTAGTGGTTTACGAATCCTTGCAGCTAGCTCATAAGTGTATACTTAATTCCTTCTATGGATATGTCATTCGAAAGTAAGTCCTCTGATCTCTTGCAAATAGTCTGGACTTTGGTTTTACTCTCATTGTCTGTTCCATTTTGGTTGACCCGAAGCTAGATGCTACACATAACTAGAATGATTCATGGGTCGAGAAGGATGAAAGAAAATGGTATGCTCAATGCATTTTCCCTGTTTTTGCGCCATTTTTTGTTTCCTTATATTTTCGTTTGGGTTAGTGTGAGGTTGTGGTGTTGATTAATGATAATATTATGACTTAGGTTCTTTATGTAGGTACATCGCTCAGCTTGTCATATCAGTCATGTGTTACATTGCTACATACGCCTTCTCAGGAATCTTGTTCATGTGGTTCAACCCATCTGGTCATGATTGTGGACTAAAGGTTTTTTTCATCGTTATGATGATGGTCTTTTCCTTTGTTTTTTTGCCATTTTTGCTTTACATCCTGCGGTGAATGACAGCCTTTTACCAGCATCGGTTATATCAGTTTACTGTGCTTATGTCTGTTACACGGGTCTCTCTAACGAAGTGCATGACTACGTGTGCAATGGACTTAATAGATCCAAGGTAGTGACCGCTAGTACTCTAATAATCGGAATGCTCACTACGGTTCTTTACTCTACCCTCCGAGCTGGCTCTTCCACCACATTCCTCTGCCCACCGTCTTCTCCCAAAGTCGTTTGGTTTCTTAGATCGAAATCATGATATGAGTTCTCAGATTACTGCAGCGAAAGAGTATGTCTTTGGAGTCGAACAAATTGGACATGTAATGATATTTTATCCTTTTAGAATAGAAGTTAGGATTTAGAATTTTAGAAATTAGTTGATTAGAATTTAGAAATTAGATGATTAGAAAATTTTGAGTTGTGTAATGATATTTTATGTTTTAATATATGTATATGTTTCATATTTTATATTTTATATTTCATTTTCGTTTTTATTATTGTTTTCTATTTTTTAAAAATATAATTTTATTATATATTACATAATATTCATATTAATAAAAAAAAAAATTTTATTATAAAAACAGTCACAATTTAGTCTCAAAAGTACAACTAACAAACTCTGTCATAGAGTAGTCTTTAATATACGACTATTATTATTTATCTCAAAGTGGTCGTATATATACGACGAATATAAACAGTCACACTTTAGTCCTCCATTTGTGACTACTTTGCGACTATTGTATTTTGCGACCAAAAATTTGCGACTACTTATTTTACTCCCTAAATACTCTTAAATCATCGATTTGCGACCATTTTGGGATCTTTTTGGGAGTCATTCATACCCTATTTTTTTGTAGTGAAATCTGCATCGGCTGGTACTCAACGGCTCGGTTTCCTACAGTACCGGCCGAGCCGTTTGATCCTCTGTTGTCGACGTTGCCAGTGAATTGGACACGCCTATTGATGGTTGTTCTGGGGCTCTGATCAGCTCGGGTGGTTCGTCGGTTATGGCCGACCTAATGATTACTGGAGTTTATTCATCGTGACGAGGTGGAGGTGACAGATCTCTTGATGTCCTCGGCGCGTCGTTTACAGTGTTTCGGGGAGTGGTCAAATTGAGAGGTGTTGGACTTGCATCGAAGAGTTGCCTATGGAATCTCCTCGCCGGTCTTATTCCCGGTACCAAGCTTCCGGTACGGGGCCTCGAGCTTGTTGCTCCGATGTTAGTGCATGGATTTTCTCGTTCAATGAATTATTTTCCTTTTCTTGTTCATCTACTTTTTTCATCAGAGTGGACATCATATTTTTCATCTCAGCTAAAGATTCTGGAATGGCTTTGGCGTCTCTCGGAGGAAGGTCTCCGGGATTCACGGCTCCACTGGGAAGGTTAGTTGTAGAGGTATTGGTGGTGTTGGTGATTTCATCTCCGTCGGCCATCTTTTCCGATCTCGATCGCGGCAATCTAAAGAGTAAGAGTCTCTAACTCCCCACAGACGGCGCCAAATTGTGGGAGTCAGAACTCGCGAAACTAAACTTGGTTAAGAATTTAGGGGAACAGAAACTTATGGGTATGATTGCAGAAAAAGAGATCCAAAGATGGTTTTTATTACTAATTTGATAAGTTTTTCGAATACAGAATTTTGTAGTGTAA
This sequence comes from Pseudoturritis turrita, assembly GCA_900406555.1. Taxonomy (NCBI): domain Eukaryota; kingdom Viridiplantae; phylum Streptophyta; class Magnoliopsida; order Brassicales; family Brassicaceae; genus Pseudoturritis; species Pseudoturritis turrita. Next base: position 647,942 of record OVBL01000949.1, on the reverse strand, counting down.
AGTCTATTGCTCTCAGAAATTGTGAACGCTTCTCTCGAATGCCCTCTTCTTCTTTTATAGACTTCAGATTAACCATCCTAACGGAAATATCGGAATATTTCATTTTCTTCTTTGGACTTGTGTTTCCTTTTTCTTTGGTCGAATTCTGTACTCTTTGGCTCGGCCCAAATTGCGAAGACATTGCCTCGGCCCATGAAGAGGATGTCTGCTTCGACCAATTAAAATGGTTCCCCCGAAGCGTGCTGATACGTCTTAGCCTGAGGTGAGGTTTCCCTCGGCGCGTGCTGATACGCCTCGATCCATGACCATGTTTGCCGCGGCGAATGCTGTCTACCTCGGTGCTTGCTATCTGCCTCGGCGTGTTATGTCGGCTATCTTGGCGAATGTTGCCGTCTGCCTCGGTGCGTACTGTCAGCTGTCTTGGTGTTTGGTGGTTTACCTCGGCGCGTGCTGATACGCCTCGGTCCACGACCATGTTTGCCTCGGCCCATGACCATACTTGCATCGGTCCATGGGAACATTTGCCTCGGCCCACGACCATGTTTTCCTCGGCGCTTGCTATCTGCCTCGACGCGTTCTGTCGTCTGCCTCGGCGCGTGCTGTCAGCTGCCTTGGCGTTTGGTGGTTTACCTCGGCGCGTGCTGATACGCCTCGGCCCATGGGAACATTTGCCTCGGCCCACGACCACATTTGTCTCGGCCTATTGCCATATTTGCCTAGGTCATTTCTAATGTTGATCTTGTCAAGGTGAAAACCGACCCCAACAACAGTTTTAATTCGATTAGCGATCAATCTCGAGATAACTTTATAGAATATATTGCAGCATGCGATTGGTTTATAATTGCGCATCAATTTTTTTAGCGGCCAGAGCCAGCGTAATAGCATTCACTCCATGAGCCATGAATCCATTGATAAAGTAAGATTGGACTGCTACGAAAAAATCAGAGCCTAAAATAAGCCAAGCCGCCACAAAAAAAATTCCTTTGTAAACCCATCAAACCCCGGCGTTTTATTAGAAAGCATAGAATGCAAGACACTTTTAATCTCCTCTGCTAAAACAGGCCTAGTCATCCACTCAGCCATGTTTGGAGGACATCTATAGGTAATGAGTTTCCATTTTTCAACAAAACTTAAGGACAAAAAAAAAAAAAAAGAAGAAAAAAGAATAAAATATGTGGAGCAGAGAGAGCTTTTTTCGTTACTGCTGTTCTGTTGGCAAATGAATCGAAGGAGGAACACGATGTATTTATAAGGAAATGTTAACGGTGTGTTAACGGTAACATGGATGGTCCGTTAAAAGGAAAATAGGTCAAAGGTTTGCATATTGGGATAAAACTATATTATACAAAAATAAATAATTGTGATAGTAGACACGCAAGTCGGCAACATTCGGCATTCTTTTTTTTTTTTTTTGTATCTTGTTTTTCATTTTTCTACTCCTTCCGTTTCTTTTACTAAAGATGTTTTCAAAATTTGTGTTAGTTTCATTTTATTCAAAAAAAAATTTCAATTTAATATTTAATAATCATTTGTATTAGTCTATATTTTTAAGTAGAAACAAATATTTATAATTTCTATAATTTCTTAGTCTTTGCGCTTTTACGGAAGAAAAAAATCTTATAAAAACAAATAGAAGAAGTATTTTTCTACTCCAAACATTGGTTATTTTTTTGTTGATGTTTCATATTCTATGAATTTTTTTTCCAGAATCGATTTAATTAGTCAGATTTATTATTTTTTACTAGTTTTGCCTTTTTAACTCTTTTATGTTTTAAATATTTTTTTTATTAGTTTTTACAAAAAATATGTTAATTTCTTTTCTCTCTCAAATTATACAAATTTATCTTTCATATTCTTACATATGTTTATTTTAAAATTTCATTAATTCCAAAGTTTGTACTATAGATTATAGAATAAGCTTCTGTTTTATTATGTCAAAGCAAAAGCATGGATAAGAGGAGGATGAAAATGCGACAGCTACTGTTACAGGAAACGAACATAATAACACAGTGATTTTTTTTCCAATAATTCATTACTATCCCCGATCTATGAACCTCTCATTACTCCTTAGCCTCTTTGATCAAGATCTCTTACAAGACAATCTTAAACCCTCTTTATTAAGACATATGCTTTTTATTGTGTTGACCCTATACACAGGTAACACGTTCCTATTTATACACAATAGGGTGACGGCTAAACCTAGCTTTGGTCTCCAAGTCGAGATGATACTAAATCTTTCAAGAATATCACCTCTTTCCTTATTTGTAGGCAAGACATAAGGAAGCCTTTATTGCTCCTTAATCCTCTCCAAAATCCTTCTTCCATTTCAGCTATAACTTCTGACACGTCCATAGTAGTTTGAATCACCTGATCCAAGTCCATCTCTACAAGCCCACTCCGTTTGATGCTAAGTCCAGTCGATTTGTATCACTTCCTGATGCGTGTAGCAGGAAGCGTTAGGAGTGAAATGAGATGAGACTGTAACAGGACAGCTTTGACACCGAATTAACGCGTGTTTTGGGCTGCGACGGTTCCTTAAACAGGTCTGAACACAAGACGAACGTAACCGGATAGATAGGAAGATACGAGATCACCAAAATTCGTAAAGCCGAAGCACCAGAGCTGATAAAGAAACCCGCTGAGCTAGCACCACACCTGGATAAAGTTGCCACCACCAAGTGATAAAGACGCTCGAAAACCACCACCAATGACTCTTCCAAAAATCAAATGATAAAGGTAAAAGATCTAAAGAGATCCAAGGGGTCACAAAGACACTCTAATTTCTTAAACTCGTTTTTCTGTGCTTTTCATTGATCAATATGAGCCTCAATATATAGAGGAAATACAATAAAAACGTTCATAAAAGCTACTCTACATGCAGAAGACATAGAAGAAATAAATTCAAAGTCTAATCTGCATGAAGGAGAGAGAAACAGACTGAAATAAATGATGTGTTGACTGTGGACGAAAATAACTCTTCATGTGTTGTTTTCTGGCAGATTATCAGCAGATAATTGGCAGAGCAATGGCAGATAATTATCCAGCAGATCAATGGCAGACCAATAAGCAAACTGATGATTACTGAACCAGAAACAACAATGTGACAGCCAACCCATTTTGCTTCTCTTTTCCTTGGGTTGTTTCCTTGACTTGCACATCTGCTCCCGCATCATTTCCTCCGGGTCCAAAAGGATTTGTCCTCAAATTCAGCAACTCTTTATCCTCAAAGTATGGAGAAAGATCTCCCACATTGAAAGTAGCTGAAACTCCATAATCACCTGGAAGTTCAAGTTTATAAGCATTTTCACCATTTTTTCAAGTACCTTATAAGGACCTTCTGATCTCGGCATGAGCTTTGACTTGCGTTTGCCTGGAAACCTTTCTTTTCTTAAATGCAACCAGACCAGATCCCCTGGTTCAAATGACTTAGCACGGCGATTCTTATTGGCTTTCTTCTTATATTTCTCATTCGCCTTCTCAATCTCAACCCGAACATTCTCGTGCAGCTTTTTCATAGTCTTAACACGTTCTGCTGCTTCAAAATTTGCTTTGAACTCACAAGGCAACGGAATCAGATCAATAGGAGTAAGATGATTCATACCAAACACTACCTCAAAAGGTGAACGTTTTGTAGTGTAACTAGCTGAACGATTGTAAGCAAACTCCGCCTGAGCCAACTTCAGATCCCATTCCTTCAAGTTCTTCTTAATTAAACCCCTCAAAAGTGTAGTCAAAGTTCTGTTGGTTACATTAGTTTGTCCATCAGTTTGTGGATGACAAGAAGTACTAAATAGCAGTTTAGTACCAAGTAGTCTCCACAAAGTCTTCCAAAAATAACTTAGAAACTTTGAATCATGATCAGAAACAATGGTCTTTGGAACTCCATGAAGACGCACAACCTCTTTGAAATACAAATCAGCAACCTGACTTGCATCATCCGTCTTGTGGCAAGGTATAAAATGTGCCATCTTACTGAAACGATCAACCACTAACATGATAGAATCTTTTCCCCTCTGAGTTCTTGGCATTCCAACAATGAAATCCATGCTTACATCATCCCAAGACTGTTCAGGAAGAGGCAAAGGAGTGTAAAGTCCTGGTTGGAAATGACTTTTCATCCTTTGACAAGTTGCACACCTCTCCACAATAGTATGAACATCATTTACCATCTTCGACCAAAAGAAATGCTCCTGCAGTATGTCCAACGTCTTATTAATTCCAAAATGACCAGATAGCCTCCGCCATGTGCCTCACGAATCAACAACTCCCTTATAGAACTCTTAGGAACACACAGTTTGTTTCCTTTGAAAAGAAACCCATCTTGCAACTGGTACTGATTTGAAACTCCCTTCTTGCACTCATTATAGACTTGTGTAAAGTCCAGATCTCCATCGTACAGTTCCTTTATCAACTCAAAACCCATAATCCGAGAATCCAGAATAGAGATCAAAGCATACCTCCTTGAGAGTGCATCTGCCACCACATTTACTTTTCCAGCTTTGTATTTTGACACAAATGAGAAAGATTGTAGAAACTCCACCCATTTAGCATGCCTACTGTTAAGTTTGTGCTGGTTGTTGATGAACTTCAACGCCTCATGATCACAATGGAGAACAAACTGTCCTGGCCTCAAGTAATGTTCCCAATGATCAAGAGCTCTCACAATCGCATAAAACTCCTTATCATATGTTGAGTAATTCTTTCTAGCTCCCGTAAGCTTTTCACTGAAATAAGTAATAGGACGTTGCCCTTGGACAAGAACAGCCCCTATCCCAACTCCACTAGCATCACATTCCACCTCAAACACCTGATTAAAATCTGGAAGTGCCAAAATAGGTGCTTCACACAGTTTCTGTTTCACCACTTCAAATGCCTTTTGTGCAGCCACGCTCCATTCAAATTTATCCTTCTTCAAACACTCAGTTATTGGAGCCATGATAGTACTGAAATTCTTCACAAACCGTCTATAAAAAGAAGCAAGGCCATGAAAGCTTCTCACATCAGATTGTGTAGTTGGAACTGGCCAACTCTTCATTGCTTCCACTTTGCTTTCATCCACTGAAATTCCTTCACCAGAAACAATATATCCCAAAAACACAACACTAGAAGTGAAGAATGAACACTTCTCAGGCTTAGCATAGAGTTGGTTTCTGCGTAATACCTCAAAAACCTCCCGTAGATGCTGTGAATGATCTTCTTCATTTTTGATGTACACCAGTATATCATCAAAGTACACTACCACAAACTTCCCAATAAATTTTCATAGTACCTGATTCATCAGCCTCATGAAAGTGCTAGGTGCATTAGATAAACCAAATGGCATGACTAACCATTCAAACAGTCCATTCTTCATCTTGAATGCAGTCTTCCATTCATCTCCTTCCTTCATTCTGATCTGGTGATAACCACTTCTTAAATCAATCTTCGAAAATACCTTTGATCCATTAAGCTCATCCAGCATATCATCCAATCTTGGAATAGGATAACGATACTTGATGGTTATCTTGTTGATAGCTCGACTGTCCACACACATCCTCATTGAGCCATCCTTCTTTGGAACAAGCAGAGCTGGAACAGAACAAGGGCTCATGCTTTCCCTTACATAACCTCTAGCAATCAGCTCCTGAACTTGTTTCTGCAATTCCTTAGCTTCCTCTGGGTTACATTTATAAGCTGGACGGTTTGGTAAAGGTGCACCAGGCAACAAATCAATTTGGTGCTCAATACCTCTAATATGAGGCAAACCAGGTGGTAAATCTTCAGGAAACACATCGCTGTATTCTTTTATCAACTGCTGCATCATTGGATGTGTACTCATCACTTCTATTTTGTCATTTTTCTCAACCACCAGAAGTGCAAAAACCTCCTTTCCCGCGTCAAGCTTCCTCACAACCTGTGATTCTCCCAAGAAAATACTTTCCCTACAGCTCTTTTCTGGTTCTATTTTGTCAAACATAGTAGGTACCAATGGTGCCCACGTGATATGCTTCTTATCCTTGTAAAAAGAATAAGTGTTCTTGTACCCATCATGCATAGCTCTCCTATCAAACTCCCAAGGCCTCCCAAGTAACAGATGACAAGCATCCATTGGAATCACATCGCAGAGTACCTTATCTTCATAGTTCTTTCCAATAGAAAATGAAACCAGAACTTGTTTTGATACCTGCAGTTTGCTGTCATTCAACCACTTCAGCTTGTATGGCTGCTTATGCTTTGTTGTAGGTAAACTCAGCTTTTCCACTAGAGTACTAGACGCCACATTTGCACAACTCCCACTGTCAATTATCAGATTGCAAACCTTCCTTTGAACTGTGCAACGAGACTGGAATATATTCTCCCGTTGTGCTTCTTCTATAATAGGAACAGAATGCAAAGCCCTTTGAATCACCAACAATTCTCCATGATCAGGTTGTTCAATGACCTCTTCCTCTTCATCTTGAACTTTCTGATCTACCGCTGCCAAATCAAGAGATTCATGCTTCATCTCTTCTTCAATCTCCTGAATTTCTTAAATTGTCATAACTCTTCGATTAGAACACTCAGCCTGGAAATGCCCAAAACCTTGACACTTAAAGCACTTCTTCTTCATATTAAGGTCTGTAGGTGCTGTTGTAGCCTTTGAATCACCCTTCTTACTACTGCTGCTAGCTTCACCCTTAACAGTCACCTTTGGATTGAAAGAAGAACCAGAATTGTATGATCTGGTGTATGGTTTCCTTCCCGTCTTAATCTGCTTCTCCACCTTGATAGCAAGCTTTTTAACATCATCAAGAGTCCAGAAAGGTTGCTGCTCCACCTTAGATGCAATCTCTTCATTTAAACCATGCACAAAACGCACAATGGTTCTTTTTGATGGCTCTTGAACATAACACCTTAACTGCAGAAGATCAAACTCCCTTGTATAATCTTCAACAGTACGCTTCTCTTGCTGCAAGTGTGTAAGTTTTAGGTACAGATCTTGCTTGTAATCATCAGGTAAGAATCTCCTCTTCAAAAGCTTCTTTAGTTTCTCCCAAGACCTGATACGAGTTTTGCCTTCTCTAACACGCTGAGACTTAAGAGTATCCCACCAAAGGCTAGCATAACCTTTAAACCTCAACGTAGCCACTTTAAACTTCTTCTCGTCGTCATATGTATTATATTCAAACGCCCTCTCCATAGATCTCAATCAATCAAGAAAGTCATCTGGATTCAGATTACCTTTAAAATTAGGGAAATCCACTTTGAAGTCTTCTTCACGACGATGCTGCTGCTACTGCGGACGGTTGTCTCTTCTCCTTCTTCCACGTTCTATCTGAATACCATCATCATAATCAGAACCATGAGAAGAACCCCCACCTTCATCAGAAGACGAAATATCTTCTACAACCCTTCGTCTCCTAGGCTGCTCTTGCATATTCACGCCGTTGAAGGCCTGAACCATCTCCCGCATCTGTTGCCTTAAATCCGCTATCTCTCTGCCAATACGCTCAGCGTATGCTTGGTCGAGAATCAATCCTCTAGGAGCATCCATGATAAAATTATAAAACAGAGGATAAATGATAACCTTTCACTCCAGCAACCTGGGTCGCTCTGATACCACTTTGATGCATGTAGCAGGAAGCGTTAGGAGTGAAATGAGATGAGACTGTAACAGGACAGCTTTGACACCGAATTAACGCGTGTTTTGGGCTGCGAAGGTTCCTGAAACAGGTCTGACCACAAGACGAACGTAATCGGATAGATAGGAAGATACAGGATCACCACAACTCGTAAAGCCGAAGCACCGGAGCTGATAAAGAAACCCGCTGAGCTAGCACCACACCTGGATAAAGTTGCCACCACCAAGTGATAAAGACGCTCGAAAACCACCACCAATGACTCTTCCAAAAATCAAATGATAAAGGTAAAAGATCTAAAGAGATCCAAGGGGTCACAAAGACACTCCAATTTCTTAAACTCGTTTTTCTCTGCTTTTCATTGATCAATATGAGCCTCAATATATAGAGGAAATACAATAACAACGTTCATAAAAGCTACTCTACATGCAGAAGACATAGAAGAAATAAATTCAAACTCTAATCTGCATGAAGGAGAGAGAAACAGACTGAAATAAATGATGTGTTGACTGTGGACGAAAATAACTCTTCATGTGTTGTTTTCTGCAGATTATCAGCAGATAATTGGCAGAGCAATGGCAGATAAATATCCAGCAGACCAATAAGCAAACTGATGATTATTGAACCATAAACAACAATCTGACAGCCAACCCATTTTGCTTCTCTTTTCCTTGGGTTGTTTCCTTGACTTGCACATCTGCTCCCGCATCACTTCCTGTAATACTTTGCACTGGTACAGAAACTGCTTCAATCAGCTGGATCTTCAGAGGAAACATCACGTTTGTAAATCGGAAGTTTCGTCCAAGGTATTCTTTACTATTCCTTGTCGAGGTATTTGCCGTTGTGCACGGAAATTTTTAAACAAAGGAAAAAAAGGGAATTCACCCTCTACTCCTCACATGCACGTGCACATCCCTATTTTGAGATATAAAACCAAAGTCTTGTAAGTCGAACGCCGAAACAGAGGAATAATCAAGAAACAGAACGAAATTAATGTAAAAGAAGAAAAGAAATGTGCTTACTATTTCAGATATTGAACTGTTGTGACTTGTGAGCAAGTAATGTAGTTCAGGTTAATGACTTTTGAAGTATGTGCTCATTAGCTCATAACAATCTTATTTCCTAATTTTCGTCATAATTCGCAAACAAATTATTCCAGTCATTTTAGACAGGTTTTTCGTAAAAACATTTTCAAAGTTTTCTCAGTTTAGACACCAAGAATGGCATATGGACTAAACACAATTGCAGTATCAGATTCAAAACTAGAAGGAATGTTCTCCTCTCCTTCTTCCTTGGAGATTTTTTGTGGGGGTTACATAGGAGTAGAGATTGCTTGCAACGTCAAAGAGAATTTGTTAGTTGTATTAGTTGAAATGATACAACTTTTTGTTTTCTCTAACCATTTCTTATCATAAATTCACATTTATTTATATATAGTCTCTTATATATATTAGGCCATACATATAATATGGAAAAGTTACAAAAAAAGATAGACATAACTTGTACAAATTTGGAAAGTACAAAAGGTGTTATAGAACATAGTGGGGAACCTTCTTAAAGTATCTTTGTATTATCCTGTAAAAGAAAGTAGCTCTTTTGTTATTGATCAAGGGACATAGTAAACATTTTGCTTATTGTTGTTGCTGATATCAGAATCACTGCTGTGACCAACGAAAACACCAGACAGTGAATTTTGAGGTATATGATCGCTGCAATCCTCTTGCATAGAAATAATCTTACTCTGCTCATCATCAACAAGTAAGCTTTCCCAACAATAACTTGACAGGTTGTTGAAAGCGCTACGCATTGCATCTTCGAGCTGAGTTTCTTCTTGCAGATCAAGAAAGCCACTAAACTGACATGGATTCTGTAGTTCTTGGCTATCAAGCAACTCAAACGACGACCCCTGGATTAAAAAAAAAGGGTAAGAACATAAATGAGGTCGTTGTCGGATTCTCTATGACCGAGGATTTAAATAGAAACTGATAAAGTTCGAGATTGACCCACCTCAGATCCTGCACTCAATCCTCCAATATTGTTCATATGAGGGATTAAAGAGTGATTTTGCTCAATATCACTACCAGAATAAGAAGTAATCTCGCTCGCTTCACCCTTAAACTCTACTTTGCAGAGTGTATATGCCATGCTCTGTACGAAGACCCCAAAAACGGAAATCAATGAGTCAAAATCACAATAGCAACGATCCCCCCAAGAAAAAGGATTCGAAAAAATTACCTGATTAGGAGGGGACAAGAAGGTAGCGAGGTACTCATGCATAACCCAATTGGTTTTCGATCCTTTCAAGTGAAACACCAAAAACCTTTTTTCACCCATCTTTTCGCGATTTCCCGGCTTTCGCAAGATATCCATAGTGACTCCAGTTTTCTTCCAAAACCCAGACTTTGTTTTTCTGCTCTGACGATCACCTCTGTTATATTTGTTTTCCTTGCGACCGAAGAAATACCAAACCTGATCTCTTGATTCGGTCTTCGACTGAGCTAGGAAAAACAAAAACCAAAAAAGGGAGGGAAAATCCCTAAATCAGATACTAGCCGAGATGTTTTGATTCGGTACATTACAAGAGTTGAGAAAGCTCGAGATTTTAGTAAGGAAGATTTACAAGGCAAATCCCAAGGATCAAAGCTACATATGTTGACTGTGCTAATGACTTGATCCATATGGCTCGTGTTACTATCGAGATTTTTGAGCCGAATGTAATGATCGATGATCTCCTCGTCGGTCGGACGGAATCTGAAGCCCACCGGATGCACCATTTGTTCAATAGCCACAAAACTTTCAGATCAAAACGAAAGAAGAAAAAGAAATCAGAATATGAAGCAGTGAGGTTTCTCCATGTTTTAATCCTAGGAGCAAAGACTAAGTGGACTATTTATAGGACTAAGCGAATATTTGTCGTCCCTTCGTTCTTTCTTATTTCTCCACTTGCTATTGAAAAAGAGGGACTTCTAGTGTCGGACTGTCGGGTCACTATATTAAAATAAAAACTTTTATCAAAAGAAAATGGGAGAAAATTGACTAAAATTGTGGCCGTTGTATTTTTTGTGTTAGAAGCTGATGCCGTCGTTAAATGGAAAAGTTGGCATATCTTTGATATTTGCCGCTTTTATTTATATCTTGTAAAGTTGTACATTGAAACTATTTAATTATTATTTTTTTTTTTCCGGCGAAACTATTTAATTAAAGATGCACTAGATGCATATATTCACAACTTTTTGCTATTCTTTTTTCCCAAAAATACCATTATTTAAGATACCAATAAAACAATCTATCCTCATCATTAGTAGCCAAAGATTAGTTCAAATAAGTGAAATAACGTTTTAATCTTCCAAAAAGTTTTTATCTTAAAAATAATCAGTTGAGATAAGAAAAATGATAGTTTTGAACATTGTTTAGGTTAATGATATTTATGAAAAGAGGTCCATCAAAAATGGTATTTGATAAAATTTCTTAGTTTTTATTTATTTATTTTATTCAAATTAACAAAATAGTTTATATCTTTTAATATTAACAAATGAATCTTAAACTAAACCTGAAATGGTAAGACTTAAAAAGAAAAGAAAAAAGTCTTTGTTTCTTTTCTAAGATATGGATAATGGATACATACACTGGATACACTTTACCATTCTATACACAAAAGTCACTTTACCACCAGTCTTTTCTAAGATAGTCACTTCACCACCGGTCTTTTCTAAAATACATTTGTGTTACTGAATATGAATCAAATTCCTTCATAAACCGAATTTGAACCTTTTCTGTCACTTTACCACCGGTCTTTTCTAAGATACATTTGTGTTACTGAATATGAATCAAATTCCTTCATAAACCGAACTTGAACCTTTTCTAAGATACAACAGTGTAACTAAGAATATGAATGTGTTACTAAATATGAATCAAATTCCTTCATAAACCGAACACACCACCACCACCACTCAGGTCCGGCCCATGGCACAAGTAAGTGAAGCCATTGATTAGGATCTTAAATTTTGGAGATTTTTTTTAGTAAACCTATTGAAGTGCTTGATTTTTTGAAAAGAATGGAGGGTTGTTATCCAAACACAGAAATTGCTTATCGCATATTATTGACCATTCCGGTATCGGTTGCCACCGCAGAAAAAAGTTTTTCGAAGTTGAAACTGATAAAGAATTATTTGCGGTCTACCATGTCACAAGAGAAATTAAATGGGCTGGCTTTGCTATCAATTGAAACGGTTATAGTTGAAAAGCTCGACTATGTAGATTTAATGAATGATTTTGCAGGCAAAAATACAAAGAGCCATATTTCAAAAATAAAATTTTATTTTTACTGTTTTTTTTTCTTTTCTTCTTCTTACAAACAGTTTATGGAATTGTGAATTTTCATGAAGTTTTCATGTATTTTTTTTATATTCTATTATTTATGATTTTGGATAATATATAAAGAGAAGCATATCTTTTAGATTTGTATAGAGTATTTAAAAATATCGAATCAGCACTGCCATCACCACCCAATGCCGCCACCACCACCACCCAGTGCACAAAGTTCATGTGCCACTGAGTTCTCCGCTGTGTATCTGCATAAACATGTAGATATTTATCTTCCATAAAATGATACCATTAGTTCCCAACTCTGCAATGTAGGAAACCTATCTCGTACAAGACAAAAAACTGTAGAGAAATTGGACCGGATTTTGTAATTAAACCACCGGTTAAGAGAAAGAGATTGGAGCTATTGTAGAACAAGGGTAAAGTGGGCCGGTAAGACCGTTAAATGTGTTAGACCCATCTCATGTCTTCATCGTTTCCTTTCCCACTTTGTGCACGTCATCATTCCACATATTCGCCTAATGTACATTGGTTTTTTTTTTCTAACACCATGTTTTTTACTTTTTAACACTCTACAGTCATCCTCTCCTCCACCTAATTATTCAATATCCACTTAATTTTTACATTTTACAATGATTTTATTTAATAAAATTTAACACTCTAAAAAACATTTTTTTCTGTATCCAAATAAAATAAAACATATCTCTATTTATGGAATACAAAAATGATGAATTTTGGTATAAAACTTTTTTAAAAATAAAATAAATTATTATGAAATAATTAGGTTCAAATAAGATAAAAATTTAAACCTGAAAAAATGAACCAATAAATCAAAAAATGCCACGCGGTCCCATCCTTCCTTATTCAACATATTGAATTCTTTCAACCCAATTTAATCCACATAGATTTAACACTCCCATTCAACATCTCCGTTAAAAGCATTCAACTGTTTAATTTTGTTTTCAACTACTCCATTAATATCATCCAATTAATTTTATCTTCTTGGTAATGATGATCTACTTATAAAAGTCGTTTTTTTCTTCTTCTCATTTAAATTTGGTTTGGTTTTGATTGGATTTTTTAAAGGAAAATTGCATTCTATATTAGTCTTTACACCTATAATTAACTATCTAACATTATATAAAACATAATATAGTAACTAGCATTTAATCCACCTAAAATTCCAATTTTACCCTTAATGAAAAATAACAAAGACTCATAAACGTAGTTAACTATGTTCGGAAATCGATATAGTTAACTATGTTCGGAAATTAATAGGTAACTATGTTTCTGATAATAGTTAATTATGTATGTTATTTTTCCATTATGTAAACTATAATAGGTAACTACGTTCTGAACGTAGTTAACTATGTTTGTTTAAATAAGTAACTATTACAACAATATTTTCATGTAGTCAATTATGTCATGAAATTAGATAACTATGCTCTGAAAATAGTTAACTATGTTTTTGAATTGGTAACTATTTTATGAAAATAGTTAACTATGTTTTTAGATAGTTACATGGATAATTTCGTCCAGTTTTATTTCTCTCTGCTATTTACCTAATTCCGAAAATAGAACTGCTACTTTTCCAATTATCTCTCTCAAAAACAATATTCAGCTAATTAACTTTTTTTAATTAAAAATACTTAAACGAATCATTATTTCATTTTGTATAACTCAATGGTTGTATAATTTTTCGTACTCCGACCAGTGCCACCACCACCACACAGTGCCTCTCCGCTGTGTATCTGCATAAACATGTAGCTATTTATCTTCCATAAAATGATATTATAGTGTTGTATAAATATTTATTAGGAATTTTACACCGAAATGACATAATCTGATATATATCTTATTATATAAAGCAGGATGCACTCAACGTGAACGTGAACGTGACACGTAGGCAAAATTGTAACTCCTCAGATCGTGACATATATTAATTTTAATTAAAATTGTGACACGTATCAATATACTAATATATAAAATTAATTTTAATTTAGATAATATTTCCTTTTAATCTAAAAATTAATTAATCGTTCTTACACCAATAAAAAAAATTATTAATTTGTGAAAGAAGTCAATCAACCATTGAAAAAAAAAAATTATCATGGCATGAAATTAAAAAAAACATACATTATTGATAAAAAAAAAAAATTAAGTGTCGTGGCAAAAAAAAAAGAAATTAAGTGTCGTGACAAAAAACAGAAGGAAAAAAGTATGATATATTAAAAAAAAAACATAAGACAATTGAAAAAAAAAAAATTATTTGATGCCAATACATTAAATAAAAAAGTAAAAATACCCAAACACAAGTCATTGAAAAAAAAAAAGTATAGATACCATTATGTTGAACAAAAAGTGTCATTACGTTAGAAAAAAAGCACAATATCATATTTCTTATTGGTAGACCAAATTCTATATAATAACACCAACATATTTCATAATTTAATTGTGTGCTCAATCTTTTTATTCTCTTAATCAAATTTAAAATGAGCAAGTCATGAATTCGAGAGTTCCACAAATCGATCAAAGTTATTTTACTTTAAATCATTTAGATCGAAATAGTGTTTATCGTCGTACGATAGTACGTGTTCTTCGAAAATGAGAAGTTATAAATCTTAAAGCAAACATTGTACAAGTGGAACTTCTATTACATGATGAAAATATTAGTATTTTATTACTTCGTTTATATATGTATTTATTACATAGATTCATGTTAAAATTTTTTATTTTTTTAATAGAAAAATACGATTCAATTATTTGTGCATCATGCTACAAATTTTTTTTTTATAAGTTTTTAATGAGGTTATTAACACGAAATTTATTTTTTTCTTATTTTAATCCATAAAAGAACTTTTGTACTAACTGGAGTTTCTGTATAATGATGAAGCAATGAAGTTTCTAAACAGTTTCTGAAAAAGAGTATTAATCTATAAGCATAAAAATTCAATCAAATCTTTGAACACTTATAGGTATCTCTTTTGTTGTCAACTTGGTGGAGTGTTCCATTTCTTCCTTTGTTCTTCAAAGCTTCCTATGACTGCAGATTGTTTCTTATCATCGAGTCTAGAAACAAAACTCTCATAGCAGCCTCTCAAATCTACTCTGTCGAGTATCTTTATTCGTTTTCCGTGCAGTTTATCGATCAATATCTGACCATCTTTCGATTCATCCCCTTCAGCAATCACTTTTATGTGCTCATCTCGCAGCTTTGGCTTCAATGAAGCGTGATCGCCTCCCAAGTAAACTACTCCAAGAATTTCCCCTAAGAACATGTCCTGCAACAACAATTTAGGGATTTAGAAGAAGAAAAAATGATTAAAACACTAACATTTGTGGTTTCATTTGAAGGAAAAGCACACTACTATAATTTATAAGTGTAAAGAAAACAATCAATGCCAAAATCATTATTGTCTAAAATGAAACAGAATGGCAAGAGATGCTTTACCATGTGTGTGTATCTCCTGTGATTCTGATGAAGAGCTTGCAATCTAGCAAGCAGCCGTTTCACAAACCGAGCTTCCGGTGTCTTCGCCGAGGAATAGAGTCTATCAAGCATTGTTCTGAAAGAACTCAACTGGCGTTGGGTTGCTAGAGGGATGAGTGTGATGTTTAAACCGGATTCAAGAACGGTCTTAGCTGCTAAAGGGTCAAGAAACATATTGAATTCGGCGTATGCATTCGAAGGAACCGTGAATGTGTTTCCTTTGTCTGATTTCTCACGGGTTATATGTCCACCCACAATGTAAACTTCCTACAATTTACATAAGAAGCTATCTTAATTAAATCTCGGATCTTGATGAATTTTCACCAAAAAATAAGAGAAAGTTCTTGCCTTGATTAGTGAGGATGATTTTTTATCTGATGAGATGATCTTGGCTAAGCTGGTCAACGGTCCATTGGTTAATACAGTGATCTTAGACACTCCATTACCAGATTTGGTCAGATTTTGCCACACTTCATTTGCCATAGGTTGTCGGAGTTCAGCCCGATCAGTGTCCCTCGGAGCTCCATGTGCCACTGAGTTCTCTGCAGTGTATCTGCGTAAATATGTAGATATTTATCATCCACAAAAATGATCTTATCATAGTGTTTTATAAATCTTTGTTAGGAATGAAATGGCATAATCTAATATATAATCGGTATCGATCATTTCACTCATTATCAATTGATTTTGATATATATATATATATATATACCTGCGAGGGCTTCTCGGTAGGTCACGAGCAAAACCGTAGAGAGTGTCGGAATCAAGAAATCCACCACAGCCTCGTGGAATCGCCTTGACGTACTTGCAATCTCCAACCGGAGGGAAAATCCAGTCAGATTGGTTCACTGCCAACATTTCTCCAAGAACGACCGGAATGTCGTCACGACCCATCATATGAAGCAGATCATAGACCACATCGATTGTCGCTGCATTAGCCCAGCCGGTTGGGGTCACGATAACGGCCTGGCTAGTCCAGAGATAGTAGGTGTTAGACATTGAAGCATAAAAGAAGATTCACTTAGTAACTTGTGAAACAAGCAACCGTTTTTCCTGGGCTATTTGTTATTCACTTAGTTACTTTGGTAACAAGAAACAGTTAGATCTCTGTAAAAATAAAATCATATACCTTCAAATCGATTTTCTCCACCGGAAGTTTAAGGAGATAGAAGAGAGAGAGGAAATCTCCGGCGCTCATGTCCATATCGAAAACAACAGGCTTTCCGAGCCGTGTTTTGCTAAGATCTGGTTTGAACAATTCTTCTTTGTAGTATGGAAACTGAGATGAAAAGTTATACCTCCCTGTTTCTTCAGGTCTATTTAAGACCTGTTCATCATGTACGCAATTCTGTTATATGGAACAAAAGAAAAACGTTTGATCTGTAAATTTTCAAGGTTAGATTTGTCTGAGAGTATGAAAACTTACTTCCAAGAAATCAACATAGAACTCCCTGTCAAGTTTACTTTTGATGTTTATGTTCGGTTTAGCTCGTGTCGCGACAAGCACACGAACTGAATCAGGTCCAGAGATCTCTTGTGTGTAACCATCCTAATAATGTTAACCATTAAAGAGATTAGATTCTCTCTTAAATAAAACAAATAAAAAGGGGTAAATTAAGGAAACACATACTTTACACTTTCCTTTTCCGATTTTCGGTATGCAGAAGGGATCGCGCAAACCCATCTGAACATGACCACTATGAACTCCTCCAAGGGTTAGGTTAAACTTTGGAGTTTTTCTTTTATCAAAGAATGGATTTGAGCCGTCCGATCTTCCATAAGGTTTGTTTGAAGTAATAACGGTTATGTTCATATACTCCATCTCCGCGAAATCATTCTCACCATTTTTTTTGTTTTTCTTACCTGAGTTTCTCAGGATTGAGACTACAACACCAGCTGTGAAAGAATCCCACATGAAGTAGCTCTGAAGAATACGACAAACTTTTTTTCAGAATTTTTTTTTAGAAAAAAACGTTTTCAAAACATAAGAGTTATATTAGTTTGGGAAATGGATTCATAAAGTTACCGTGTAGAATTCATCGTCGAACCAAGTATCTCTGGTGATTTTCAGAGATAAGAAAACGTATTGAGCTTCGTATGTTTTCTGGTTCTTCTCGAATGTCTCAAAGAAGTTCTTGTTGATAGGTATTGTGTTGGTTGCATCTAGAGGAACAAGAGTCACTGGAACACCTGAATGAAACACCTGTAATGAACACCGAACATGCACATAAACACGAACCGTATCTAGTTTCTAAAGGTTTCTATTCCCATAACTAAGAAATCACAAACAAACCCATATAGTGAGAAAATTAAAAAGAACAATAATGAACCTGATAAGCAGCGAAAGGATCAGCGAAGATGTTGAATTCAGCATAAGGATTAGTTGTATAATCTGTGAACAAGTTTCCACTGTTTCCACACTGTCTAGGCGTACATTCCGCCGCCGTAGAGTTTGCCGGACAACAACCGGTGGGGTTTTCCGACCGTACACCACCGCCCATGACGTAGATGTGTTGGATGTTGTGTTTCAGGTGAGGATTTGACATCATGAAGAGTGCGAAATTCGTGTGAGATCCGATGAGGATTACGGTGATTGGACCTTCGGAAACTTTGTCGGCGATTACTTTTTGTGCCGTTGGTTGCCGGAGAGGAGTGTATCTTCTGTTCCCCTGAAAACAGAAACCAACAAAAAGAAAAGGTTTTTTAATGTTAGCAACAAAAAAAAAGGTTTTTTAATAATTAATTACTATTATTATTTTAAAATACAGTAATTATGTTAAAAAAAAACAAAGGGAAATGGAAAAAAACAAATTATTAAATGGCCACCACTTTTCCCTTTTATTTATTGTTGGTTAAATTTTGTATGGTTGACTATTATATATCTCCATGCACCACTCATTGTATTCTAAAGTGATGACGCTTATTAGAGGACTTCCATTCATGAGAAACTGTCCGTAATTTTTTAAATAATATATTAATATTTTTAATATACTAAAATAATCTTTATAGAAGACCAAAAGACATTAATGTGCTACCTATATATTATGACCGGCTTGAGGATGCCCCATCAAATAATTGTCATAGGTCACAACTTGAATTTTAGAGTAAAATTTTCACAACTTGAATTAGTGGTCCACTGCATTTTTTTTTTCTTTTTCTTTGAAAGGGGTAATTGAAGATTGTTTATTATATTGATGTAAAAGGAAAATTGAAGCATGCTCGATAAAGAGAAAGAAATGAGATAAAAGTTTCGACATTCAAGTGCAAGAGACAAAGGTTTGTCTCTGTCACCTGTAGAGGGTTTGGCTTAGATAAAACAAACCCAAGATCCAGTCGACAAGAAGCCATCAAACCTAATCATGAGTCAACAGCTGCAACGGTCATGAAGACCAAAAGCAGAGCATTCGACACACACTCATTATGTAAAGTGTGTGCCTAAGTTTATGGAAGCTTAAAGCAGATTCAAAAAATGTGGTTTTTATTAAAATAAAATATGTTAAAAATTATAATATCGAATCATACAAAAAACCGATAATATATATAAATTCTAAAACACACTTTTCTTATAAAATCGTCATAAGTTCACATATTTGAATTTTCTAACTAACTTTCTCTCTTCTAAAACAAAGAGTCTAAACACATAATATTAAACTAAATACATAAACTTAATTTTGCTAAAAATGTGGCCTATAATTTTTTTATTTTTTTGGTGGTCTTGGGCAATTGCCTTATTTTTAATACATGAGACACGCCTCTGATTACGTGCTCGTACGGATTCAATAAAGCTAGCAAACAAATTTGATCCTCTCTTGGATCTGGTGAGTTGTCAATGACAGCTATAGAGACAATTGTTTTTGTTCTAGAAGATTCTCTTTTCTATAAATGGCAAATGATGTAATCGGATCTAATTAAGCAAATATCTTCTTTCTCTGCTCTCGTTTAATTCAAGCTTTATTCAAGGTTACATGGTATCAGAGCCATGGAAGCGGCTCCTGATCCAATCTCTTCTTCTACTCTCACTATCTCACAATGTGTCACTCTCAAGCTTAATGAAAAGAATTACCTACTGTGGAAGCTGCAATTCGAGCAGTTTCTCTCCAGCCAAATGTTCTTAGGGTTTGTCACTGGTGCTTCTCCTCGACCACCTCTGACTATCTCTGTCAACAATGGAGGACAAGTCACTGAAGCTAGCAACCCGGAGTTTGTCAAATGGAAGAGCATATCAACTCGTTATGGCGTGGTTGTTTGGTTCTCTTTCTGAAGAAGTTCTCAAATGTGTATACGGCCTCAGATCTTCTCAAGAGGTATGGTTTTCTTTAGCTAAGAAATACAATAGGGTTTCAGCTACTAGGAAACTAGATCTGCAGAGGAGAATACAAACCACTACAAAACATAATAAGTCTATGGCAACTTACCTCTCTGAAATAAAGACTCTTTATGATCAGCTAGACTATATAGGTTCTCCTATCTCAGAACATGAAAAAATATATGGAGTGTTGAATAGACTAGGCAAGGAATATGAGTCTATTTGCACTGTGATTGAATGCTCTATGGATTCCTACCCTGGTCTTTTCTTTGAAGATGTGGTGTTCAAACTCACTTGATTTGAGGACAAACTTCAGGCATATGAAGTTCCCACTGATTCTAACCTCATAAGGCCTTTTACACCAACATAGGAGGATATTCTTATAGAGGAATAAGTTAGAACAGAGGAGGTTACAGAGGAAAAAACGCATATTCCACGCAAGGAAGAGGCTTTCATCAACAAATTGGTCAAAGCAGTGGTCGTGGTTCCTATTCTAAAGGCGGTTATAGGCCAACATGTCAGATATGTCACAAGTATGGTCATGCTGCAAACAAGTGTTACAAAAAGTTTGATCATGCCTTTTATCTGAATGAATCTCCCCAATCCTTAGCTACCATGAGAATCTCTAACTCTAAAGATTTATACCCTGACATTGGAGCCACTGCTCATGTCACCAATTCCACTCAGAACCTGCATTCTTTCCAATCACTCATGTTGGCTCCATAGCTATCCCTGCTCTATCAGGTACTTTACCTCAAATTGCTCACTTTTTGCTGTCTGTCTCAAAACTCACTGATGATTATCCCTGTGAATTCACCTCTGACTCTACAACTGTATGTATCAATGACAAAGGGACCAACAAGGGAAGAAAACATAAACTGTATATGTTGGATAATCCACAGTTTCTAGCAATCTTCTCATCAAGAAAACAAAGGACGAGTGATCTAGTTTGGCATAGAAGACTAGGACATCCTCACCATCAAGTCCTGCAACATCTCTCTGCTGTCAATGCTATCTCCTTTAATAAAACTGTTATGTCACTATGTGAACCTTGTCAGCTAGGGAAAACCTGCAAATTTCCTTTTTCTAAATCAGTTTTTCAAGCCTCTAGGCCTCTTGAACGAATACACGGTGATGTTTGGGGTCATGCACATATGAAGTTTATTCAGGGCTTCAGATATTATGTTTTGTTCATTGTAATTTCTCAAGATTCTGTTAGTTCTATCCTCTCAAATTGAAATCAGATGTCTTCTCAGTGTTTAAATCGTTTCAACAAATGCTAGAAACTCAGTTTAATCAGAAAATCAGTGTGTTTCAAAGTGATGGAGGAGGAGAGTTTGTAAACAATCAGTTCCTCTAAGACTTTGCAGCATGTGGGATCAAACAATAACTATCATGCCCACACACTGATGTTTAATCAGAAAATCAGTGTGTTTCAAAGTGATGGATGAGGAGAGTTTGTAAACAATCAGTTCCAATCAGTTCTTCTCAGACTTTGCAGCATGTGGGATCAAACAATAACTATCCTGCCCACACACTCCTTATCTGAGAGAAAGCATAGATATATTACAGAACTTGGTATGTCAATGTTGTTTCAAGGTCATTTACCTCAAAATCTCTAGGTTGAGGCTTTCTTCACAGCCAATTTTCTAAGTAAACTTATGCCTACATCAGTTCATGATAAATTGATAAGTCTTTTTGAAATGTTACATGGCCAATCCCCTATCTACATAGCTTTAAGGGTTTTTAGATGTGCTTGCTATCCCTATCTCAGACCGTATGCTCAGAATAAGTTTGATCCAAAGTCATTGCTATGTATGTTCCTTGGATACAATGAGAACTACAAGGGTTATATGTGCTTTCATCCTTCTTCTGGCTGAGTATGCATTAGCAGACATGTCTTATTTAATGAAGAAAGGTTCCCTTTTTATACTGATTACGAATATTACAAAACAGTTGCAACGACTCCACTTATGACTACATGGTATTCAGGTCAACAAGCTTCAGAATGTCAAGAAAAATTTGTTGTCCCTATGCCACCTGATGAACCAATTATCTCTCATCCCTCTTTACATGGATCCTGATACAGCTCAACTTGCAATACCACATTCTCCAGTTAATACATATGCTCAGAATCCACCAGTTCTGATTCCTCTTCAAATACTTTAGAGGTCACTGGTACTACAGAAGCTACAATACAACCTGTAGTCCAACCTGCAACAATAACACTCATATATGTCTACAAGGGAAAAATCTGGTCGTTATGTTATGCTCACCATCACATGAATTCCTGAAGCTCCAAAAATAGTGGTCTCAGCTTTGAAACATCCAGGATAGAATAAAGCAATGGGAGAAGAGATTGACACCTGCCATGAAACAAATACATGGAGTTTGGTTCCACCACCTACTGATTTCAATGTATTGGGTTGTAAATGGGTTTTTAGGAAAAAGTTGAATGCTGATGGTACTTTAGAAGCCAAAGGGTATGAACATGAAGAAGGAATTGATTTCTTGGAAACTTGTAGTCATGTGGTCAGGACTGGAACAGTTAGATTGGTCATGTATTTGGTAACCACTGAAGGATGGCATCTTAAACAGCTTGATGTGAAGAATAATTTTTTTCATGGAGACTTAAAGGAGACAATTTATATGTAACAACCTCCAGGATTTGAAGACCAAAAACATCATGAATATGTGTGTAAGTTACACAAAGCTATCTATAGACTCAAACAAGCTCCACAAGCATGGTTTGAAAAATTTAGCTCATACCTGCTAGAATTTAGATTATCTGTAGCACTGGGGCCCCTTCTCTCTTCATATATCAAAATGACAACAGTATCATAATCCTTTGTTATACGTTAATGACATGGTTTTGACTAGAAATTATCATGGTTTGGTTGCTCAATTCCTTGCCACTCTTAGTGAAAATTTTAGAATGAAAGACATCGGGCCACTCCACTCTTTGAGTATTCAGGTACAATATACACATACTGATCTCTTTTTGAATCAGGAGAAATATACCAATTCTTCTTCAAACAACAGGAATGCTTGATTGTGCTCCTATGCCCACACCTCTGCCATTACAACTCGATCGTGTTCCCAATCAAAACAAGCCATTCTCTGATCCAACATATTTTCGAAGTTTATAAGGCAAGCTTCAATATCTCACTCTCACAAGGCCAGACATACAATTTGCAGTAAATTTTGTCTGTCAAAAGATGCATCAACCATCAGAAGCAGACTTTGCTCTTCTCAAAAGGATCTTGAGATACATAAAGGGAAATATTCAAATGGGACTTCACTCCATTTCATATTCTGGCTCAACTCTCAGGGCATATATCGACAGTGACTGGACAAGATGCAGAGAAACTAGAAGATCCACTGAAGGATTTTGCACATTCCTATGTTCAAATATCATCTCATGGTCTGCAAAAAGACAGTCCACAATTTGAAGATCTTCAACCAAAGTTGAATATAAATCCCTATCTGACACATCATCTGAGTTGTCTTGGATCTTCAATCTGTTATGTGATGTTGGTCTACCTCATGATAAGCCAGCTGAGTTATATTGTGACAATTTATCATTTGTGCATCTCTCTGCTAATCCAATTCTCCATCCAAGGACTAAACACTTAAAGACTCACTATCACTATGCTAGGGAAAAGGTTGCTCTTGGTTCGTTGGTCATTAAACATGTTCCGGCGACACTACAACTGGCTGACATTTTCACCAAATCCTTGCCACAAGCCAGTTTTGTGTCACTAAGATTCAAACTCGGAGTTATGAATCCTCCCACCTCGAGTTTACAAGAGGGTGTAAGAGACAAAAGGAAAGTCTATGTCACCTGCAGAGGGTTTGGCTCAGACAAAACAAACCCAAGGCCCAGTCGACAAGAAGCCTATCAAGCCCAATCATGAGTCAACAGCTGCAACGGTCATGAAGACCAAAAACAGAGCATTCAACACACACTCATTGTGTGCTTGTACGGATCCAATAAAGCTAGCAAACAAATTTGATATTCCCTTGAAACTGGTGAGATGTCAATGATAGCTAGCTATAGAGACACATGTCTTTGTTCTAAAAGGATTCTCTTTTCTATAAATGCCAAATGATGTAACCATATCTAATCCAGCAAATAAAGATGAATTCTTGACTCATCTTCTTTCTCTGCTCTCGTTTTCGTTTTATTCAAGCTTTATTCAAGCTTACATCAAACGCGATTGCCCTTATCTAAACTTAGAGGCATACTTGTAAAATAGATTCTCAAATTTCTCCGAAACCATCGACTGACATATGAGAACTATGGGTTGAAATTATTAGAGGTTGGTGAACTACCTTGCAGTTTTGACATTTCAAAAAATTATGGAAAAGACATATACTAGAGTTTTATGTTCTTCTCATAAACGAAACAAGAATTTTTTTTTTATACAACATGTTAGTTTTATTTCGGTTATAATAGATTATTTACTGTTAATTTTTATGGTTTTAGCGGTGATTTGGTTCATTTGTTTTGATTTTTGTTTAGCCAAGAAATTTTGGATCTAGGTTCATAATTTCTTCGGATCAAAGACCACAACCGATTAATTTAGTTATATTTCAGTGTTTGAACTTATGATTTTCCCGACTCTACTCTTTTGAGTGGACGTATGCTATGGCGGTTAAGCATCAAAGCATAATGATTTAACATTATCATATAATAGTGATGATTCTGAACTTAATTTTTATTTTCAAATAGTATGATTTTTTTAATAGCATTCTTAAAAAAAATTGTGATATTACTGGAAAACAACACCGAAACAAATATATTTTTGAAATTGCCAAAGAAAACCAATTATTAATCTTATGTTTATGGAATGTCACGAACGATCCTTGACCTACAGTTATTTAAATCACTACTAGGCTCGAATCTATAAGAAGCCGACAAGTGTTTGGATGTACAAAGTTAGAATATACTTATATTGAAATCCACATTACTTTGATTCTAGCAACACGTGTCGCAACCGATCGAGAGATACCAACACAATTGTCACACAAAAGATCCACAAAGTTTAACAATTTGTAAGATTCTAAATGGTGGTTGCGATTGAAGTTGGCTCGATGGGATTAATAGGATATAAATAACGCTATTATAGTTTTTTAGATAACCAACGCAAATTTTAGTATAGTTAATACGATCAGTGTAGTTAAACACGGTGCGGTCAAAACATTACTGTTTCACAGTTAAAAATAACCTTTCTCAGTTAAAGTTATTATAAATTATCATATACTTATAAATTTAATTATAAAAAACCATTTTTTGTTTTCTAAAATATTGTGAAAATAGGAAAAATTTCAGATTCGAATACTTTTTAGTTTTTGTCAAAAAATAAATTATATTTGGATTTGTAGATTATCTCTGAAAAAGGTAGCGAAATACTATATAGCAATTAGCAACTAAATAAAAAAAATACCTGAGGAAGAAACTGTTTACGAAATCCATAATTAGAATCAATGTCAAGTAGGCCTCCAAGACCTTTAGGTATGGCTTGTCTGTATCTACATCCTCCGGTTGTTGTCATCCCCTAAAACACAGCAATAAACACAGATTTTTACATTTTTAAACTAAATTGATACAAACATATATTAGAGAAAACAAATTACGAAGAAGAAGAGGAAGAAGAGTTAACCTGTTCTATGATCGGAAAATAGCCACCGACGTCGGAGAGAATAGTACCGTCTGCGAGAATCCCACCTTCGCCTCCGACACCGACGGCGATATCGTCACGACCCATCATATGCAAAATATCGTACACGTGATTCACTGCATGTCCTGCGTTGGTCCACGCATTTGCACTCAATGTAATCCCCTGTTTTTTTTTTCAAAACAGAGCATTTGATTAGCTGAAATCAAATAAACATAGAGATGATTTGAGAAAGAAATGGGCTTACGACTAGATTGAATTCTGACTTGTTGAGTTTCAAGAGGTAGAGTAGAGCGAATAAATCGTCTGTGTCGACATCTGTGTCCAAGAGAATACGGTGTGGGGTAGACAGAGCAGAAGGGAGGTTTTGTCCTAAGAGTCCAAGAATAGTGACTACTGTGATGACAAATAACCATGAACTCTTCCAAGTTGAGCTCATCAACATCTTTTCCAAGAAGAAGAATATGGATACAAGGAAACAGAGGAAAGAAAGTTTGAGGATTTTTGTTTCTTGTCTGAATCTAAAACAAATCCAAGATCTGTTTCTCCAAATGAGAGATACCCAGAAGAATCAGATACATGAACTAGAATAAAAACTATAACCAATGAGAAAAATAAAAAGGTAAGAAGAATGAGAAATTGGGTTCCTTTATTTGTAGATACCGTGAAGAACCAGCTCAAAGGAGACTGTTACATCAAGCCTTTGTTCTCTTTAGACAAAAAAAGGCAAAAGAAAAAAGGTGTCTTCAGAATTTTTTTGTTTTTTATAACATCTTCTTTTCAGAAATTTGTTTCTTGTGAGCAGAGAAAAACTTAAAAAAACCTTGGCTTGCATAAACAGTTGTTACAGTTCTGTGATAAGTTTGCAGGAAAACAAAAAGGGAACGGAGAGAGAGAGAGAGAGAGAGAGAGAGAGAGAGAGAGTCGTAGAAAAAGGAGAGATAGTTGGCGAAGAGAGACGAGAATCGATATTAATAAGTGACAAACATCTATATAAAAAGGCCTCCTTTGTTGAAACGACTATCTTATCAATATAATATTAATATTTTAATTTGAGAATTCTATTTTAAATTTGTATTTTTGTTGGTAAGAAATTTAGACAATCTTCTACTAATATTTCTTAAACATATCAAATTACATTTTAAATATATTTAATTATATTAATTAATTATATTTATTTATATTATCTATACTAGTAACAATGCATAATTTTAAATTTTCCAAATCTTAAAATTTTTTAAAATATTTAATATTATTGTATTAACAAAAATACTATTAATTTAATATTATTATATTAATCTTAACTAATATCAAATAAAAAATAATATTAATGTTTAGGAGATTTTTATCATCTATAAAAAGAGATATTCAATCAAATCCTCAATTTTGCTGAGCATTCTTTTTTTACCGTTAGTTCCTTGGATCAGAACATGGTTGATTTCAGGGACTGTTTGTTTCAGCCGAAAATGTTTGATCTCAACTTTCAGGGTCTCCTCTTCGCCTGGTCCAACAAACAACCTGCCTCTCCCAAAGTTAAGAAGCTTGATAGACTGTTAGTTAATGCTAATTGGATTTTCAGCTTCCCTAATAGCCTAGCCACTTTCCTAGCTCTTTCTTTCTCAGATCACACCCCCTGTCTTCTTGACCTCTCTTCTAATCTTCCAATCTATGGAACAAAACTTTTCAAAATTTTCAACTCTTACAAAGCACTCAAACTTTTTTTCAATAGTGGAAGATGAATGGATTCAAGCCGGAAGTTGTGCTTCTAATCTAACTGAGCTTTGTTGGAAGCTAAAGACCCTAGAGGGAGTTCTCAAAACATTAAGTAAATAATTTTTTTCAGATATTCAAAAGAGAGTGAGTGAGACTGACTGTTTGTTGCAAAGTGTGCAGGTTCTTGCTCTCCAAAACCCTTCCACTACCCTGTTTCAGCAAGAAAGGGATCTACATAATAAGTGGATCTTTCTAAGAGGCATTGAGGAGTCATTCTACAAACAAAATTCAAGAGTGAACTGATTAAAAAAAGAGGATCAAAACACTACCTATTTTCAAAGAGTGACCCAGGTCAGGAATTTCTTGAACTCCATCAGATCCTTCCTATTACCATCAGGATCCTTAATTACTGATCAAATGGATATGACTGCCCATACTATAAGTTTCTTCAAATCTATTTTGGCTCCGGATTACCTAGCTCTCCTGGTTATGCCCTTAAATTGGATCCAAAGTCTATCACTTATGTTCTTCTCAAACTGAATCCTAACAAGTCCTCAGGGTCAGATGGCTTAACTAGTGGTTTCTTTAAGGCTACTTGGTCTATTCTGGGTCATGAAGTCACCTCATGACCCAGAATATCTCACATTTCTTCCTAACTGGCTTCCTTCCATCATCTGCAAATGCAACCATCCTCTCTCTGGTCCCTAAGTTCATTGGTGCCTCGGCAATTGGTGATTTCAGACCTATCTCATGTTGTACTACTCTGTACAAGACAATTTCGAAGCTGTTAGTAGTGCGTTTGAAACCAATCCTTCCAGACCTGATTCTTCCTAATAAGAAAACCTTCATTCATGGGAGATTACTTCTGGAGAATACAGTTCTTGCTTCTTAACTAGTCCACAACTATCATAAGGATAAGGATCCTAAGCTTATTACCCTTAAGGTTGACATTGCAAAAGCATTTGACACTTTGAGATGGGACTTCCTTCTAAACTGTCTGCAGGGTTTAGGGTTGCCTAGTCAGTTTGTGAGATGGATTCAAGCTTGTGTGTGTACTCCTAACTTCACAATTGGTTATAATGGCATGGTTCATGGTCATTTCAGATGTAAGAGAGGACTGTGCCAAGGAGACCCTCTCTCCCTTTATCTATTTGTAATTGCTCTAAACTGCCTATCTCTACTTTTAAACAAGGCTGCAGATAAAAATAGATTTCAATACCATGTAAACTGTGAGGTGACAAGGTTGACTCACCTCTGCTTTGCTGATGACCTCCTCATATTCATTGATGGCTCTCTGAAATCAGTTCAAGCAGTTCTTCAAGTACTTAGAGAGTTTGAAATTCTGTCTGGCCTAGCTATCAGCATTCAAAAAACCTGCTACTTCTCATTAGGTCTCGTTCCAACAGAAAACATGCTAATCAGTTTCAGCACTGGTATGACAAGAGGCTCTTTCCCTATGAAGTACCCAGGACTTCCCTGTACACAAAAAAATTACCAATTGCTAATTGTGCTCCCCTCATTCAGCAAATCAAAGAAAGAATCTCTACCTGGAGTGCTAGATTTCTATCATTTGCTGGAAGCCTGCTGCTTCTTAATACTGTAATAGCAGGAATCACAAACTTCTGGTGCTCAACATTCCTCCTACCTAAAAGGTGTATTTCAGTCATTAATTCTGATTGCAATGCTTACCTCTGGAAAGGCACAATAGAGGATCATTACTCTGCTCTAATTTTTTGGGAAACAATAACACACTCAAAGGAAGAGGGAGGACTGTGCATTAAAAACTTACTTATATGGAATAAGGCATGTTCTCTGAAGTTAATTTGACTACTATTCTTCATATTAGGTTATGTTTGGGTGGCTTGGTATAGAGGTTGTTCTTTAGGGTTGTCTCAATGATTTCTGTACAATGAAGACAAATCAGAAAAACACATGGCTGGCTAACAAGATTCTAAAGATGAGAGACATGGCGTTCAATTAGATTAAGCTACGGATTGGTACTGGGAAAAATTGCAGGTTTGGACAGATAATTGGTCACCTTTTGGGAGTCTTCAACAACTCCTCTCTCATGAAGCTTCATTCAGACTAGGACTGCCTATCCAGGTAACGCTCCATGACCTTAGCTTTAACCAGGGCTGGAGACTTCCATCTGCTCGGTCGGATAACCAGGTTTCTGTCCATGCTCACCTCAGTACTGTCACACTTGGGAATAAAGAAGATTATTATGAGTGGGTGATCGATGATGTGGTGTCTGAAAAGTACTTTACGGGTCAAATCTACAACACAATTAAAGAGCATAAACCGAGTGTACCTTGGAATAAAACTGTCTGGAATGCCAGAAGAATTCCTAAGCATAGCTTTCTTACTTGGCTCTTCGTTCTTAATCGGTGTCCTACCAAGGACAGACTTCTTGGTTGGGGCTTAAGAACCGATCCAAACTGCCTTCTTTGTAACTCGTGTTTACAGAGTTGGGACCACATCTTCTATGACTGCAACTTTTCTTGGAAGATCTGAAGAAATACAAGTCTGAGATGTCAGCTCCAACCGATCAGGAACTGGAACGACAACTTTTTGGCCATGCAAAGATTATCGGGACCTAAAGAGAAGAAGACAATTACCTTAATCGCATGGTAATCATCGATCTACTTGATCTGGACTGAGAGAAACAACCGATTGCATCGAAACATCTTCAAATCCGCTGACTCTATCATCAACTCGATTGATGGACTTGTGCGTAATCGGGCTTCGAGTATCAGAGCCTCGAATACAGTTTTTGCCTCTTCTATGCTGCAATTCTGGTTTGCATCAAGCATCTTCTGAGCAGTAATTAGCAGACTGAGACCAGTCCTCCTAATCTTCTGGCTATCTCTTCCACCATCGTCGTTATGACTTTTCACCATCACTTCCGATTCTCTCACTTGATTCGATATGTTCCTTGTTTATTTGGGTTTATTGTTTAGAGCAACTATTAGATTACTAATATTATCTTATCGGGCTTGACCCATTAACACTAAGACCTGGCTGGTATGTAATTCTCTTATTTCTCCTGCATTTTAATTTGAAAAAGGTGACCAGGGTCCGAAACCAGGTGATCAGACGTACATGTATCTCTCTTCCCGATATCCGCAGATGGAGCACGATGCCAGAGTTCCCGTATCAAGAACTCGGAATAGGTATGAAATATCTTCTTTAGGCGCTAAATTCAAATTATTATGGTCTTTCATATTTCAGCTCTTGGTCAAAGGGTAACAAATATTTACTCTATGTGTGCAAGGGTAAAAGCAGGTGGTCCACACTCGGGGGATGATTAAAGCACAAAAAAAACTGATTATGAGGGAGCACCCTGGTGTCTGACCCACCGTGTCAGACGCTGCCACCAGTGTAGAAGGTCATGTGCAACGTTACAGAGCCATATGGTCGGCCAAGTGATGCAAAAAGACAAGGAAGGTAGGTAAAAAGTACTCGAGCATGCGGTGCCGGGTCAAACCCGGTAATCTAGACCCAATCCAACTAAGGACACGGAGCCCGGTATCCAAGCCCGGACAGGTAAAATTCTATAAATACTATCATATTCTCTTCATAAAAAGGATCTGGAACTTTTGGCTAAAATTACTTACACTGTGTCTATTTCTCTCGAGACTAAAGCTCATTCCCTTGAGTTTTAGTCTCTTTCCGGTTGTTTAGGACCATTCCTTCTAATCTCATATCAGATTTTTCTTCTTCTCCGGCTGTTCTTTGGCCGGAATACTACTCAAACAACTCTTTCTCTCTTTTAGCCTTACCACCAAATTTCTTCCACCATAATTTTAGTGATACTCCGCGGACCACCCCTTTTTGGCCCAGAGTCATCCGTTCTCTCTCATTTTCATTTTTTGACTTCTTTCCTTTCGCTCTCCACGTCTCCTCATTGTCCTTTTGTCTTCCCTCTTTATTTGCTCTTTTCAGACTTGAGCATCGGAGAGCCGTAGAAAAATATTCCCTATCGTGTTTTCTGAGGCCTTCACGTGTGTGTTGATTGCGTAGGAGCGGATCCTCCAATGATTGTTTAAGAGGTTAAAAATTCTCCAAAATAATTTGGTGCTAAAAGGAGGGAGGAACGACAGCAAACTGCGCAGCTGAAAAGTTCTTTCACTCAAATCAAGGATGCAGACCACACGTGAGTTTGGTAGCAATGGAGAGACCTCATGATCTAACATTGGTAGCAATGCCAAAATCTAACCTAAATCTATTGTAACTTTGTTTTTCTTTCTTTTTGCCAAAGTTACACTAAATCTAGGTAATGTTTTTTATAATAATTAAATTTTTTATGTTCAATAATATTTACTATTTAGTAAAAGAAAAAGAAAAAAAAAAGCGATAGGTCAAGATTCTTTCACTTTCTCAAAAAATTTTTTGTTGTTACGTGACTTACGCCTATATACATAAAGAACACTTTTTCTCTTTTCTTTCAAACTACGTCATTAATGACATCTAAAGATAAAAATTACACAAACTCTAACCAATATTATGAACTCGTTTTTTTTCTATGAATTCAATACCGGAAATAAGAGTTGTATAATACGAACTTCTTTTTTTTATATGCAGAAAGACGAACCAACGTTCATAACCAAGTGGTGATGACTTAGTGGCAAAAAAATTTAAGAAAAAGAGTAATCTCTTTCAATTTGAATTCGATTTTTTTTGGAATACTTTCACCTCTATTTGACCAGTCAAAATGGTGCCACGCTTTAGGTCAATTAAAAAATCCGGTGAGTGGGTCACTCGATGGTTACACTCATTCTGAAGAATTAATCGGATGGTAAAAATTCGAATCACCCCCTGGTTATAAAAAAAAAGAAAAACATTCATGAAAACTACTAGAACAACGATGAAAAACAAGTAAACTAGATATACTTAAATGCAAATAGACCCTTGAAGAGTTCTCCATGACGTGAATGTTGCCGATGTTGGCTCATCATCCTAGTTGGACGCACCAAGCTCTCCATATCATATAGGGTTGTCCATTTCGGGACAAGAAACTTGTTTCTAATTTTCCGCGTCTCATACATGTTTCCGTTTAAATAATTTTTTTTTTTAGAACGTTTAATTTATTCAAAAGGATGGGAGAATGGATTTGGTATAGGACGAGTATCCGAACTACCCATTAAGGTATTTAAAAAATTAAACTATTGAAATTTATCTTAAATTTACCTAAATTTATCAAAATTTCTTGAAATTATCAGAATTTTTTTAAATACTTATCACAAAGTTACCCTTGACTGAATTAGTAAAAGTTTAGATAGTGATTTTAGCTATCTGAATTCTTGAATCTATCCCATTCCTCGAATTTCTCGTCATGTATTTTGTTGGGAATACTTTAGATAATATTTTTTCCAATATCCAAATTACTCGTTCACATCCCTTACGTATCCGTTACTTTTCATCTCAATATCCGAAATGAACATTCCTAGGTATCACATTATATCGGCCGAAAATATTTGCAGTCGTTTGCCTACTGCCTTCTAGTTAGGCATGTCAAGTGGGTTAAACCTACCCCGCTAGGCCCCACCTCGCATCGATTTATATTTGTTTGACCCATCCTGTCCTATCCTGCAAAACTTGTGGGGATAAAATAATATACACGCACCCGCCTCCGCTTAAATTTGCAGGTCCACAGGTAATCCACATGCATTTAAATTATACAAAATCAATTTATACATTTTTTTAACTAAATTAAATAATTTTTATATATTATATAATATTTCCAAATTTTAGTACTATTAGTTAGATAAATATTTATAATTAATATTTTTTAAATTTTTAAAAGTTGGTGGATAACCTGCAAATTTATGGGATTTACTCGTAAAAATTGTATTCTAGAAAGCCTACTCCGCAAAATACGATTTTTGGCTTCTGTGGGGATCGAAACTCGCACAACTAAACTCGGTTATGAACAGTAAGGGATTCGAAAAACTTCTATGAAAAGAAACACCAGAACAGAGATCCAAAGATGATGTTTTTATTCAACATGTTTAGAGAGCTGTTGCAGAGAATAACAAGTATTTTCTAGGTAAAATTTCGGATCACTTTTTCAAAGGGGTACATGTCTATTTATACCAAAATAAGCCGGCTAGGCTTTTTCCTAAACGATAAAGGAAAACTTCTTTATTCTTCGAGATTTATTTTCCTCTCCGGTTTGTCTAAGTCGATTCGGGTGTGGGTTTCTTACTTTGACTTGCAACCTTGGCCCACCAAACTCTTGTGGCTCATTGCCTCGGCCGAACAAGATGTTGGGCTCGTTGCTTTATTGGGTCATCAGAGGTCCGGCTCGTCGCCTCTTCATCTTGTCTGGATCTTTACATGTTTAGCTTGTCGCCTGTTTGGATTATCGCCGGTGTTTTGGCTCGTCGCCAGCATTTTGGCTCGTCGCCAGCATTTTGCATTGTCGCCGGCGTTTTGGCTCATCGCCAACATTTTTCCTCGTCGCCAATATTTTGGCTAGTCGCCAACAGTTTGGCTCGTCGCCAACAGTTTGGCTCGTCGCCAACATTTTGGCTCGTCGCCAACATTTTGGCTCGTCGCCAACATTTTGGCTCGTCGCCAACATTTTGCCTCGTCGCCAATATTTTGGCTCGTCACTGGCGTTTTGGCTCGTCGCCAACGTTTTGGCTCGTCGTCAACATTTTGGCTCGTTGCCAACATTTTGGCTCATCGCCAACATTTTGGTTCGTCGTCCACATTTTGCCGCCGGCATTTTGGCTCATCGCCAATATTCTGCCTTGTCGCCGGCGTCTTGGCTCGTCGCATACCACCAAAATTGGTTTGGCCCATCAACACTCCCGCTGGGTTTAGCTAGGCTCGCCGCATTTGGCTAGGCTCAAAATATTTACTTAGCCATTTTCAGTAGTCAATCTCGATGGGGTGAAAGTTGACCCCAACAGTTAGCCCCCTAGCTCGTCAGAGTCAGTGATGACGATGACGAGGTGAAAGTTGGTCATCACCGAGATTGACATCCGAGACTTTTCTTACGTTGCCGAACCACTTTGGTGGAAATATTACCCGAACCGTTTTGGCTCGCCATACTGCCGAGGTGAGACATTATTGCCGAGGCATTTGTTACTGAGCCACACGGGCGTGTCATGTCGCCGAGCCATCATCTTTTTGACATGCTATCGAGCCATCTTTGGTTCGGCATTATTACCGAATTTCCTCGGCAACCGTCGTTGCCAAGCTATCTGAATTGTCTGGCTGCCGAGCCATCTTAGTTCGGTATTATTATCGAATTGCCTTGGCAACCGATGTTACCGTGCCGTCTGGGTTGTCTGGTTGCCGAGCCATCTTTGTTTGGCGTAATGTCGAGCCATTGTGACATGTTGCCGAGCCATCTTGCTGAGTTTGATCTGTTTTGGCTCGACAACAAATATTGGCTCGGTGACCGAATATTTTCTTAATCACAAACCATAACTTTATCGGGAATTGCAAACATTTTTTGTTGTTCATGAGGTCGCGTGGTATCACGCGCTGTGCTTTAATCGTCTATATATTCAGAATCTTGCCCCACTCCTCATAACTTACTTCTCCAAAATTCCGAAAAGACAGGTAGCTATCTTCTCTCTCTTCTTTTCTCTCTTTTTATGTTTAAGTTTTGGCTAGGTTATTGTTGATTTCTTCTCTTCCGCCGCCGAATCTTTGAGTTTTCCGACCTAACTTCGAACGTGGCTCGACGGTTCCTTAATTTATTCAACCCATCTTCGAACTCCTCCGACGACTTCTTGCATTTTCCGATCCATCTTCATACTTCTGCGGTGAGTTAACGAATTTGCCGATCCATCGTTATCTGGATCGCGGTGCTGCCCAGATCTTTCGTGTCTCCGAGCCAAAATTTCTCTAATTTTTGCTAAGTATCTAGCGTGTTTTCGAGCCAAAATATCTGATGTTGCCTACCACCGAGCTGGAAGATTCTGTTGGTTCGGCAAACTCTGTTTCACTGCTAGGTCGTAAAATGGTGCTGTCTCCTCAGGTTGCCGAACCAGTTGAGCCTGGTTCTCCTCTGTGTCGGCTTCAGATCGATATCTCGTCTTTGGTTGATGATGCTTTTGATGCCAAGGCGGATGCTGAGGCAAGCTTGATACAGAAAGTCCTTGAAGAAATCAAAGCCGAGCCAACAAAATATAGTCTTGACGAGGCCGAAAAGGTGCGGTTGGAGAGGCAGTTTGCGAGCCACCAAGCTAGTACATCGACGAGGCAAAAACCTAGAAAGAAAAAGGCTCCTAAGAAACGAGCCGACCCACCTGGTTCGTCTTTGTGCACTGCAGAATCCTTGGAGGCATTGAGACATCGATTCAACATTTCATAAGACGTTGACTTGATTGTCCCGCTCCAACAGACCGAGCCGAGGCTCCGCCGCCTGGGCATTTTACTCTCTATGAGAGCTTCTTTTACGAAAGTCTGCTGTGGTTTCCAATTCCTAGATTGATAATCCGTTTCCTGTCCAAGCATGGATTAGCGCCGAGCCAAATTCTTCCTCTGGGGATGCGTCACTTGGTTGGGATCTTGGTTCGAAGCTACGAATGCGATGTGACTGTTCGCGTTTCACATCTTCGGCAGTTCCTTGAATTTCGGAAGATTAAAAACTCCAAAACCTATTATATCTCTAATAAGAAGAAGAAAAAGATTATTAAAGGCTTCCGAAGCAAAGACAGCGACTGGAGAAGCTACTTTTTCTTTGTTCATATTAATGATGCCACGGTAGAAGCTGAATGCGTCCGCCATGTCAAGATGGAGTGGGAAACTATTTTTGGGCGAGCCATAGATTTTTCAAGAGATCTATCAGATGTTTATCTTCTAGCGAGCTGACCAATTATTTTCCTTTTTTTGGCAGTGTGTCAGATTCTCCCACACTTTCCAGAGGACACGCTTGCTGCAGGAAAGTGCCACTGGGAAAATCATTTTTCCCTGAAGAGAGTTGAGAAAGCCCGAGCTATCTTTGCTGGTGTTGACGTATCCGACAGCTCGGAATCTGAATCTCCATCCCAAAATTTTCAGGAAAAAGTTATGGGAAAGAGACCGACCATCTGTGATAAGCAAGCATTGAAGGACAAGGCGAAGGAAACCGCCAGCCGAGCCGCCGAGGTTGCTAACGTGGTTGCTTGTAGCACTGAACCAACTAACGAGATGACAGACCAAACGGATGCCGAGGCGAAACAAG
Source organism: Pseudoturritis turrita (assembly GCA_900406555.1). NCBI lineage: Eukaryota > Viridiplantae > Streptophyta > Magnoliopsida > Brassicales > Brassicaceae > Pseudoturritis > Pseudoturritis turrita. Next base: position 611,644 of record OVBL01000949.1, on the reverse strand, counting down.
AATTCTCCTCTCGCACCCCCAGCTCTTAATATCGAAGCAAGGGAGGTTGTTTCGGCTCTTGTTTCGGCTGTCAGGCCTTCCGTTTCGGTTTTGTCTCAGCATAATGATGACAAAAGGTTGACTCCTCAGAAATTTTTCGCCTCTGAAGCTGACGAAGGAAAAGCAAAGGAGAAGACAATGCCAGAAACCTGCATAACCTGCTTCCACCGAACCGCCGCCTATGTCATTTAGGCATGAAGGATCCGAACCAATCTGCAATGACGAGGTAGCCTCGGCAACCCTCTTCTCAAAGGTTCGCTGCTTGGGAGATAAACTGTCGCCTCTCGATATGCTGTCCCATGGTGATCTGTACACCGACATGTCGCTCCGAGGCACCAAGGAATGTTTGGAGATTGCATAATTTGCTGAGTAAAAAGACTAAGTACTAATAATATTTCTCCTTTTGGTCAGTTCGTCGCATCCATCAACAAGATTGTTGCCGCCTTTGAGCAAGATGTTCGAAAGGACAGGCGCCGGATCGAAGATGCCCGAAAGGATGCATCCTTCTTCAGGCACAAGGTTGTCAAGCTGGAGAGTAAACATGTTGACAACTGCTTCAGCTCAGATTGAATCCCTTGAGAAGGAAAGAGCGTTCCTCAGAGATGAGTGGAACAAGGCTGGCGACTTAGCTATGAGGTTGGATCGTTCAAAGCAAAAGAAGGCTGCTGAAATTGAGTCTCTAAAAAGGCAGCTCACTGCCGCTCACGCCTTGCACAAGTCAAATATAAAAAAGCCCAAAAGGCGGCGAGGCGAGAGATGGGAGAAAAGTTTCAGGGGCGGCTTGCTAAAATTGAAAAGAGCATCGACGAGTTGAAGGTGGCGAAAGAGAAGGAACTCGATCTTGCCCAGGTTGATAGCAACCTACAGTTACTCAAGATTCTGCAGAAGGACGATGCGCCAGCTCTGGACTCCGAGGTGATAAATTTGGCAAGGTGGAGAGTCGACTTGGCCAATGCGAACGAGGAGTTTGAGAGGATCGAGGCCGAGCAAAAGAAAGATCTGACACTTTCACCGGTTTCCTCTGACGTTGTGGATTCTCTGCTTGGGAACGAACCAACAGAGAATGCAGCGATGAAGGCCGGAGTTACAGACTTTACAGGCTCAAATGTCGGCACATCTGGAGTTTCTAATCTTGCTAATGAAAAAACTTCCGAGCTGGATCCTCCCAAATGATCTTTCTCTTAATGTGTTTTTGATTCGAACCTTTTCTTTGGTATTTTGAACACTGTGCCTGGATGGCTTTATCCACTTAGTTTCTTTTTATGAATTACGGCTTTATATTTTGTAATATTTGCTGTCTGTTGGCGCGACACCTTTTATCCTTATTGGACTATTTGCTTGCTTATATTCTCGTTTGCGTATTTTTTTTGTTGCACTTTGATATGATATGTTGCGGACCATCGTGTTAGAAAGCGTATGGTTACCGAGTTTTGAGTGCTTTGCTGTCAGTTTTAGGGTTTGCGATGTTCTGACTTACATTCCCATTTTTTTACGATGAAACATGTTTAAAATCTTAAACTAACTGGTGGATTTAGTATTATGCTTCAGAGATGTTTATGACCAGTGTACCAAGAGGTGTTTACTGGATTTAAGAGTTTATTTTGATTTTTAAGACTTGCGAGTTTTCGACTTACGTGTCCCTCTCGAAGGTAAACTTGTAAGAATATCGTTCAGGATATACCTTTCGGATATTAGACCAGGATATACCCAGTCAGAATTTATATAGCACGCTTTTATACCCGTGAGAGGGTGTCCGAGAACCTTATTCCATATAGAAATAATAGTTAAATCCATAAAGGATGCAGTAGTCCACAACAGACGAGATGATAAAATATCCGTGAAAGATGTAAAGTCGTGATTTGCGTAGATCAAGTGACACGAGTTTGTGTTTGAGAAAGTTTGAAATCGTTGTTTTGAGAAGTGTAATGCGAAAGATCGCGTTTTCGAGACATGGGAGTATATATGTATACGTACCCACTCCCCTCCCCTTTTTAGAGAAGGGTACAGCTGAACCCATCCGAAGACGAGATGCCTATGTACCCTTTGCAGGGATCAAGCCGTCCCGTAGTTCATGTGAAGTGTATTAGTGATAGTAATTCTTTAGGTGCATTGCGTTCCAAGACCTCGGTATCGGAACATCAGATATGTTAGTTAGAGAGCTCGTACACTCCTGGTCAGACTATCTTGGTGATTTTGTAAGGCCCTTCCCAGTTTGCTCTGTGGGAGTGTAAATCCACACCAATTGAATTTGTCAAGACTTTTAGAGGGATCTAAAAATTCTGAGTAAAAACCACCAAAGCACAAACAGAGATCCAAATATGGTGTTTTATTAAGCTGTTTAGAAAGCTTTTCGTATGAGAACAAAGGTACAGAGTTTTTGCTAGGTAAAATTGCAGATCCTCTTTTCTGAGGGTGTACATGAATATATATACAAGCCAGAGTCGGCCAAACCTATTCCTAAGAGATAAGGAAGATTTCCTGTTTCTTCGAGTGTTTTCCTTTCTTAAGTCGGCTCGGCCTGCTGGGTTTCTAGTCCAGGTTCGGTCCACTTCTGTTAGTGGGCTTGTTGTGAATTCCTTGTTGTCTTGGGCCTGGCTTGGTTTCGTCGAAACCATCACCTTCGGCTCGGGTGGCATTAGACATCATGGCTCGGGTGGCATCGTGGTTCATGGTTCGGGTGGCGTGGTGGTTAATGGTTCGGGTGGCATCATGGTTCATGGTTTCGGTGACGTCGTGGTTCATGGTTCGGGTGGCATCGTGTTTCATGGTTCGGGTGGCATCGTGGGTCATGGTTCGGGTGGCGTCTTGATTCATGGTTCGGGTGGCATCGTGGTTCACGGTTCGGGTGGCTTCACCGCGGGTCGTGGCACCCAATCCATTTTGCCATACCATGGGTGGTGACACCCGATCCATTATGCCGTACCATGGGTCAAGGCACCCGATCCATTATGCCGTACCATGGATCGTGGGACCCGATCCATTCTGCCGTACCATGGGTCGTGGCACCCGATCCATTCTACCGTACCATGGGTCGTGGCACCCGATCCATTCTGCGGTACCATGGGTCGTGGCACCCGATCCATTCTACCGTACTCTGAGTCGTGGCACCCGATCAATTTTGCCGTATCATGGATCGTGGCACCCGATCCATTCTGGCGTACCATGGGTCATGACATCCGATCCCTTTTGCTTTGTCACGAATCGGGGTACACGACCCAATCTTCTCTGCCGCAGGTCGTGACACCCGATCCCTTTTGCTTCATCACGGATCTATCTTGTGACCAAATTTTGGCTCGGGTTGCCTTCTGCTCAGGTGACACCGAGCCCTTTTTGAATCGGGGACGCGCGGGCCGAATTGATACATCTCCACGATAATTGGTGTAACTTTCTGATCGTTAATCCAAATGAATTCAAACTTCTTTTGGATGAAATCTAACTCAATCATCTATCTTCTGACCGAATTTCAGCTCAGGTTGACTTCTGATCGGGTGGCACCGAGCCCTTTTTGGATCGGAGACGCAAGGGCCAAGATTGATATATCTCCACGATAATTGGTGTAACTTTCGGATCGTTGATCCAAATGATTTTAAAATTCTTTTGGATGAAATCTAATTCAATAATCTATCTTTTGACCAAATTTTAGCTCGTGTTGCCTTCTTCTCGGGAGACACCGAGTCCTTTTCGGATCGGGGACGCACGGGACATGATTGATATATCTCCACGATAATTATTGTAACTTTCCGATTGTTAATCCTAATGACTTCAAACTTCTTTTGAATGAAAATAACTCAATTATCTATCTTGTGACCAAATTTGGGCTCGGTTTGCCTTCTGCTCTAATGACACCAAGCCCTTTTTGGATCAGGGACGCGCGTGCCAAAATTGATACATCTCCACGATAATTGGTGTAATTTTCTGATCGTTGATCCAAATGACTTCAAACTTCTTTTGGATGAAATCTAACTCAATCATCTATCTTCTGACCAAATTTAGGCTCGTGTTGACTTCTTCTCGGATAACACCGAGCCCCTTCTTCTATGGCCCCGGGTACGACGAGTACATTGATATGTCTTCAGTAAATCGGGTGTATCTTGCGAACCTCAGCTCCAAATGATATTATTCCAACTCCATTGGAAATCTGACTCAATATCTTGTTTGCCATCACCGAACCCGTCTCTTTAGTATGTTACCAAACCGATCCGAGCTCTTTAACTCAACAGCTCGGTTTTTCAAATCCTTTATGGGTTTGGTCCATCAAGGCTTCTTTGGCTCGGTTCGTGATAAGTTCAGTTTGTCATGGTCGTCCATTTTCTACACTTAGTTAAATTTCTGTTGATCTAAGTGGGGTGAAAACCGACCCCAACAGTTAGCCCCCCAGCTCGGCAGTATCAGTGATGGTGATGCCGAGGTGAAAGTAGTCGTTACTAAGATCAACATGCCGAGCTGAATGGCGTTTATGACGTGCCGAATCATTTCTTTGATCACTTTGCCGAGTTGTATCTTCGATCAAATCACCGAGCTGTGTCTTCGATCAAATCGCCGAGCTGTTTTGTCGGAAGAGTACTTGACGAGGCGTTTAGGCCGGGGAAAACATGACGAGCCATTTTTCGTTAAACCGTAACCATGGTTAAGTAAACCATAATCGCATTTTAACCTCTTTTCTCTGAGAATCGACGAACCCAGAAACAAAACAACCCACCATTGTATTGCAAGTGAAGCTAGATTTCCCAGTAAATTCTACGCTTTGCTTTCTCTTGAAACTTCTTAAACCACCGATCCAAAATATCAATCGGAACTACCAATTTACTTCCATAAACACCATAAAACGACTGCATAAAATTGAAAATATTCTCTCCAACTTTCATGGCTAATCACTCGATTCCTCTCCCTGCCGCTACATCCATCGACTGAAGCGTCGCCGCATCCTCCACCGAGACTCTGATTTTTGCCAATAAAGAAGTTGAATCCCCTGCCGTGAGTTGAATTTGCGCTGCATTTCCTAGCTCCGGCAACTGTAAAGACAAAACCGCTGAGGGTCGATTTACGGTTACAGCACCACAGAAAATGAAACCGAATCCTGGAGATTGGACATAGACAGATAATGCTTTATCCGGTGGAAGAGTGAAGTTGTTCAGTAAAAAGATACACATCTATCCGATTTGATCGTATGCTTTACACGTGTAAGAATCGATTTAGATTTGTGTTTTAGGGATTTAGGAAAATATGGGGAGAGCATAATGAGAAGAAACTTACCGATGAAGTGGTTCATGTCGAAAACCCAGTCGAAGGTATCGATTTGGACGAAGGTTGGGATGTCGATTGGGAAACTCCGATTGGGGAAGATGACGCCAAACATGGCTTAAGCTGTGAAGTTTTTTCTAGTCGTAGACGGAGGAGAATTTGACATCCTCGTCGTGTTTCTCGAGAATCGGTGAAAAATCTGGGAAACATAATAGATTTGCGGCGGAGCAGAAATTCGTGAAACGATTCGGGAGGGAGTTCTCGGCGGCGAGTTTGGAGAAAGCTGCGGAGACTGCGATTTCTAAAATACGATTACGGTATACTTAACAGTGGTTACGATTTAATGACGAAATTAGCTAAACCAATTTTATTTGGTCAATTTTAAAGAGATAATAAGTTCATGTAGTTTTATGATCGGTTAAAATTGTTTCTGTAGTAAAACAAAGAGGTAAAAAGTTTGGGGGACATCGTTTTAGTTGAACTTCTAGAGGAGAAAATACGCAACCAACCCAAATTCTCAAGATAAGAAAACTCTACAATTGACCATAATTCTCTATTCTTTCTCTGTAACTTCTAAAGCGACGATTGACCAACCCCCACTGTAACTTCTTTCTGACCACAATTCTCTCCGACCGACCACAACCCCCACTGTTCTCTCCCCATATGATATTCCACAATTAGTTTGGAATATGAATTAAGAGATTGATTCTTTATGAAAAATGAAGGCGGTACTCACGGTTACAACGATGACAGCGATTGAACTTCTTATTTTCGTTGCTTTTACCTTAGACCGCCATATTTTTCGTCGCTTTCTCTCACCGTCTTGAATCGATTCTCTCTCTTTTCCAAACAAGACCGAAACTATCCTTCGCTTTTGGTCGCTGTTTCTTCCGTCTTTTTACTCCATTATCTCCGTCGATGATTTTTTTTCTCATAAGCAAAATTTACAGCGGATCATGGCGACTTCTCGGTTATCAAAAACCGTTTCTTCTCTTCAATTTTGGAGAGCCGTTACTCGGCAGTTAAATTGATTTTAATCAGATTTGCAATCCTTTGGGAATTTTCTGATAGAGATTATTCGAGCATTTTATTATTCATCTATTCAATGGGATGGAGTTTTGTTGTACAATTTTTGGGATTTTTTGTCCAAAAAATGTTTGTCGTTATCTCTACCGAATTTTCTTCTTTCTGTTACTCATGGAGGAAAATAGACCAAAGATGCTGCATGAAATCATCCTAGGAGTTGTTTAATTTTCTTCCTTCTGTTTTTTCTACAAGCGAGGGAGGAGTCCATTGAATGGATTTATTAAAAGAGAAGACACGGTCGAAGCAAGTAAAAATCTATATTTGAAATCCAATGCTACAAGCGGATTTATATGTTTCTTTCGGGGATGTCTACATAGAATGTGAATCAGAAGATGGTTCTTATCATACCGAAAATCATGGGCATTGGTTACAGCAAAAAATATGTCATCTCCTTCTGTTGGAGATGTTTGGATTGGTTGCGATGTAAAAGATGGATTGTAACCAATGATCTTCTAAAAATTTATTGGAGTTTCATCATAAAGATGATAGCCGAACAAGACGATCATGCCAGATTGAAGACAAAAACGAGCAAGAAAAATAATAGATTTGATTATCTGTTAGCGTGTAAGGATTATCTTCGAAAGAAAGCAGCGTATAATTTCACTTATTTGATTATTTTGTTATACCAAAATATTGATAATATCTTGGTTGTATTTGTATGACTCATAAATAACTATGTAAGCTATTCTTTCGAAGTTTGGAGAGAGAGAGAGAGAGAGAGAGAGAGAGAGAGAGAGAGAGAGAGAGAGAGAGAGAGAGAGAGAGAGAGAGAGAGAGAGAGAGAGAGAGAAGGAAGCGAGTCAAACTCAAGATCCAGCTTCTGGAGACAAACGGATTCAATGTTTCTGCAGAGATATTGTCTTAATCCATGTCATCATCTTCTCCAGCAGACCTCAAGCAATATGCAATGGCGGCCATGGATTGGGGTTTCTGAAGATGATGACGAAATGACCAATCTGCCTTCATTAACATAAATAAGAGAAGAAAAAGTTACAAAATCGTCAAGTGGAGAATCGAATCCGGCACCCCCTCGCAGATCATATGTATTGTAACTAATTGAGCTATGAAATTTTTGCAAATCTGTTGCGAAAAATAGTATTTTAAACACCAAACTCAAATATTTTATCATAGTGACATCCGACTTAACGGGTTGACTAACACCGTCTAAATCAATGATGATTTCGGCTAACGGATAACAGTTTATGTAGGTTATTTGAAATAATACTTTGTTCAGGTTAAAATCGGCTAAATGTCAGAGTTGGTATATAAAAAACGTACGTTGAATTTTGTTCTGGCTTCATCGAGGTTTGGTGAGTTTACACGATAAGATCCTCTGGAGATAAGCGGATTCAATGTTTCTGCAGAGATATTGTCTTAATCCATGTCATCATCTTCTCCAGTAGACCTCAAGCAATATGCAATGGCGGCCATGGATTGGGGTTTCTGAAGATGATGATATGAAATGACCAATCTGTCTTCATTAACATAAATAAGAGAAGAAAAAGTTACAAAATCGTCAAGCGGAGAATCGAATCCGGCACTCCCGCAGATCATATGTATTGTAATAAATTGAGCTATGAATTTTTTTGTTGTTGCGAAAAAATAGTATTTTAAACACTAAATTCTAATATTTACCATATTCATATAGTGACATCCGACTTATCGGATTGATTAACAACGTCTAAATCAATGATAATTTCGACTAACGGATAACAGTTTATGTAGGTTATTTGAAATAATACTTTGTTCAGGTTACAATCGGTTAAATATCAGAATTTATATATAAAAACGTACGTTGAATTTTGTTCGGATTGAAATTAGTTGTTTACCCAATATAGGTACCCCCAAAGTTTTGTTTTCTTGCGCTTTGGTATGCAACTCTGTAATTGCCTGGACCTTTCCATGATGGCCAATAAAAAACTTTGTGGATTCATTGAATGAGACAATTAAATAATCCTGGCGTATACCATATATAATTAGGAGTACGAAGATTTGACTTTTATAAATTAAAAAGTAAGAGAGTTACAACAGAAAAAGTAAGAGAAGTCAAAACAAAAGAAAATAAAAGAAGTAGAGAGAAGTCGAAATTGGAAGATTCAACTTTATGATTGTGTAAGATTTTGCACTTTTAATGTTGTAACTAGATATGTTAAGGAATACGTTTGTGTGAGGGTCGATATAATACTAAAATTTCTATAATAAATTAATATTTGATAAATTAATAAATACGATAAAATTATTTGTCGATTTTAAATTAAATTAGTATAAACTTAAATAAAATTTGCTAAGATATTAAAATAATATTTTTAAATCTCTATGTAAATATATAGTACTAATGAATTTTTAAAATTATTAATTTATAGATGCTTTACTATACTTGTGTTAATAGTACGACAATATTTGAAATTTTAACATCCCATTTTAGAAAGAAAAAAAATCATTTAATCTGCTGAGAATAAGAATCGTATGAATTACTATTCTTATGTGAATTGATATAATTTTAGGATATCCACCACCACAAATGCTAAATATTGTACTTTTCTAGGTCGAAGAGAGGTCCCCACATTATCTCTTTCAGTCGTTACTCAATAGCGGAGAATTTATTTAAAATAGTTTATAATATAACAGAAGAATGTCGAGTTGTCATAACTATGCATGCTTCGCATCACTACAAACTGAGGTGGTGCTGAAATAAAAAGGAAGAAATTAGGGTCTAAATGGTAGCATTAATAAACATTTTAGTCAGATTCAGCAATTCAGTCAATATTATTTCAGCTAGATTTAGCAATTCAGCAAATAAAATCCATCATATTAAATTTAATTTAACTAGATTCAAAAAATTTTACCAACAACAACTGATACGATTTTATGAATCAGCCAGATTTAGCTTATACAATTTTATGAATCATCTCTAATCTTTAGATGTTTAGAAATTTGGGCATTGATGCTCCTATTTATAGCTAGTTTATGTAACCAAGATGGACATACTCTCTCGGTTACAAATTTTGAGTAAAATATATGTATCCAACTTATAGTTATATATTATTTTTAAAAGAAACAATATTATTGGATTATAATTATCACAATTTTCTATTTTTTTAATAAAAATAATCTTTTTGTTTTATAGTTTATATAAAACTAGGAAGTGATCCGTGTTGTGACTTTTGTTTATTTGTTTTTGAGTGATATATGATAGTTATTATGTGTGTTATTTATCTTATGTAGATTAAGGAGATATAAACTTCATTTTTTAGAGTTGTAGTGATATTTATTTATTTGTACGAAGAAAAGTTGTCTGCCTTTTAAGTAGTTTGTATAAGAATACGCAAGTCCGTTTTGTTTTGATTTAAATCAGAAATTAAATAAAAATTTATTATATCTTATATTTTGATTTTTTCAAAGGAGAAAAAACTTGTGCTTTATGTCGCGACAAAGAAAATGAAATATGTTTGGGATAATCTCATAATATAGAAAAATACTGAATATTAAAAATCATAATAGTAAATTAAAAATGAATATAATTATGGAGGATTTTTCTTTTAAAACAATATTATGGAAGATTATTACTAAATCAAATTTATATCATTAAGATATATATATATATGGGTTAACCCGTCGAGGATAACTCGATATTATATCTATTTTCAAAATTTGTAGATAATCAAAAAATTAAAATAAATAATTTTAGTTATTCTCAATCCGCAAAAGATCACAATATTTTTTTTTAATAAGATGTTAGAAGCTGTAAAAATTATTTAGTAGATAATTAAATTATAATATGGAACAAATTTTATTTTCGATTAAAATAGTACGATAAACATACTTTTTTATGCTTTGATAAGCCAACCCGCAAAGGATTGATGTTGTTAAAATATTAATATGCATACCCGCAAAAGACCATAATATTTTTATTTTTTTTGCGTAAGATGTTAGAAACTGTAAAAATTATTTAGTACATAATTGAATTGGATCAAATCATATAGGGAACAAACTTTATTTTCGATTAAAATAGTAAGATAAACATATTTTTGTATGCTTTGGCAGACCAACTCGTAAAGAATTGATATCGTTAAAATATTAACCCTATCCCTTCTAAAAATGGGCTAACCTGTCCATTTAACTTGCCTCGCTCGTAACTGTTCTGGATTTTCGATCCCGTAATTCCTCGAAACCAATTCCGTTAGCTTTCTAAATATCGAATGAGTTTTATTTAATCTATATAACCTGAAGCGACTTAAATTATTAGACAAAGAAGAGATGTTTTTTCTCGAATGTTTATTAGAAAATCATATTGAAAGGAATCAATCGATAGTGTTAACCAAACTGAAGTGTATTACTTATATTTAGCTTGACTCATCCACCAAAAACGTCTTTGTATTGACTTCACATATTAGTTAAAATAACAAAACAAAAAAAGACTTATGTAAAATCTGATATATAGGAAATTGATATAAGAAAAACAAAAGTAAAATCATAAATAGAAATTGTTCATAAGGCCAAGCAAGAAACATAAACATGTACTGGATGCATTTATGAAAACCATAAATGGATAGATTCATCTTCAGAGCGACAATTATGGATGTTTTTGGGAAAATCTTAATCTTTGAATGATAGCCTGAAAAAAAAAACATTGTATTAATATAATTTGATCGAATAGATTGTTGGGATCAATATTCACCCACCTGAAATTAACAGATGAAAAAATAACTATAAATGGCAAGGCGTCAACAAAGTGTCGCGAACGCCCGAGCCAAAATCAAATGGCTCGGGTGACATGCGAAGAAAGGGATCGGGTGTTACGACCCACAGTGAAGAATATTGGGTCGAGTATCCCGATCGGTGACGAAGCAAAAGGGATCGGGTGTTACGACCCACGGTGAAGAAGATTAGATCGTGTACCCCGATCTGTGACGAAGCAAAAGGGATCGGGTGCCACGATCCGCGGTACGGCAAAATAGATCGGATGCCACGACCCACGGTGCAGCAAAATGGGTCATGGACTCTGATCCGTGACAAAGCAGATTGGGTCGTGTACCCCGAACCGTGAAGCAATGCCATCCGAACCACGAAACGATGCCGCCCAGGCCGAAGGTGATGGTTTCGACGAAACCAAGCAACCAGGCTCAAGACAACAAGGAATTCACAACAAGTCCACAAACAGAAGTATACCAAACCTGGACAAGAAGCCCAGCAGGCCGAGCCGACTTAAGAAAGGAAAACACCCGAAGAAACATGAAATCTTCCTTATCTCTTAGGAATAGGTTTGACCGACTCTGAC